>OY856411.1:390329338-390849338 GCA_963693085.1 Alisma plantago-aquatica | reverse complement strand
ACCAAACTGCATGAGGGCAAACAGTTTCAGACCATTTGGTGATGTTGACCAGGGTTGACCGTTTGGAGGTTTGTTCATAATAATGTAGGTTAATGATTCACTAATTACAATTGATTAGTTCCAATCGGTTCATGAGTTGAAGGTCTATCAATCACCAAACCCTAATCGGGTTGAGTGCTGATTTCCAATTTTGATTGAGTTAGAAACTAGGGTTGATTGACCCAAATGGTTTCAAAACCATTTGGGGATCACCCAAATGGTCTCAAGACCGTTTGGTGGTCACCCAAGACCATTTTGAGGTCTAGGGTTGAGTATGGATAGGTGTTTGAAGATCTAAAGATACCGAGTTGATTTACAATCAAATGCTGATTTGGTGATCAATCCAATGAACTAAACCCTAATTGGATGACTTGGATTTTGATGTTGAGATGGGAAAACGGTCTCAAGACCTTTTGGAGGTCACCCAAACGACCTCAAGACCGTTTGGGGTCAGTTCATGTCCATTTTGGATGGTGGTCTAATAGTTTCAAAGTAATTAGTTTCACAATGATCAACATTGAAGGATCATCGATTCCAAACCCTAATCCAATTGATTCAAACCCTAATTGATGATCAATTGAGGGTCAAATCAGTTGAAGGATGACCTAGTTAACTCAATTGAAGTATGGGGATAGGTCCAATTGATGAGTGATAACATGATTTCAATTAATGAAGGAATCAACATTGAGAACCCTAAACCGATTTGAGTGGTTGAGACTAGACTTGGTCCATGCGATTTTGAGGAGGTTTGGACCAAACGGTCTCAAGACCGTTTAGGACAAAACAATCCCAAACCGGTTGAGTTCATGCGTTTTCAAAATTGTACTTTAGCAAACGGTTTCAAGTATGCACCTTTAGCAAACGGTTTCAAGTGTGCACCTTTAGCAAACGATCTCAAGGGTTCACTTTGGCAAACGGTTTCAACCTCAACTTTACTAAACGGTTTTGAGTATTCAACCAAGACTATTTGAGGTCTGAATGGTCAAGACCGTTTGAGGTCTAAGTGACCAAGATCATTTGTATGGTAATTAATTAAATTGTATGAACACTTAAAGTGAATAAAGGTTAATGGTGTTTTTAATAATGGTACCTTTAAAGAGATAGGGTGATTAGTACCCCTTAAATAATTAAGCTTTAATGATCATGGTGATAATGACATAACCCATGATGTCAATTCTTCTTCAAGATTGAGTTGACTTAGCCTAATCAAGGCTGAAGCAAACATCATCTTATAGAAGATGAGAGAGAAGACTTCCTACATGAATGATAATCATGTAGTGGACTTTCAATATGAATGAATGTCTAATTAGGGTATCATTCTTAATAGTGAGATCATGAAACACTAATTATGAAGGTTAATGAATTATAACCCTAACTGAGGGTATTGATAGGAGAAATCCTAATACATGATGATGATATGATCTTAATTCATAGTGATGACATGATAAACCCTAATTCAGGGTACTATGATGATCACTCCTACTTGGGGTGAATAGTAAACCCTAATCTAGGGTGATGCAATATGAATAGTAAACCCTAATCTAGGGTGATGCAATATGAATAGTAAACCCTAATCTAGGATGATGCAATGTGAATAGTAAACCCTAATTCCAAATAAGGTGAATGAAAATGTGAAACCCTAATTCTGGGTTATACTTTATAACATGAAGCTATAAGATTGGATAATGAAATGATGATTCATTAATCCTAATTGAGCTAAGAGGATGATTAACCCTAATTGAATTAAAAAGGGAAACCTTAACCCTAGAAAGGGCATAGTGGTGTATTCCTTGACTAGTGATGTTATAATTGTTTTGCATTATGCTGGTATGAAATTCATGTATCTGTTATCATCTGTACGAATCATGCAGGTTTTATGAGATATTGAACATAGCCAGGTATGGGCTATGATGCCTTGTTTATTGAAAGTACTTTATGAGCTTTGTAAGAAATGATATGCTATGTTGCCTAGTGAAAGGTAACAAAAGAGATTGATAGGCTGTAAGAGCCATGTGAAATATCTGTATTGCAATTATCATGTTTACACTGTCAAATGACTTGATGGCATTATGTTACCTGTTAAAGTGGTAATAAGTATATTGATGATCTAGGGTTTGAACACCCATATTCATGAATCATGATGAGATGATAAGGGACTGAGATCCTAATGTTAATAAAGTTGTGAAATGAACTTGATAGAAGTAGTACTCTTTCTATATAGAAAATGTTATAATGGTTTATGTTTGAAAACATGCCTGATGCTAAAAGAATGTTGTAATGTACTTAAATAATCAAGTGAAATGATATCATGTAGAGACCTGACCATAGATCCATCATCGTCAGTAGTTTAGTGATGGTGAAACACGTTTTCCTAAGGGAACTCCTGGAGAGCATACTTTTGAGTATGTGGAGGTTATGGGCGCGAATATCCTTACGCCCTAATGGAGGAATTGATGTGAGATAAATATTAAATCTCTCAATCCTTCATTATATGTATATGCCGGGATGATGTATCACTAATCTCCCGATGATGATGTTAATGCCGAATCGATGTGAGATAAACAAGAAATCTCTCGATTGCGAAGAGAGTACAACATGCCACTGTAACTCTAATAGCGAAGTTTCCAGCATACCCTGGAAAGCTATTTGGCAGAGACACAAGATGTCCTGCATGTTGTTCCTCATATTGACTGAGGAGGATGAGGTCATAGAAATCCGGCTCTTCTATTGACCTATGTATGGTACCGATTTTGATTTCGCAATGGTCGATTGGAGTATGAGTGGTATACCTCATCTCCTCAGGGCATAAGTATGTTTGTAAAATGTAATCAGTCGTGTAGCATATTTTCTTAGGGTTGAATTACAAGAATCAATGGTTGATGATACATTATCTATTATGTCCTAGTTGGATAAATGATATACATGTTCTTCATATTCCTTATTGAATAAATGACTTGTTGCTTAATCAAGCTATAGATGGAATGAACCGTATAAAGAATACTACTTTACTTAGTTTAATTAATGATTTACCTACTATTGAATATTTATGATTCTACTGCTCAATGTTATTCTATTATCTGCAATAACAATATTTCTGGCGGAGAGTTATATCTCTCGCTGGGATAATTTTCAATTGTCTCACCCCCGTGGGATTCAACTTTTTAGGTAGACGTCGAGGAAGAAGAAACCCTTCAGTGGGTGAGCAGCAACAGCAACCACAGCATCAGCAACAACAACAAGGACATCAGTGATCTTTAGGTGGAGACACTGTCTGTTAGGTCTTGTATTTAGAGAGTCCTATGTGTCGTCTTTGTACTCTCAGGTCCTAGGAGTCAGTAGATGATTTGATATAGATCTGAGATTTTTGGCTTGATGCCTCGAGATTTTTTTATACTACTTGTGTACAGTTTAACAGGGTAGTCAATGTTTATGACTCTCGAGATGAGATGATACAGAGATGTATTGATGTATCAGAATGTAAATAACTTACTTTGGTTCTTTGAGAAAGAGTTTTGCAGTTTATGGATCTCTTTGCAAAAAGTTTTAATTTTTAGTGATTTTCAGTAATTCCGCTGCTAATAATTCGCTTCCGCTTTAGTTAATCTTATTTTCGCGAGACAGACGTCACAATAGTAGTATATTGAATTCATTTAAGTTGCCATTCACACGTATACAATTGCAACCATTTGTTAACATATTGATTTATTTCATACAACTTTACTTAAGAATGTCATATACTTCAAAATTGGACTGATTTTTCAAGGCGAATACAATTCTTAGACAACTAGAATGACAAAATACATATATTTTAGAAAATGCAACAAAAAAGATCAAACAATAGAAAGAAATGTGATACATATAGAAAGAGAAAGAGTACAACGTGAATATTTATTACCTTTTTTTATAAGAGGGGGAGAAGATTCATTACTCTACTTTATATATTGAATTAAACACCATTAAGCATATAGAATAATGAGTTCTTACACATTCATTTTTTCTAAAAACAGATAGCTCATGGTCTGAAATTGAAAGGTAACAAGGAATTAGAAAGCTCAAATTGACGAACGATCAAGACATACCTTGTGAAGAAAAAAAAAGTACAATATTAGTTATTGACGCACTCCAAGCTACCCAATGCATCATGGTCGAATCTATGCTTCTTTGCTCCTAGTCAAACAAGTAGTGTCACATTTGGGCTTTGATGCTCTTTCTTGAGTCAAACCATCGTTCTTCAATGTCAATGTTTTGTCCATAACTTTTTCTATTAATCTTGTGCTCAAGTTTGTAGAAAATCAAACAAAATTCTTACGGTTAGAGCAATAAAAATGTTAAGAGGAAAAGTCAAAGAATAATAAAAATGATTATTACAGAAGACCAAATCCATTTTTGTATGGAATGAAAAGATGGAACTCCAATGGAAGAAGACTTGCGTGGAGTTGGGCATTCACATAGTCACGAGCACTTGTAGAATGACACTAGTTTTGTTAGTTGGTACCAGTGATGGTCTTGGCTTGTGATATGATGAACGGTGATAGGAGATGGAGGAGTACAACCTTACATGAGTGAAAGGTTTGCATAGGAAACATAGAGAGAGCAGAGTTAGGTACCAAATGTCATCATCAAGCTAGAACGTGGTTGCTAGGGTACCTGGCGTAGTCTTGAGATTCAAACGGGGCGGCTTGGGACCAAAGCATTGAAATCAGGATGGCATCACTCGCCCGAGGGCACCAAGCGCCAAATTCAGGTTAGTGGAATACGAGGGTATTCAGAGTGGTGGTAAAGTATCTGAAGAAGGCATGGATGATACGAAATGTCAGGATTAATTGGGAAGTTGTTAGGGTTTGTGAAGGCTATTAAGAGGGGGGAAAGGCAATTGGTCAGGGTTTAATCATTTTTGGGCAAGGATATTCCTTCGAGAAAAAAATAACTTGGTCAGGGATTTTATGTTTGACCATTCAGTCTTGACCTATAAAGAAATTTGTTGTAGTGTTATCTTAGCTAGTTGTCACTCTAGGTTTTTAATTAGCTCTTGCTTTGCTTCTTTAGTCTAAATTTCTTTCTTCCTACCTATTCTCTTTTCTTACTTCCTAGAATTAACTTCTTCAGGGTTAACTTAGGTTTGGGTTGATTGTCCTCTTTAATTGGTTGCTTGTCCAACTTAGTTTAACAAACGAAACCCCAATCAAACCCTTAAACCCTAGACTTTGTTTTAGGAATCTAACTTAATCAAACTTAGCTCTAGTACCCTCTCTCTCCCTATGGATCCACTCTATTCTTGTCACTTGCCTATACTATAACACGACCTTGTACACTTGTGAGTTAGTGTGTTAGTCTAAGTGGGGGTGTTAGTTTAGGTCCCTAATAAATATTGAAAGATCCTATTGTGTGAGCTAGAGGCACTTCTAATCCAAATTCAATTGGTTAGATGCACCCAAGTTACAAAAAACCACACCAGAAAGCCATGTGAGTTGAACATACCTTTCATATATGCAATTTTGTGTGTAAGCTTCCACTTAACACTTTCAATCATTATTTTCTTTGACATTTGAAGTGATAGATACATAAGATGAGTTAGAAGTAACAATACTTAGAATTATAGTGAATCGTGTAAATTATAGATTTGACATAACTTGTAGTGAAAACAACCAAAACTGTATCTAAAGATTCCAAATTAAAGTTGAACAGACAATTCTTCATAGGTGATGATGGTATATGGGTTGCAAAAATCCCTTTCTCATTTGTAGTGAAAATAATTACTACATGGACAATTTTCAAAGGGGATTGGAAAAAAATACTAGATACTTTCAAAGACGATCTTTCACTAGTGATTTCTTTGTCTTCTCTCAAAATAGGTAAAATACTAGAGACTTTTAAAGATGATACGTCATTAGCAAATTCTTTGTTTTCTCTCAAAATGTGTATTTGATCGTTTAATTGGGGAGGAGTGTCTTTTTTGCCTCCTCCCCACCATAACCCTCTTTTTCTTCTTCTTTTTAGTATCCTCCTCTTCCATTTACTTATTCCCTTTGTGACTCTCTATGGATCCTCCCTAACAAGATGAGACCTAGCTCCTTTCTTGTTTGCTGACCGATGTTGCTTCATGCTTCTCTATGATGGATTCTCCTACCACTTTTTTCTTTATTTGTGAGAGAATCCATCCTAAAAAGGACCACTACTGGACCACCCCAACATGGGTGGATTCTACTACCTCTTCATTTTGTTGTGTTTTAAGATAGATCACGTCAGATTTATTTCTTGCGGCCTTGGGTCCTTTTCGATCTAGCCAGTGTGCTGCCTAGGAGGTTTCCTTTGTGGGTGTGTCTAATAGATCCAAAACTTCACCGTGTTTACATGTTGGTATTTGATTTTGATTCCTAATCTACCATATAGGGGTGGGTTCCTGTTTGGGTGTTGCCTCTTGCTCATGCACGTCCTCTCCCAAAAGTGACGACTAGAGTTCTCCCTAGCGTGTTTTTTCGAGGTGTGGTGGCCATCCATTTGTTTTTCCCTTCAATACCTCTTCTCTCTTTTCTTTTTCTATCCCTTTTATATGATTGGCCTCTTTAGATAATCGTGCTCTTGTTATTTCAGGTTCTTGTTTCGAAGTGAGTATAATAAGAGCGATCTCAACTATGTTTCATTTTTTTGCTTTTTAATCGTGATGGTAACGCCTTCCATCTTTTCCTAATGAGCTTGTTAGTCAGTGTTGTGGTTGTTTGATATGGTCTCGGTTTGGTCGGTGCTTGACCGCATGGGACATCTTTTCTAGGTCCGTGACAATTCTTTACATTCAAGCAGTCCATAGGGATACTTCTCTTCTTAGTGCTTAAGTCTTTATTTGGCTTTTTGGCAGATTTGGAATTACGGGGAGATGTTGTGTTCTCCTTATTTGTGTTTGATATTTTAGTTGTTTTTTTTTTCACAGTAAATGACTATGGGACGGTGATGTATCTATCTTCTTTGGACTTACATACCTCTATATTTCTCAAAATTCTCTTCGTTCATTCGCTATCTTTCTTTTTCTCGATAATATTATCATCTGGAAGAAAAAAATATGGTATGTTCATAGCTGCAATTCACAACAGTTGTTGCTAATAATAAAAAATGAATGAAACTTCTATATAATCCATCTCCCGTGAGGGTGAAAATTTTGTTTTTCCGAGTTTACTCAGTTTTGGAAAGAGTCGGATCATTTTATATTTGGTTGTGGTCAGATTAGGTGTTAAGTTTGATATTTTTTCTAATATTACAAGAGAGTTTTTTTTTTATGATTTTCAGGTATAATCAAGTCGAGTGAGTGTCGAGTCCGGTCTGTCCGCGTCCACTCAAGTCCGTTCAAGTTGATTTTAAATCGGGTCTGTTTGGATTTAGCTGCATTATGGATGGGGTCGTTCAACAAATTAGCACGGTTGTCCTTACTTCATCGGTTAGCAAAAGTTCCAATGAGACAAACCCGACGACACCGTTTTAAATGCATCACATTGACGGAACAACACAGTTGGCTTGGTTCATCGGTTAGCAGTCGTAATGAGATCAACTAGACGACACCGTTGTCTTTCTGCACAGGCACAGCTGCCCTCTCAAACGCGAAGCCGCGTGCTGCTGCAGCAACTTCTTTCACCTTCACGGTTGCCACGATAGGCGACACCTATCGTGCCTCTAGCAGCTTCTTTCACCTTCACGGTTGCCACGATAGGCGACACCTATCGTGCCTCTACTCGACTACGGAAAGCACCCTTTCTCGTCGATACACATATAATTCGTCTGCGATCTTCCTGTTGATTCCTCCATACTAACCGCAGACCTAGGACTTTTGACGGATCATCCAACCATGTCGAGCGGTAGCGAGCAACTGAGAAGGCCTGCCCCAGCAGCCGAGGAGGAGAGGACGAACGAGGAACGCACAACCGTCGGAGTGGACGCTCATTATGAGATACCATGGGAGACGAGCCCTTACGTCCAGTACAAGGACCTCGAGGACTACAAGCGGAAAGGCTACGGCACAGAAGGCCACCTCCCGGTCGTGGACAGGCAGCCCGGTGGGGGAGGCGGGGGCGGCGGGACCGAAGCGCCTACCATCTCAGGGAGCGGGATCTCCGGACAGGAGCAGCTGGAGCATGTGACCCGGCGGGCGCTGGGACGGTTGGCCAATAGGGCCAACAAGGATGGCGCTTGATGCATACTGGTTACCGCACGTCAGGGATGTTCTTTACGACAGGGCGTGGTAACTAGTGGGGATTTGGTCGGCAGTTGATCAGAGGATTAAGCGCGGCTGTTGGTCGGGCGTTTCTTTCTTTTGATAACCTTTTTGCATTTGGTGTCCCTGATGCCGAACGGTACCTTGCTGTGTCTATCGAGTACTACTTTTATGTTGGACTGGCTGTAGTAAGGTGGTTGAGAGTATTGTGTATTAAGTCTGATGTTTATTTGAATTACTGTATGTTCTGCCAAACTATGTAGAAAAATAACGCATAAATAAAGCAGAATAACAGCATAATGATTCGGTTTTGGGTTTTTGCAAATCAGCTTCTCATTGCCGTGGGTGGCGGTTTTTTTACAATATATGTAATTAAATATCCGCCTTCTATAGGCAGCATCGGAGAATTTTGCGATTCATATTTAAAGATCATCATGAATTCTTGATCCTTTAGCTTTTAGGTAGATTCAAGCTTTCTAGACATCCAATCTATCCTAAACAAGAGAGGACAAAGGAGATAATGAGTAGAACCATTGAGGATTTCTATCACCACTGGTTTAGCAAAGACCATATATCCCAAATCTGGAACTATTCTCCTTAGTTTCCACGTTGATTCTCCTCCTAGTGTGAATTTCCATGGGAGAGGAATTTTGATGGTGAAAAATAAGGTTACGAGCTTTGTACACTCCAAACGAATATATATATATATATATATATATATATATATATATATATATATATGTGTGTGTGTGTGTGTGTGTGTGTGTGTGTGTGTGTGTGTGTGTGTGATTTTTAACATCTTTTGTATTTTTTACATTGTCATAAATGTATGTGGGTTGAATTTTTCGGAAGTCGACCTTGACTTTTAAAGTTGATGGGAGTTTCTTCGGTCGAAGTAGAAAAGTTAGGTTAGCACCTAACAAATTGGTCAAGATTCTGAGAAGGATGTTGACCTTTGTGTCTATCGAGAACGGTAACTTGTTGCGTCTATCGAGAACTTCTTTTATGTTGGACTGGTTGTATATAGTAAGGTGGTCGGGAGTATTGTGTATTAAGTTTGATGTTTATTTGAATTATGGCATGTGTTCTACCAAACCATATAGAGATATAACGCACAAATGAAGCAGAGTAACAGTATTAATGATTTTGCTTTTGGGGTTTTGCAAATCAGCTTCTCGTTATCATGGATGGCGGTTTTGACAATATATGTAATTAGATATCCGTCTTGCTGTAGGCAGTATGGGAGAATTTCGTGCTGCTTCTCTAAAGATCAGCATGAATATTTAATCCTTTAACTTTTAGGTAGATTCAAGCTTTCTAGACATCCACTCTATCCTAAACAAGCAAGGACAAAGGAGATAATGAGTAGAAAACACATAAAATGATTTATCAATTTCTATCACCATTAACGATTTCTATCACCATTGATTTAGCAAAGACTATAAATTCCAAATCTCAAACCATTCTTGTTAGTTTCCACATTGACTCTCCTCCTAGTGTGAATTTCCACGGGAGAGGAATTTTGACGGTGAAGAATAAAGCTACGAGCTTTATACACTCCAAATGTGTGTGTGTGATTTTTTAACATTTTTCTTATTTTATATTGTCATAAATGTATGTGGGTTGAACTTTTGGAAAGTCGAATTAACTTTTAAAGTTGATGGGAGTTGCTTCAGTCGAAGTTGGTCAGGATTGTGAAAAGGATGTTAACCTGTGTCAAATTTTTCAACAAGTTGACTAGGCTTGTGACACTTCGATTAAAGTGATCACTTTGAACCCAACTCCGAGTTCAGTCTAAATGTTGTAGAAGTCCATCAAATTACAGCTGAAACTTGTTAGAGTCGATTCTAAACTTTCTAAAGACCATCTCGAGATTCTTAGATCATAATTTGACTTCCAAATCATACATCATCTTCAATAATCTTTTAGTTATCATGTTTATGTAAATAAGTGTGTCATCATTGACGGTAAAGTTTGAATTACTATATGAGCTTAATGTTCTTGTGGAGAGTAGAGAAAAACGTAATGTTCTTGACTCTCTTCGTCCACTCAAGTTTGAGATTATTGAACCAATTTAGTTTATTAAAAGGTACTCTATCGTTACGTACATCATAAGTCATTGAAGGAAATACAACTTAGAATTTATAAAACACAGTTGTCTAGAAACAAACTTTTCACCAACTAGAATTATATTTACATCATTCCATTCATACATGTTTGATTACATTTTGAGTTTCAAATAAAATTAGATAAAAATAAGATTGTATAATGATTGAAGCTAATTTAGGTAAGTTTAAATTGAAAATGGTTCGTTACAGTTTAGGTAGCAATTTTCACTCTCTCCACACTGATATACCACAAAGTTTTCAAATCTTTCTCAAGCTCATATGAAGAGGGGGGGCCACACATGAAGAAAAAAAATCATAAGAGTGGGGTCTACTAAAAATTGGTTGTAATTGATATCGTGAAAGAAGTTATTCTAATTAATGTCCCAGATGAGTAAGGGGATGACAGTGCTAGTTGCACCGCGGCCTCCACGGCCGCCGGCGCCGCCGCCACACATACAAGCGCCTTCCTGACGTTCCACCGAAAACCCTAACAGTGCTCTCTCGCAGCCAATGTTATCTTCCTATTTACTATCGACACCTCTTTGACAGTGTGCTTGTTGTCCAATTTTATTCACCTACTTGGTACCCTACTTTTTTTTATCTTCACCAAATGATAGACGGTTGAGTTATAAATTGAAATGAACTGTTGTCACGTCACATGCAACATTTACTTATCTTCTGATAGCGAGCCCCACAATCCATCTTTCACTTTTACCATAATAAATAGATAACTATGTTGGTTTAGACTGGGCATAGTAACTGTGGCATCCAACTTACAAATCACAAGATTAACAAATGCGGAAACGTATCATTTGCATCGGATTACTGAAAATCACTAAAAATTAAAACTTTTTGCAAAGAGATTCAATCATAGGAAACTCTTATAACAAGAACCATAGTATAACAATTACATCCTGGTTCAAAAGTGCATAACTTGTTCCGTCTCTTCTCGAGGATTACAACATCAGTTGTCCTATCAACATTATGTACAGACAGCATAAAACCTCGAGGCGTCAAGCCAAAATCTCAAGTCGATGATAAAAGCACTATCTATAAATCCCGAGGACCTGAGAGTACAGAGACGACACATAGGACTACTATCTATATAACTAGACAGGCAATATCTCCACCTGAGATATTACTGATGTCCTTGATGCTGCTGTTGTGCCTTCTCTGCTAAAGGTTTCCTGCCTCTTTGTCCGCATCCACCTAAAAATGTTGGATCCCACGGGGGTGAGACAATTGTAAATTGCCCCAGCGGGAGATATAACTCTCCGCCAAAACATTGTTATTGCAGTTTAAAGATATGAAACTGAGCAGAGGATAAGAAGTTTAAAGCATTCTCAACTTTGAAAGCATTGCAACTAATTATGATAGAGAAATATATCATCTATTCTTTTAATAAGGAATAGGGATGACATGTATATCATTTATTCATCATATTATACCATCATGTTAAACTTTTCTTGTGACACTCATTAACTTGATGTCACCCATGAGACATTCTTGTTTCAATCTGTTGGCCTTAACCAATCTGCTAAATAGATAAGAAAATACATCTACCATGTATTCATATATCATTAATACATGCATTGGGTTAATACCAATCCTATGTCATCATTACACCGCCAGGCATTGGACTTTAACCAACCCTGATTACATGCATTACACTCCTGCCAGGTATTGGATTTCTCCAAACCTGATTACACAGCCAGTCATTGGACTCTGACCAATCCTGATTTCACAGCCAGGCATTGGACTTTTACCAATCATGATTACACAGCCAGTCATTGGACTTTAACCAATCCTGATTACACATCCAGGCATTGAACTTTAACCAATCCTGATTACATAGCCAGGCATTGGACTTTAACCCATCCCGATTTCATAGCCAGGCATTGGACTTTAACCAATCCTGATTACACAGCCAGGCATTGGACTTTAACCAATCCCGATTACACAGCCAGGCATTGGACTTTAACCAATCCTGATTACACAGATCATGGAATATAAATTTCCTTCGACCCATCATTAATCATCTTGGTGCCTCTTACTATACTACAATTATTCTCATGGCTCATGAAGCCCATAAAGCATCTTGTCAGCTCTCATTAGGCAACATCTAATCATATGGCTCACAGGGCCATTCAACATCTTGTTACCTATCACTAGGCAACATCTAATCATTTTATCTCTTGTAATATAATAGTAGCACACTATTCCTTTAATAGTGTTAGGGCTTACTATTCACATCACTTTGGGGTTTCTCATGTCCCATTACCCAATTTAGGGTTAGGGTTTCCCATCTCCCATTAGGATTTCATAGTTATCAAAGTATATCAACTTTGAGATGCTAACAGTGAAGTCATTCATATCTTGATGTATCACTTACCTCTTTACTTCCAACTTTCTTACGTTATTAGCTTATCTTGGATTAAGGTATTTCCCATATTAATCCTTTCATCCACTAACCTATCACTCTTACCATGAAGTGCATAGGTTACACATAAGAATGGTACAATTATCTTTAATGATATGGACTCATTCAGATTAAGGCATTGCTTACAATAAGCTTGCCTATAATCAACCATTTATGATATTTCACCCTTATAAGGTTTTACCCACTGTTTTATTATTAGGGTTCTGGGTTGTCATCATGTTGTCCAAGATTAAGGCTTCATGTATTATAACTCCAATTAGAGTTTCACATACCTTTACCCTTTATTAGGGCTTTGGGATTTCATATGCTATCATACTTCATTAGAATTAGGAATGCATGTAGCATCACCCTTCATTAGGCTTTCACATCTCATTGCCTATACTTATTGTTTACTATTCATCCCAACTAGGGATTTCTCATGGCATCACCCTCAATTAGGGTTTCTTATGGAATCAACCTCAATAAGGGATTCTCATGGGATCAACCTCACTTAGGGTTTCCAATGTTGATTCCTTCAATCATTGAATTCATGGAACCAATCATCAATTAGACCTATCCTCATACTTCAATTGAGTTAAGTAGTTCAACCTACAACTGATTTAGCCCTCAATTGACCCTCAATTAGTCATCAATTAGGGTTTGAATAAATTGAATTAGGGTTTGGAATCAATGATCCTTCAACACTAATCAATGCAAGATTAATCACTTTGAAACCTTTGAACCATCATCCAAATTGAACATGACCTGACCCCAAACGGTCTTGAGGTCGTTTGGATGACCTCCAAATGGTCTTGAGACCGTTTTCCCATCATATCATCAAAATCCAAGTCAACCAATTAAGGTTTGGATCATTGGATTGATCACCAAATCAACAATTGATTACACTTTAACTTAGTAACATTGGATCATCAATTGCTTAACCATACTCACCCCTGGACATCCAAACGGTCTTGGGTGACCTCCAAACAGTCTTGAGACCGTTTGGATGAGCTCCAAACGGTCTTGAGACCGTTTGGCTCATCCAAGCCTTGGATTCTAGTGAAATTTCATCAAGGTTTGGTCTATTGAGTCGATCAACAAATCAGCAATTGATTGCTTTGTAACTTGGTAACTTTGGGCCTTCAAATAGGCAACCATACTTAACACTAGACCTCCAAACGGTCTTGGGTGATCCCCAAATGGTCTTGAGACCGTTTGGGTGATCCCCAAATGGTTTTGAAACCGTTTGAGTCAATCAACCCAAACCATCACCTCAATCACTTACAAAATCATTACTTAGCTGATTAGGGTTCATGCCATAACTTTGGATCTTCAAACACTTAACCATACTCAACCCTAGACCTCCAAAAGGTCTTGGGTGACCCCCAAACGGTTTTGAGACCGTTTGGGTAATCCCCAAACGGTTTTGAAACCGTTTGGGCTAATTAACCCAAAAAGTCAAATCAATCAAGTTGAAAATCAGCACTTAATCCAATTAGGGTTTACCTAATTGATTATCCTTCAACTCATGATTACTTTGGTTATTCATCCATAAAATTTGGTGAGTTATTAACAAACATCATTAGGAACAGGAATATCAAATGGTCAACCCTTGTTAAACCCTCTCAAACGGTTTTGAAACCGTTTGCCCAAAAAGGCAAATTAATCAAATTGAAAATCAGCACTTAATCCAATTAGGCTTGCCTAATTGATTAACCTTCAACTCATGATTCCTTTATAATTAATCCATAAAATTTGGTGAGTTATTAAACAACATCATTAGGAACAGGAATCTTAAACGGTAAACCCTTGGTCAACCCTCTCAAATGGTTTTGAAACCGTTTTCCCAAAAAGGCAAATTAATCAAGTTGAAAATCAGCACATAATCCAATTAGGTTTGCCTAATTTATTAGCCTTCAACTCACGACCCCTTTGAAGTTAACCCATAAAATTGGGTGAGTCATTCACCAACATAAGTAGGAACAATAATATTAAACGGTCAACCCTTTGTCAATTCACTCAAACGGTTTTGAAACCGTTTTCCCAAAAAGGCAAATTAATCAAGTTGAAAATCAGCACATAATCCAATTAGATTTACCGAATTGATTAACCTTCAACTCACGACTCCTTGGGAGTTAACCCATAAAATTTGGTGAGTAATTAACCAACATAATTAGGAACAGGAATGTCAAACTGTCAACCCTTGGTCAACTCACACAAATGGTTTTGAAACCGTTTTCCCAAAAAGGCAAATTAATCAAGTTGAAAATCAGCACATAATCCAATTAGGTTTGCCTAATTGATTAGCCTTCAACTCACGACTCCTTGGGAGTTCACCCATAAAATTTGGTGAGTCATTAACCAACATAATTAGGAACAGGAATATCAAACGGTCAACCCTTGGTCAACTCACTCAAACGGTTTTGAAACCGTTTGCTCCCAAACGGTTTTAACCCGTTTGCTCTCAAACGGTTTGGTGAAACCGCATGAGCAATTAACTCAAAACCGTATGAACCATGATTTCTTTGGAAAAAGTATCCAAGATGATGTCATCATCATCTACCTTCGTCCCTGAAGTTCTAACAACTTCTGATTTCATGAAATAACCATTTTCAACCTCAAATTAAACAAGATAATGAAGGAATCATTGAAATTGCAAGATTAATGGTTGAATAACAATGAAAAAGGGTTCAAGTTATAAAACCCACCTCCAATTGGGATCCAAAGCTCCAAGATCACGACAAAAATGGTGAATGAAGCTATTGCAACTCCCCTTAGGCTCGTCCTCAAGCTTTTGGTTGAAAAGATTGGCTAGGGTTGAAGAGGAGATCGAAATAAGAAGAAATCCATAATTTATTTTCGATTTTCACCATGAAATCAAGGTGAAATGGATCAAGAACCTTACCAACAGGTTGGGGGTCGTCCTCCAGGTCCTCCCTAGCTCCCTTGGTCGGTTTACAAGCAAGGAGAATAAGTGCAAACGAAAAGGCCTTTCATTTGGCTTGTAAAGGGTCTTTTTATAAGAAATTCAAGGAGAGAGAAAGTGCCTTATAAAAATTCATTTAATCCCAAAAATGTGGCCGCCTCTTCCCACTTATCTTCCTTAGGGATGAGGCTATCGTGTTTGCCTTTTACCCCTCTCAATTATCCATGATTTAAAGAAAAGCAAATCAAGCACCTTAAATCATATTATATTATTATCCATATGTGAGTGGATATTTCTTTTTCTTATAAAATTGTGTGTGAGTTCTCCACTCCCTTGGATATTTTCGTGGTCTTTGCAAAGCTCAAGGGCGTCACACATACATCTGAATCCAACCATTTTAATTTTTTGTTGAAGGCCCTTTAATTAATACATTTATTTTTGCCCTAAATCGAATTAGGGTTTCAATTAGGATTAAATCTTGATTATTTTAATATCAAGATTCTCTCTCCTCCAACTTAATTCAAATGAGGCGCCCCTCTCATTTTATTTGCTCTACATGATGACAAGAATGATTAAGGACCTTATTGAAGTGGTAATTTGCATATTGAACCCTAGGTTTTGGGTAAATTGCACTTTACACCAAAACTAGGTTTTAATGCACAAACTTTGCTTTATCAGCTCTTTCTTGGTATTCAGGATTCCATAAGCCTCACCTCAACATCATCTTCACTCTCATGATGCTTCAACACATGAGGAACATATTATCATGCAAAATTTGCACTTAAACCCCTCAACTTGGGTATTTTTCACATTAGTCCAAAACAAACAAAACATTGATGTCAACAATGTTAAAAAAGGACTAGAATTGCAACATAAGTTCCTCTTGAGACCTAATTACTTTTTATAAGATGAGATTAGGCATTTAATCACATTTCTTAATCAAAACACCTAGGGTTAAAGTATAACCCAGGTCAGGGTTGTTACAAATTATAAACCCCTGACAAGGATTTCGTCCTCGAAATCCAGATAAAGGAAGACAGATGTATTTTATTCATCATACTATCTAGTCTTCACATAACATCTCCTTATTATGGAGACACCATAAAACTTTGATCAGTACAAATTGTTTCCATACAAGATTCTCATAGAATCAACACACAAGGCACATGCTCCATTGTTCCTCATCATTGACTATAAAGTCAACTTTGTGTCAAACAACACTTTTTTTGTTCAGAGAAACATCATACATTCTTTATTAATATCATGTTTATGCAGAGCATAAACCCCTAACATATGATGTTCACATTGTTTTATATATTTAGACTAATTTCACAGTTGACCACTCCAAGTAGCCAACCTAACCCATCTGATAACTCTCAGATACCAGAATCTTTCACCTTGGTATCTATAACATGTTTTGGAAACACATCATATATATCTCTTCCTTTCATCTTGGAACATTAATTGTTTCATATGTCCTCATCTTGGGACCAAAGTCCAAGATAACTGATACTTTTCTAAGTATCCATCACATGAACACCTTTATCTTATGCACATCAAGTGTCCTAAGACCCACTTGATTGCCATGTCCCTGAAAGGAAAGAAAACAAGGATTCATATTCCTATTATTAATTCATGTATTTTTAACTATTCTTGAACTATTTACTCTTTATCTCATCCTAGGTTCCTTGCCTTTAGCATTGGAATTTGTAAGGATGATTGCATGTCATTATCCCTTTCTTTATTATTATCTAGAATGTTTATGATCATCTCATGATCTTATCACATTTCTCATTTCCTCATTATGGGAAAGATCTTTATTATGCGGGCAACATTATTGAACATAGTTCATCTCCCTCATTCTTATTCTTATCTTATGAGGGGTACATTTTTAGTTCCTCATAAAACATGCTCATCTGATATTATCTCAGACTTCTCTTTCTTATGCATGGGATATGACACATTTATTCATTCCATATTTCTTATTTCATGATACTCATTAGATTGTATCAGAATGACTGATTGATCAGGGCAATCAAAAAGATTACAATCTAAGAGTTTCCATACTCACTTTATCATCAATAGTTTTATACCTGGCCAGGGTATATAAATACTGAGATCAAGTAGTATGCACTTATTTTATTTTATGTCTTTCATCTCTTCCCCTTTCTTAATGGAGAAAGAGAAACTTCAAAACAATAAAAGAATATTAAACTAAACACAAGTCTTCATACTACTATCTCTTCCTCATATCCTTAAAAGGATTATACAGGTGAACTAGATAACAACTACCTTTCTTATTGTAAGGAACAAAAGATAATTCAAAATAGAAAGTTCTATCTTGACAAATCTACTTTTACAAGTTATCTAGTGTCTTGTCTGTTGAGTCTCCTCATCGCTTTCTATTTGGACATTGCCACCTCAGATGTCCTCTCTGTCCACATCTTAGCAAGCTCGAAGCTTTTTAGGTGACTGTTGTTCAGGTGCACTATATTGTACTTGAGTTGGTACTACTGAAATCTTTGATTGTTTAGTACCACTAATTCCTTGTTCCTGTGACTGTTTAGACTTCCTTTTAAGGTATGTCTCATGTTTCTTTGTCATGGACCCCTCTATCCTTCTAATTGACTCCACAAATGTGGCAAACTTCTCTCTACTTTCTAGAGCAGATGCTGGAATAGGCATTTCAACATTCAACCCTTTCTCAAAACGTCGAATCTTTTCCTCCTCAGTAGCAGCCATCTGAGGACAGAATCGTAAAAGTTCTATGAACTTAACCTCATATTCACTTATTGACATGACTCCCTATTGAATCTTCTCAAACTGTGAGATCTTTTCATCTAAATAAGTCCTTGGAAAATACTTATTAACTAATTCTCGACGAAATTCCTCCCATCCAATCTCTTCATCATTCCTTTTTATCTCTTCTATAGTCCACCAATGTCCAACACTACCCTTCAAAAGGTACACAACATGTTTAACTTTGTCAACATATGGAATACTAAGGATCTTAAATGCCTTTTCTAATTCAGTAAGCCAAAGATCAGCATCTGCTGGGTCTGATGTCCCAACATATTCAATGGCTCCGACATGACGTAGTCATTCAAAAGTCTTACCAGACCCATATCCCTCATTGGAAGCTGGTGCCTTGGGTGCTGATGCTGGCATCCGGTTTGCCACATACCTCAGTGTGGTCATGAGTTGCCCAAAACGATTATGAATATCTGGGTTCCCTCTCATGACTTCATCAACATGGGGATTTTCAAGCACTGGTTCCTCCCTTGCCTGATCCCTGGTACCTTCTACTGGTGTAGCAACATTGCTCTCAGCAACGCGTCCCTCGTGTTCTCCAGACATCTTGGAGCTATGTATCTTCTTCTGCATAAGCAGAAGGCACTATAAGATACACTAGGTACACTTAGAATAGACTCGATACCTTAGTCCTATGTCTCTGTAGACTCAGCGAACCTAGAGCTCTGATACCACTAAATTGTGGCATCCAACTTACAAATCACAAGATTAACCAATGCAGAAGCGTATCATTTGCAACGGATTACTGAAAATCACTAAAAATTAAAACTTTTTGCAAAGAGATCCAATCATAGGAAACTCTTATAACAAGAACCATAGTATAACAATTACATCCTGGTTCAAAAGTGCATAACTTGTTCTGTCTCTTCTCGAGGATTACAACATCAGCTGTCCTATCAACATTATGTACAGACAACATAAAACCTCGAGGCGTCAAGCCAAAATCTCAAGTCGATGATAAAAGCACTATCTATAAATCTCGAGGACCTGAGAGTATAGAGACGACACATAGGACTACTATCTATATAACTAGACAGACAGTATCTCCACCTGAGATATTACTGCTGTCCTTGATGTTGCTGCTGTTCCTTCTCTACTAAAGGTTTCCTGCCTCTTTGTCCGCATCCACCTAAAAATGTTGGATCCCACGGGGGTGAGACAATTGTAAATTTCCCCAGCGGGAGATATAACTCTCCGCCAAAACATTGTTATTGCAGTTTAAAGATATGAAACTGAGCAAAGGATAAGAAGTTTAAAGCATTCTCAACTTTGAAAGCATTGCAACTATTTATGATAGAGCAATATATCATCTATTCTTTCAATAAGGAATAGGAATGACATGTATATAATTTATTCATCATATTATACCATCATGTTAAACTTTTCTTGTGACACTCATTAACTTGATATGTCACCCATGAGACATTCTTGTTTCAATCTGTTGGCCTTAACCAATCTGCTAAATAGATAAGAAAATACATCTACCATGTATTCATATATCATTAATACAGGCATTGGGTTAATACCAATCCTATGTCATCATTACAGGCATTGAGCCTCTACCAGGTGTTGGACTCTTCCAAACCTGATTACACCACTAGGCATTGGACTTTAACCAACCCTGATTACATGCATTACACCTCTGCCAGATATTGGATTTCTCCAAACCTGATTACACAGCCAGGCATTAGACTCTGACCAATCCTGATTTCACAGTCAGGCATTGGACTTTAACCAATCCTGATTTCACAGCCAGGCATTGGACTTTAACCAATCCTGATTACACAGCCAGGCATTGGACTTTAACCAATCCTGATTTCACAGCCAGACATTGGACTTTAACCAATCTTGATTACACAGCCAGGCATTGGACTTTAACCAATCCTGATTACACAGTCAGGCATTGGACTTTAACCCATCCTGATTTCACAGCCAGGCATTGGACTTTAACCAATCCTGATTACACAACCAGGCATTGGACTTTAACCAATCCCGATTACACAGCCAGGCATTGGACTTTAACCAATCCTGATTACACGGATCATGGAATATAAATTTCCTTCGACCCATCATTAATCATCTTGGTGCCTCTTACTATACTACAATTGTAACATCCCTGACCTGGGTTATGAGTTAACCCTAGGTGTTTTGCCTAAATATGTAATTAAATCCTTGTGATTAACTTTGGGCATGTAATTAAGTTTCTCAAAAACATATATTTCAGTTTTTGCTCCTTTTTATATAAAGTTGTAGCCTTGTTTTATAATATAGGGACCTATGTGCAATTTACCCATTTAGAAGGGTTAACTTGCAATTTGCACATGTTGAGATGTTCCTCTGATGTTGAGACATCATGAGAATCTTTTTGATAAAGTTTGAGGGATTTCCCAAGCTTGGGCACCAAGGTGCAGCTGTGGAAGCAATCCCGGTACTTGAAACCCTAATTTGGGGTAAAATGCAATTTACCCAATTTGAGGGATGCAAATTGTAAAATACATCATCTAATGTATCTTTTAAGACTCTCATCATCATTTAGATAATAAATGATGAAAGGATCACTTCAATTGATTAATCAAGCAATGAAAACACCTTTGTGAATGCATAATCAGGGTATATGTACAATAGCCCTTTTATGTATGTACCTTAAGTTATAGGTTGATCTTCTTTGCTCTCATTTCTTGAACTTAAAAGAAGGTTGTCCTTAAAAATAAGAAGAAGGGACGAGCAAGAAAATATGGAAGGACTTAGTTGGAAATATAGAAAACTTATGGGCCTTTAATGAAATCTCACCCAAGTATATATATACACTTTACCTCTCAAGCAAAGGAACCTTTCCTTCGTGCAATTCACTGTTTCCCCTTGCTTGACCGACTAAGGAACAGCTTGGAGCTCAGGAGGACGACCCAAGGTGTGCAAGGTAGGTTTGGATTCCTCTTCTTGCCTAATTTCATGGTTAGAGCTCGAATTCAAGGCCAAATTGATGACTAGCTCCCTTAACTCTACCTTTCTAGCCATCTTTTCTCAACTTTCCCTGGAGTTTTCACCTTGGACGACCTGTGGAAGCTCAAGGACTCCATTAAAGCTTAGATCTCGAAAGCTTGGAGCTCAAGGAACAAGCTTTAGGCGGGTTTTATAACTCTAAACCCATGCTTTGTTATATACATCTTGTTTATGCATGTAGATGATAGTTCTTCTTCTTCTCTACTTTCCTTTGCTACTTTGCAAGCAAATCCGTGGGAAATCCTTGCTGTTCTTGAGCTAGGAGATGAAGGCGTTATTTCCAAGGTTAATCCACCGCTTTTCACTTTACCAAACGGTCTCTACCTTTGGCTCTCTCGGTCTCAAGACCGTGTGGTGAGCAAACGGTCTCAAGACCGAGTGAGGGCAAACGGTCTTCAAGACCGTTTAACCCAGTTGACCGAGCATGGACCGTATACGATTTTTGTAAAACATTATGTAGGCTAATCACCCTCAAAATTTGATAAGATAACTCCAAAGGAATCGAGAGATATGACCATGTTACTCAACAACTTTAATTGAATTTAGTCCTGATCTCCAATCTGTTGAAATCGCCCTTTTTGGGAAAACGGTCTCAAGACCGTGTAAGAACGTTGACCATGCGTTGACCATATGAGATTACTATTCAAAATAATGTTGGTTAACAACTCACCAAATTTTATGGACTAATTCCAAATGAGATAAGAGTTGAAGGGTGATTACTAGGGCTAACCCTAATTGAAATTAGTACTGAAATCTCAATGAATTAATTAAGTGTTTTTGGGTTGATTGACCCAAACGGTCTCAAGACCGTTTGGGGATCAACCAAACGGTCTCAAGACCGTGTGGGGGATCACCCAAGACCGTATGGAGGTCTGGGATCAAGTATAGTTGACCAATTGAAGGTACAAACATACCAAATTACATTGCAATTAAGTTTTGATATGATCATCAACTCAATGGATCCAACCTTGAAGAATTTTCACTAGAATCCAAAAGTTGGATGGGCAAACGGTCTCAAGACCGTTTGGAACCCATCCAAACGGTCTCAAGACCGTGTGGTGACAACCCAAGACCGTTTGGAGGTCTAGGGTTAAGTTAATTTGATCAATTGAGGGTCCAATTGCAATAGATTATCGAATTAATTAAAATACTGATTTGTGACTCAATCAAGGTTCAACCCTATCAAATCATATTAGATTTTGATGAAATCTTGGGCAAACGGTCTCAAGACCGTGTGAAGTTCATCCACACGATCTCAAGACCGTTTGGGCCAAGTTTGGGCCCAATTGGAGCTCAATTGAAGGGTTCAACCTTGTGTTGATTTACATTGTTGAGTGTTGATGGTTGAACATTGATAGACCTTAATTGAACCGACTTCAACCCTAATTGGATAACAATTGAGGGACAATTGAGTGACCAATTGGTTAAGGATAACCCTAATTGACTCAATCCATAAGTGGTTACCATGGCTTTGACCATTTGGGGGCTTCAACATTGATAATCATCAACAATTGGAACTTTTGAACCATGTTGAACGACCAAACGGTTTGAGACCAAGTGGACCAAACGGTCTCAAGACCGTGTGAGGCCTCACGGTCTCAAGACCGTTTGAGACCTCACGGTCTCAAGACCATTTGAGGTCACACGGTCTCAAGACCGTGTGAGGTCTCACGGTCTCAAGACCGTTTGGGGCCAAACGGTCTCAAGACTGTTTGGACTCAAACGGTCTCAAGATCGAGAGACACCAAACGGTCTCAAACCATGTGAGCTCTCTCGGTCGTGAAGTCAAAGTTGCCAAACGGTCTTCACCCTCTCTCGACCTTGAAGGTCACATGGTCTTGGAGTCAACCCTAGCAAAAGGTCAACCCATCCAAACGGTCTCAGACCGTTTGGAGGATGAAGGTTGAAACCGTTTGAGGTTTTCAAAGGCTGAATTCACTTAACCACTTGAAGGTGTAAATGGTGCTATGATGATCAAATATAAACCCTAATGATAACCTAGGACATTAGGGGATTAAGTGACTAATGAATTGAACCATGATGTGATCAATGGGGTAAATTACCAAAATACCCCTGAAGGGTTCAATTGAGTAAAATCTTGTTCAAATCAAACCCTAATCACATGATAGTGATGTGTTGGCTTATGTTAACCAAAGAGGACTTAACCCAACCTGATCTAGAGTGGTGTTATCACCATCTACTAGTATGAGGAGAGAGAAAGTACTTTAGAGAGAGAAAGTACTTTAGAGAGAGAAAGTACTTTAAAAGAGAGAAAGTACCCCTTTTTGGGTGGAAACTTAAGTAAAGAACCTTCAATACACATAGATGTGCATGATTAGGGTATGATCCACCTATGTGAGATCATGGAGACCCTAATCATGATATATGATGAATCTTAAGCCAATCTGAGAGCATCAATGATAATATTCCTCATACAAGATGATGATATGAGTTCAATTCACCTTAATTTGAATAGTAAAGCCTAATTCAAGGGTAATGATATGAATTATGAGTATTAAACTCTAATTGATGAGAATCAGAGGACTTAACTCTTATGACAAGAGTGGAAAGTGTATTTCTTATTTTGAATTACCTTTATCAGTTGAACTAACCATGCAGGTCCTGATATGAAGGTGATCATATCCAAGTATGGATGATGATACTGTATTCATTAAAAGCATGCTAAAAGCTTTATGAATAAGTAAGATATCTTGATGCCTTGTCAGTGGAAACCTATGACTTAATGGGATGTGAGAGCCATGAATACCATCAAGGTCATGCTTTAGAGATGACTGGTGATGAATATAATGAGAAATGATGATTGATGTGAGTTAGGTTTGTTACATTTAGTATTCTCCTTTCATAGCTGTTATGCTACTGTTATTGTTTGAAGAACAATGTATGATGTTAAAAGAATACTGAATGTACCTAACTAATCAAGTATAATGTAGAGCCCTGATCATAGATCCATCATTGTCAGAGATCAAATGATGGTGAAACATGTTTTCCTAAGGGAACTCCTGGATCACATACTATTGAGTATGTGGGGTACATGGATGTGTAGAACCTTACATCCTAGTGTAGGTGATTGATGTAGATGTGTAATCTGTCAACCCTTTCACTACAAAACTCTATCGTATCAGTGGATGGTGAACATGAAACCTCCTGATGACGAAGAAAACATAGATATCTGTATCAGTGGAGATAAACATGAAATCTCCTGATGAAGAAGAGAGTACAGAACGCCACTGTAACTCTAAAATAGCGAAGGACCAGTTTACCCTGGTGAGCTATAATAGTAGAGACACAAGATGTCCTACAAGTAATCCTCTTACTGACTGAGGAAGGTGAAGGTCATGAGAATCCGGCTCTCTTAATGACCTATGTATGATACTGATGTGACTTCTTAGCGATCAGTTGGAGTATGAGTGGTATGCCTCGTCTCCACAGGGCATAATGTTGTTTGTAAAACATAATCAACCATGTAGTATACCTGTTAGAGATAACTACGAGTTAGTTGATTGATGATACACTGTGATAGTGTTTATATTTCTTCATATGTCGTAAATGTTGAGCTCTTGTTTATAGCTGCAACTGCTATTGAATACTTTGAAAGCCTTACTGTTTAAGTTATTCTTTGATGTTATAATAAAGCTTCTGGCAGAGAGTTATAACTCTCGCTGGGACAATTATGTAAAAATTGTCTCACCCCTTAGACTTCAACTTTTTAGGTGGACGTCGGAGACGGAGGAACCGGTCTACAGGTGACCAGTCTCAGCAGCAGCAGCACCAGGAGCAGCAGTGAAATCTCAGGTGGAGATTTAGCCTGCCATGTGGTGTAGTTAGAGTCAGTCCTATGTGTCCTCTGTACTCTCAGGTCTTGGAGTCTTTTGTTATGAGTTCTTGAGATTTTGATGTATATAATTTCTCAAGAAGTAATTATCATGAGATGTAAACAGTTATCTCTTGTTATGAAAGAAGCTCTTATGGTTTCAAGCTCTTGTCTCGAAAAGTTTTAATTTCCCGTGATTTTTGACTTCCGCTGTTTATCGAATCATTTCCGCTAAGTTTAAATCGTGATTATATCGTGGTTTGGATATCAGAGCCCACAATTAGTGGTATCAGAGCTCTAGGTCAGTTGAGTCTACAGAGGCATAGGACTTAGGATGTCGAGTCTATCTTTAGTACTCTTTCGCTATCTAATAGAATCTTCTACTCCTCAGGAGAAGAAGATACATAAGGATGGCTGAGCCACATGATGAGTACGTGGCAGAGAGTAGTGCTAGTGCACCTCGAGGCGGTGCAAGGGTTCCAGAAATAGAACAGCCTGCACCAGAGTCCCCAAGAGAGCCACCCCAGTTTGACCCAGCCGACATGGGTAACCCAGCTGTACAGACGATGTTCGGGCAGTTCATGACTGCCATGACACATATAACCGACAGGATGCCCATGCCTGCACCTAGGGCACCTGTCCAGCCTGAAGGACAAGGTATCGGTAAGACGTTCGAGCGACTTCGTCGTGTCAGAGCTACCGAGTAATTTGGGACTGCCGACCCCGCAGATGCTGACCTATGGTTGACAGAGTTGGAGAAGGATTTCAGGATTCTTATTATCCTGGAAGCTGAGAAGGTTAGACATGCTGACTATCTTCTCAAAGGCAGTGCTGGTCACTGGTGGAACATGGAAGAGCAGAAGAGACCTGGAATAGAGTTCTCATGGGAAGAGTTTCGTTGGGAATTTATCAATAGATATTTTCCAAAGACCTTCCTAGATGAGAAGATCTCTCAGTTTGAGAGACTAAGGCAGGGTATGATGAACATTAGCGAGTATGAAGCTAAGTTCATGGAATTGCTGCGGTTCTGTCCGCACATGGCTGCCAAAGATGAGGAAAGAATCAGAAGATTCGAGAAGGGTTTGAATGCTGATATGTCAACCCCTGTGTCTGCCTTAGAAAACCGAGAGAGATTCTCTACCTTTGTTGAGTCAGTCCGAAGGATAGAGAGATCTGTGGTTGAGAAAAGGCAAACCCAGAAAAGATATCCACAGTTCCAGGGTTCTTCATCTAGGGATTTCAAGAAACCTAGATTCTCTGCACCTAACCCTCCACCACCCAGATCGAGTTCTCAAACTCAGTGGTCACCAAGCAGAGGTAGAGGACGGAGTCAACCGCTTCAAGGAACTCACAGTTATACATCGATGTCAGTTACTGGACCACCCCGACCACAACAACAGGAGAGGAGATGCTACAACTGTGGTAAGGTGGGACACTTGATGAAGGATTGCCGTTCTAGGCCTATCAGTGTGACACAGCCTCCGAGACAGAATCAACAAGGATCTCAGAGAATGCAATCTCAAGGAGCAGCTCGAGGACGTGGACAAGCATCTCAAGCTGGATCATCAGCACCACCTCAACACTAGGCGATAGCGAGGTTCTATGCTATGAACCCACCTGATGCAGTGGTCAATCCACGAGTAGTGGCAGGTCAGATGAAACTTTTATATCCTGATATGTCTACATCCTGTGTTGTATCTGTTCTGATTGACCCGGGTGCTACACACTCTTTCATCACTCATAGAGTGATTCGTAACTGCAATGTGACTGTTAGTCATAGGGCAGATAGTTTGTTGTTGGAGACTCCGTTGAGTGGGTCTGCCGTTTTGCAGGAGGTATGCTCTCCCTGCCTCCTCTTCTTTTCTGACCATCGCATTCAAGTGGATCTTATACCACTTGATATGCAGGGATTTGATATAATCCTCAGGATGGATACCTTAGAGAGATATAGAGTTGTCTTGGATTGTGAATCCAAGTTGGCTGTGTTTGCTGATGAAAACAACACATGGATCTTTCAAGGTGAGAGAAAGATTCTGCCCACCTGTCTTGTATCAGCTATGGTTGCTGATAAGCTGTTAAGGCAAGGATGTTATGCATTCTTAGCCCATGTGGTAGATGTTACCAAGGAAAGTTCCAATCCTGTGGAAGTTCCCATAGTCAGGGAATTCGAGGATGTGTTTCCTGAAGAACTTCCTGGTATACCACCACCTCGGGAGATTGATTTTGAAATCAATCTGATCCCAGATACGAAACCCATAGCCCAGACTCCGTATAGGATGGCGCCTGTCGAGATGGCAGAACTCAAGAAACATCTTCAAGAGTTACTTGAGAAGGGTTTTATCCGACCGAGCACTTCACCTTGGGGTGCTCCGGTCTTGTTTGTTAAAAAGAAAGATGGGTCAATGCGGTTGTGCATCGACTACAGACAAATCAATAAAGTAACAATAAAGAATAAGTACCCTCTACCGAGGATTGATGATCTCTTTGACCAGTTGCGTGGTGCAACCGTCTTTTCCAAGATAGACTTGAGGTCTGGATATCATCAACTTCGTATTAAGGATAGTGACATATCCAAGTCTGCTTTTAGGATGAGGTATGGTCACTATGAGTTCACAGTTATGTCGTTTGGACTAACCAATGCACCAGCTGCATTTATGGAACTCATGAATAGAGTTTTTTGACCTTTCCTTGATCAGTGTGTTGTCGTCTTCATAGATGACATTTTGATCTATAGTAAGGATGCTCAGCAACATGAGCAGCATCTTCGCCAAGCTTTGGCCTTGCTAAGAAAACACAAGTTGTATGCTAAGTTTAGCAAGTGTGAGTTTTGGATACCAGAGGTATCCTTTCTTGGACATGTAATATCTGCCTCGGGAATTTGTGTTGACCCTACAAAGGTAGAATCTATTCTACAATGGGAACAACCGAAGACACCGACGGAGATTCGAAGTTTCTTAGGGTTAGCTGGCTATTATCGAAGGTTCATTAAGAACTTTAGTTCTATAGCCTTACCTTTGACCAAGTTGACCCATAAAGATGTTCCTTTTTCTTGGAGTGATAAGTGTCAACAATCTTTCCAGTTGTTGAAGGAGAGGTTGACAAGTGCACCTGTGCTTGTGCTACCTGAACAAGGAAAAAGTCTTCTGTGATGCTTCCAAGAATGGACTTGGATGTGTGTTGATGCAGGATAAACAAGTGATTTCTTTTGCTTCTCGACAGCTTAAGAAACACGAGGAGAATTATCCGACACATGATCTGGAGTTAGCTGTTGTGGTTCATGCCTTGAAAATCTGGAGACATTATCTCTACGGAGAAACATTCCAGATTTTCACAGACCGCAAGAACCTTAAGTATATCTTCTCTCAGCACGAGCTTAACATGAGGCAATGTCATTGGATGGAGTTAATCAAGGACTACGATTGTACAATTGATTACCATCCGGGCAAGGCCAATGTTGTTGCAGATGCCTTGAGTAGGAAATCAGCAACATCAACCATGGATAGGGCACAACTAAACTCTTTAGTATGCTCTAGGAGAGATATGCTTATCTCTTTAAGGCAAGACAATGTACAGTTGAAGGTGTCATTGTTAGCCGGGTTGTTGGCTGAGATGCATATTAAACCTACCTTAAGAGAGCAGATTAAGGAAGCACAACTAGATGATGCTGCAATTCAGTAGATTAGATCTGAGTATGGAAATGAGAAGCGAGATGGTTTCCATGACTCAGATGACCAAGTATCCTGTTATAATGGAAGGATGATAGTGCCGTATGTGGATAACTTAAGGAAGTTAGTTCTGGAAGAAGCTCATTCTTCCATGTATGCTATGCATCCAGGGAGCACCAAGATGTATCGAAATTTGAAAGATCTGTATTGGTGGCCTGGAATGAAGAAGGATGTTGCAGAGTTTGTTCTGAGGTGTCTCGTGTGTCAGCAAGTTAAAGCTGAACACCAGAAGCCTGCAAGAACAATACAACCTTTACCCATACCACTGTGGAAGTGGGACCATGTGACCATGGACTTTGTTGTTGGTCTACCCAGGACAAGCAAAGGACACGATTCCATTTGGGTAGTTGTTGATAGGTTGACTAAGACAACACATTTCTTACCTGTCAAAACAACCTATTCTGCTGAAAGGTTATCAGAATTATATGTGCAAGAGATAGTGCGGTTGCACGGAGTTCCTGTCACTATAGTTTCTGACAGAGGTCCCCAGTTTACAAGTTGTTTTTGGGAACAGTTACACAGAGCCCTAGGAACCAAGCTAAGGTTTAGTACGGCCTTTCATCCACAGACTGATGGACAGTCAGAAAGGACCATACAAACCTTAGAAGACCTGTTGAGAGCATGTGCTCTCCAGTTTACCGGAAGTTGGGATATACACCTAAGCTTGATAGAATTTGCCTATAACAATAGCTATCAGCATAGCATTGATATGGCACCTTATGAAGCCTTGTATGGTAGACGTTGTAGATCACCTCTGTGTTGGTTCGAGACTGGTTAACATCAGTTGTTAGGTCCTGATCTTGTGCAGCAGACTACAGAGAAGATTAAAGTAATACAACAACAGATTAAGACTGCACAGGATAGACAAAAATCTTATGCTGACAAACGTCGTAGACCCTTAGAGTTCCAGGTTGGAGACAGAGTGTATCTCAAAGTCTCGCCTTGGAAAGGAGTCCTTCGTTTTGGAAGAAAAGGGAAGTTAGCTCCTAGATATATGGGGCCTTATCCAATCATTGAACAGATTGGAAAGGTAGCATATAAACTAGAGCTGCCACCAGAGTTACAGAGGTTACACCCTGTGTTTCACATTTCTATGTTGAATAAATGTCACCCAGACACCGAGTCAGTTCTACAACCTATGGAGGTAGAATTGAATGATGATATGTCCTATGAGGAGGGACCAGTGTCAATCCTTGATAACAGGATTAAAAAGTTAAAGAAGAAAGATATAAGTCTTGTGAAAGTCCTCTGGAACCACCGTGGTGTTGAAGAAGCCACTTGGGAACTAGAGGATGAGATGAGAAGGAAGTATCCTGCCCTTTTCTCTTAAATATGTCTTATCGATTTCGAGGACGAAATCCTTGTAAGGGGTGGATAATTTGTAACATCCCTGACCTGGGTTATGAGTTAACCCTAGGTGTTTTGCCTAAATATGTAATTAAATCCTTGTGATTAACTTTGGGCATGTAATTAAGTTTCTCAGAAACATATATTTCAGTTTTTGCTCCTTTTTATATAAAGTTGTAGCCTTGTTTCATAATACAGGGACCTATGTGCAATTTACCCATTTAGAAGGGTTAACTTGCAATTTGCACATGTTGAGATGTTCCTCTGATGTTGAGACATCATTAGAATCTTTTTGATAAAGTTTGAGGGATTTCCCAAGCTTGGGCACCAAGGTGCAGCTGTGGAAGCAATCCCGGTACTTGAAACCCTAATTTGGGGTAAAATGCAATTTACCCAATTTGAGGGATGCAAATTGTAAAATACATCATCTAATGTATCTTTTAAGACTCTCATCATCATTTAGAGAAGAAATGATGAAAGGATCACTTCAATTGATTAATCAAGCAATGAAAACACCTTTGTGAATGAATAATCAGGGTATATGTACAATAGCCCTTTTATGTATGTACCTTAAGTTATAGGTTGATCTTCTTTGATCTCATTTCTTGACCTTAAAAGAAGATTGTCCTTAAAAATAAGAAGAAGGGACGAACAAGAAAAGATGGAAGGACTTAGTTGGAAATATAGAAAACTTATGGGCCTTTAATGAAATCTCACCCAAGTATATATATACACTTTACCTCTCAAGCAAAGGAACCTTTCCTTCGTGCAATTCACTGTTTCCCCTTGCTTGACCGACTAAGGAACAGCTTGGATCTCAGGAGGACGACCCAAGGTGTGCAAGGTAGGTTTGGATTCCTCTTCTTGCCTAATTTCATGGTTAGAACTCGAATTCAAGGCCAAATTGATGACTAGCTCCCTTAACTCTACCTTTCTAGCCATCTTTTCTCAACTTTCCCTGAAGTTTTCACCTTGGCCGACCTGTGGAAGCTCAAGGACGCCATTAAAGCTTAGATCTCGAAAGCTTGGAGCTCAAGGAACAAGCTTTAGGGGGGTTTTATAACTCTAAACCCATGCTTTGTTATATACATCTTGTTTATGCATGTAGATGATAGTTCTTCTTCTTCTCTACTTTCCTTTGCTACTTTGCAAGCAAATCCATGGGAAATCCTTGCTGTTCTTGAGCTAGGAGATGAAGGCGTTATTTCCAAGGTTAATCCACCGCTTTTCACTTTACCAAACGGTCTCTACCTTTGGCTCTCTCGGTCTCAAGACCGTGTGGTGAGCAAACGGTCTCAAGACCGAGTGAGGGAAAACGGTCTTCAAGACCGTTTAACCCCGTTGACCGAGCTTGGACCGTATACGATTTCTGTACAAAATTATGTAGGCTAATCACCCTCAAAATTTGAGAAGATAACTGCAAAGGAATCGAGAGATATGACCTTTTTACTCAACAACTTTAATTGAATTTAGTCCTGATCTCCAATCTGTTGAAATCGCCCTTTTTGGGCAAACGGTCTCAAGACCGTGTAAGGACGTTGACCATGCGTTGACCGTATGATATTACTGTTCAAAATAATGTTGGTTAACAACTCACCAAATTTGATGGACTAATTCCAAACGAGCTAAGAGTTGAAGGGTGATTACTAGGGCTAACCCTAATTGAAATCAGTACTAAAATCTCAATGAATTAATTAAGTGTTTTTGGGTTGATTGACCCAAACGGTCTCAAGACCGTTTGGGGATCAACCAAACGGTCTCAAGACCGTGTGGGGGATCACCCAAGACCGTATGGAGGTCTGGGATCAAGTATAGTTGACCAATTGAAGGTACAAACATGCCAAATTACATTGCAATTAAGTTTTGATATGAGCATCAACTCAATGGATCCAACCTTGAAGAATTTTCACTAGAATCCAAAAGTTGGATGGGCAAATGGTCTCAAGACCGTTTGGAACCCATCCAAACGGTTTCAAGACCGTGTGGTGACAACCCAAGACCGTTTGTAGGTCTAGGGTTAAGTTAATTTGATCAATTGAGGGTCCAATTGCAATAGATTATCGAATTAATTAAAATACTGATTTGTGACTCAATCAAGGTTCAACCCTATCAAATCATATTATATTTTGATGCAATCGTGGGCAAACGGTCTCAAGACCGTGTGAAGTTCATCCACATGATCGCAAAACCGTTTGGGCCAAGTTTGGGCCCAATTGGAGCTCAATTGAAGGGTTCAACCTTGTGTTGATTTACATTGTTGAGTGTTGATGGTTGAACATTGATAGACCTTAATTGAACCGACTTCAACCCTAATTGGATAACAATTGAGGGACAATTGAGTGACCAATTGGTTAAGGATAACCCTAATTGACTCAATCCATAAGTGGTTACCATGGATTTGACCATTTGGGGGCTTCAACATTGATAATCATCAACAATTGGAACTTTGAACCATGTTGAACGACCAAACAGTTTGAGACCAAGTGGACCAAACGGTCTCAAGACCGTGTGAGGCCTCATGGTCTCAAGACTGTTTGAGACCTCACGGTCTCAAGACCATTTGTGGTCACACGGTCTCAAGACCGTGTGAGGTCTCACGGTCTCAAGACCGTTTGGGGCCAAACGGTCTCAAGACCGTTTGGACTCAAACGGTCTCAAGATCGAGAGACACCAAACGGTCTCAAACCATGTGAGCTCTCTCAGTCTTGAAGTCAAAGTTGCCAAATGGTCTTCACCCTCTCTCGACCTTGAAGGTCACATGGTCTTGGAGTCAACCCTAGCAAACGGTCAACCCATCCAAACGGTCTCAGACCGTTTGGAGGATGAAGGTTGAAACCGTTTGAGGTTTTCAAAGGCTGAATTCACTTAACCACTTGAAGGTGTAAATGGTGCTATGATGATCAAATATAAACCCTAATGATAACCTAGGACATTAGGGGATTAAGTGACTAATGAAATGAACCATGATGTGATCAATGGGGGTAAATTACCAAAATACCCCTGAAGGGTTCAATTGAGTAAAACCTTGTTCAAATCAAACCCTAATCACATGATAGTGATGTGTTGGATTATGTTAACCAAAGAGGACTTAACCCAACCTGATCTAGAGTGGTGTTATCACCATCTACTAGTATGAGGAGAGAGAAAGTACTTTAGAGAGAGAAAGTAATTTAGAGAGAGAAAGTACTTTAAAAGAGAGAAAGTACCCCTTTTTGGGTGGAAACTTAAGTAAAGAACCTTCAATACACATAGATGTGCATGATTAGGGTATGATCCACCTATGTGAGATCATGGAGACCCTAATTATGATATATGATGAATCTTAAGCCAATTTGAGAGCATCAATGATAATATTCCTCATACAAGATGATGATATGAGTTCAATTCACCTTAATGTGAATAGTAAACCCTAATTCAAGGGTAATGACATGCATTATGAGTATTAAACTCTAATTGATGAGAATCAGAGGACTTAACTCTTATGACAAGAGTGGAAAGTGTATTTCTTGTTTTGAATTACCTTTATCAGTTGAACTAACCATGCAGGTCCTGATATGAAGGTGATCATATCCAAGTATGGATGATGATACTGTATTCATTAAAAGCATGCTAAAAGCTTTATGAATAAGTAAGATATCTTGATGCCTTGTCAGTGGCAACCTATGACTTAATGGGCTGTGAGAGCCATGAATACCATCAAGGTCATGCTTTAGAGATGACTGGTGATGAATATAATGAGAAATGATGATTGATGTGAGTTTGGTTTGTTACATTTAATATTCTCCTTTCATAGCTGTTATGCTACTGTTATTGTTTGAAGAACAATGTATGATGTTAAAAGAATACTGAATGTACCTAACTAATCAAGTATAATGTAGAGCCCTGATCATAGATCCATCATTGTCAGAGATCAAATGATGGTGAAACAGGTTTTCCTAAGGGAACTCCTGGATCACATACTATTGAGTATGTGGGGTACATGGATGTGTAGAACCTTACATCCTAGTGTAGGTGATTGATGTAGATGTGTAATCCGTCAACCCTTTCACTACAAAACTCTATCATATCAGTGGATGGTGAACATGAAACCTCCTGATGACGAAGAAAACATAGATATCCGTATCAGTGGAGATAAACATGAAATCTCCTGATGACGAAGAGAGTACAGAACGCCACTGTAACTCTAAAATAGCGAAGGACCAGTTTACCCTGGTGAGCTATAATAGTAGAGACACAAGATGTCCTACAAGTAATCCTCTTACTGACTGAGGAAGGTGAAGGTCATGAGAATCCGACTCTCTTAATGACCTATGTATGATACTGATTTGACTTCTTAGCGATCAGTTGGAGTATGAGTGGTATGCCTCGTCTCCACAGGGCATAATGTTGTTTGTAAAACATAATCAACCATGTAGTATACCTGTTAGAGATAACTACGAGTTAGTTGATTGATGATACACTGTGATAGTGTTTATATTTCTTCATATGTCGTAAATGTTGAGCTCTTGTTTATAGCTGCAACTGCTATTGAATACTTTGAAAGCCTTACTATTTAAGTTATTCTTTGATGTTATAATAAAGCTTCTGGCGGAGAGTTATAACTCTCGCTGGGACAATTATGTAAAAATTGTCTCACCCCTTAGACTTCAACTTTTTAGGTGGACGTCGGAGACGGAGGAACCGGTCTACAGGTGACCAGTCTCAGCAGCAGCAGCACCAGGAGCAGCAGTGAAATCTCAGGTGGAGATTTAGCCTGCCATGTGGTGTAGTTAGAGTCAGTCCTATGTGTCCTCTGTACTCTCAGGTCTTGGAGTCTTTTGTTATGAGTTCTTGAGATTTTGATGTATATAATTACTCAAGAAGTAATTATCATGAGATGTAAACAGTTATCTCTTGTTATGAAAGAAGATCTTATGGTTTCAAGCTCTTGTCTCGAAAAGTTTTAATTTCTCGTGATTTTTGACTTCCGCTGTTTATCGAATCATTTCCGCTAAGTTTAAATCGTGATTATATCGTGGTTTGGAGATCAGAGCCCACAACAATTATTCTCATGGCTCATGAAGCCCATAAAGCATCTTGTCACCTCTCATTAGGCAACATCTAATCATATGGCTCACATGGCAATTCAACATCTTGTTACCTATCACTAGGCAACATCTAATCATTTTATCTCTTGTAATATAATAGTAACACCACTATTCCTTTAAAAGGGTTAGGGCTTACTATTCACATCACTTTGGGGTTTCTCATGTCCCATTACCCAATTTAGGGTTAGGGTTTCCCATCTCCCATTAGGATTTCATAGTTATCAAAGTATATCAACTTTGAGATGCTAACAGTGAAGTCATTCATATCTTGATGTATCACTTACCTCTTTATTCCAACTTTCTTAAGTTATTAGCTTATCTTGGATTAAGGTATTTCCCATCTTAATCCTTTCATCCACTAACCTATCACTCTTACCATGAAGTGCATAGGTTACACATAAGAATGGTCCAACTATCTTTAATGATATGGACTCATTCAGATTAAGGCATTGCTTACAATAAGCTTGCCTATAATCAACCATTTATGATATTTCACCCTTATAACGTTTTACCCACTGTTTTATTATTAGGGTTCTGGGTTGTCATCATGTTGTCCAAGATTAAGGCTTCATGTATTATAACTCCAATTAGAGTTTCACATACCTTTACCCTTTATTAGGGCTTTGGGATTTCATATGCTATCATACATCATTAGAATTAGGAATGCATGTAGCATCACCCTTCATTAGGCTTTCACATATCATTGCCTATACTTATTGTTTACTATTCATCCCAACTAGGGATTTCTCATGGAATCACCCTCAATTATGGTTTCTTATGGAATCAACCTCAATTAGGGATTCTCATGGGATCAACCTCACTTAGGGATTCCAATGTTGATTCCTTCAATCTTTGAATTCATGGAACCAATCATCAATTAGACCTATCCTCATACTTCAATTGAGTTAAGTAGTTCAACCTACAACTGCTTTAGACCTCAATTGACCCTCAATTAGTCATCAATTAGGGTTTGAATCAATTGAATTAGGGTTTGGAATCAATGATCCTTCAACACTAATCAATGCAAGATTAGTTACTTTGAAACCTTTGAACCATCATCCAAATTGAACATGACCTGACCCCAAATGGTCTTGAGGTCGTTTGGATGAACTCCAAACGGTCTTGAGACCTTTTGCCCATCATATCATCAAAATCCAAGTCAACCAATTAAGGTTTGGATCATTGGATTGATCACCAAATCAGCAATTGATTACACTTTAACTTAGTAACATTGGATCATCAATTGCTTAACCATACTCACCCCTGGACCTCCAAACGGTCTTGAGACCGTTTGGCTCATCCAAGCCTTGGATTCTAGTGAAATTTCATCAAGGTTTGGTCTATTGAGTCGATCAACAAATCAGCAATTGATTGCTTTGTAACTTGGTAACTTTGGGCCTTCAAATAGGCAACCATACTTAACCCTAGACCTCCAAACGGTCTTGGGTGATCCCCAAACGGTTTTGAAACTGTTTGGGTCAATCAACCCAAACCATCACCTCAATCACTTACAAAATCATTACTTAGCTGATTAGGGTTCATGCCATAACTTTGGATCTTCAAACACTTAACCATACTCAACCCTAGACCTCCAAGGGTCCAAACGCTTTTGAGACCGTTTGGGTAATTCCCAAACGGTTTTGAAGCCGTTTGGGATAATTAACCCAAAAAGTCAAATCAATCAAGTTGAAAATCAGCACTTAATCCAATTAGGGTTTACCTAATTGATTAGCCTTCAACTCATGATTCCTTTGGAATTAATCCATAAAAATTTGGTGAATTATTAAACAAAATCATTAGGAACAGGAATATCAAACGGTAAACCCTTGGTAAACCCTCTCAAACGGTTTTGAAACCGTTTTCCCAAAAAGGCAAATTAATCAAGTTGAAAATCAGCACTAAATCCAATTAGGATTGCCTAATTGATTAACCTTCAACTCATGATTCCTTTGGAATTAATCCATCACAGTGGTTTAGTTATTAACCAACATCATTAGGAACAGGAATATCAAACTGTCAACCCTTGGTCAACCCTCTCAAATGGTTTTGAAACCGTGTGCCCAAAAAAGCAAATGAATCAAGTTGAAAATCAGCACATAATCCAATTAGGTTTGCCTAATTGATTAGCCTTCAACTCACGACTCCTTGGGAGTTAACCAATAAAATTTGGTGAGTCATTAACCAACATAATTAGGAACAGGAATATCAAACGGTCAACCCTTGGTCAACTCACTCAAACGGTTTTGAAACCGTTTTCCCAAAAAGGCAAATTAATCAAGTTGAAAATCAGCACATAATCCAATTAGGTTTGCCTAATTGATTAGCCTTCAACTCACGACTCCTTGGGAGTTAACCCATAAAATGTGGTGAGTCATTAACCAAAATAATTAGTAACAGGAATCTCAAATGGTCAACCCTTGGGCAACTCACTCGAATGGTTTTGAAACCGTTTTCCCAAAAAGGCAAATTAATCAAGTTGAAAATCCGCACATAATTCAATTAGGTTTGCCTAATTGATTAGCCTTCAACTCACGATTCCTTGGGAGTTAACCCATAAAATTTGGTAAGTCATTAAACAACATAATTAGGAACAGGAATCTCAAACGGTCAACCCTTGGTCAACTCACTCAAACGGTTTTGAAACTGTTTGCTCCCAAACGGTTTCAAACCGTTTGCTCTCAAATGGTTTGGTGAAACCACATGAGCAATTAACTCAAAACCGTATGAACCTTGATTTCTTTGGAAAAAGTATCCAAAATGATGTCAGCATCATCTACCTTCGTCCCTGAAGTTCTAAAAACTTCTGATTTCATGAAATAACCATTTTCAACCACCAATTAAACAAGATAATGAAGGAATCATTGAAATTGCAAGATTAATGGTTGAATAACAATGAAAAAGGGTTCAAGTTATAAAACACTCCTCCAATTGGGCTCCAAAGCTCCAAGATCACGACAACAATGGTGAATGAAGCTCTTGAAACTCCCCTTAGGCTCGTCCTCAAGATTTTGGTTGAAAAGATTGGCTAGGGTTGAAGAGGAGATCGAAATAAGAAGAAATCCATAATTTATTTTCAATTTTCACCATGGTGAAATGGATCAAGAACCTTACCAACAGGTTGGGGGTCGTCCTCCAGGTCCTCCCTAGCTCCCTTGGTCGGTTTCCAAGCAAGGAGAAGAAGTGCAAACGAAAAATCCTTTCATTTGGCTTGTAAAGGGTCTTTTTATAAGAGATTCAAGGAGAGAGAAAGTGCCTTATAAAAATTCATTTAATCCCAAAAATGTGGCCGCCTCTTCCCCCTTATCTTCCTTAGGGACGAGGATATCTTGTTTGCCTTTTATCCCTCTCAATTATCCATGATTTAAAGAAAAGAAAATCAAACACCTTAAATCATATTATATTAATATCCATATGTGAGTGGATATTTCTTTTTCTTATAAAATTGTGTGTGAGTTCTCCACTCCCTTGGATATTTTCGTGGTCCTTGCAAAGCTCAAGGGCGTCACACATACATCTGAATCCAACCATTTAAATTTTTGGTTGAAGGCCCTTTAATTAATATATTTATTTTTGCCCTAAATCGAATTAGGATTTCAATTAGGATTAAATCTTGATTATTTTAATATCAAGATTCTCTCTCCTCCAACTTAATTCAAGTGAGGCGCCCCTCTCATTTTATTTGCTCTACATGATGCCAAGAAGCATTAAGGACCTTATTGAAGTGGTAATTTGCATATTGAACCCTAGGTTTTGGGTAAATTGCACTTTACACCAAAACTAGGTTTTAATGCACAAACATTGCTTTATCAGCTCTTTCTTGGTATTCAGGCTTCCATAAGCCACACCTCAACATCATCTTCACTCTCATGATGCTTCCAATACATGATGAACATATTATCTTGCACAATTTGCACTTAAACCCCTCAACTTGGGTATTTTGCACATTAGTCCAAAACAAACAAAACATTGATGTCAACAATGTTCAAAAAGGACTAGAATTGTAACATAAGTTCCTCTTGAGGCCTAATTACTTTTTATAAGATGAGATTAGGAATTTAATCACATTTCTTAATCAAAACACCTAGGGTTAAAGTATAACCCAGGTCAGGGTGTGACAGTAACTTGCTCTTGTATCTTTTGTAGAGGTCACGAGTGAAGTTCTTTCTTTTCAGATTTTTATATTCTATATTCTAATTCCTCTGTTTTGTTACAGAACTATTTTCGTTTGGTATGCCATAGTGGCAACTCCATCGGTAACGTTCAAAACATACTTCAAACTTACCTCCAGTTTTAGTTTCTTTTCTTATGTCTACTATTTTGGTTTCCTTGCATGTTGAACGATGCACATTGTTGTTGTAACGCCTAAGTCCACTTCGTAAGAGTCTAGTAAAATTTTAGGAATGACAACTGGCCCCATAGACCACCACTAGTCTTAATTACGTGTTATTTCCTCAGTCACACACAATTCAGGATAAACTTTCCGACTGGTCACTGATCCTAGTACTACACTAGGTTGAACTTGGTAGATGTGCACCTTGATGATATGGGTAGTCAAATCATTCCTTTTAAGATCATTAGATCATTTTATCGAGACATCAAATCTAAGATGGTTATATTTTCATTATTGTGAACTATCTCTGTTGCCTATTAATCTATAAGTGCATGCAATGGAGAAGGGAAGGGAGGCCACGTCATTGTCAAAGGTTTTCCACCGGTCATTCGCGACAACAGGAGGTACTTGGACTTCTAAATAGGAATGCAGACCATTATTATCTTGGTTCTGTTTCTCGAGCAGAATGACTGTTAGAAACCATACAGGAGGAGGAAAACACCGACCAGACTAGACCAACGCGTGAGTACCATCTGCGCACGAGGCTTGATCCACACGAGGCATGTTCATGGACCTAGAAGGCGACCACAACCCAAAGGGGAAATTTAAGAGTGGGGAAGCAGCATGCCCACAACCAATCTCTGGTGTTAGTTTGTAAATTGGAGGACACCGACTATAGTAAGTTATTCTGCCGGAAGTCTGAAAGCAGGTCGAGTAGTATAGCATGTGGAATAATATGTGATGTAAGTTGCCAAGTGTGTGGTTAATTTTTAGTAGTTAGTGGTCGGAGAAGGACGGGAATGTCTTGGGAAGCTTCCTGCGAAGAGCCAGTGGCAAGGTCGTCATCTCGACGCCCGGAGGACCAAGAAGAAGCATCATCTTGTAAACATGCAACTAACGGAACTAAGGAATCATGACTAGTAAGGGAGAAATCACGTTCGCTCAATTGCAAAATAGGGAGGTCCTAAAAGAAAGAGTGTTAAAAGACAGAAGAAAATGTATATGTATTTACAATGCAATACTGCCTGCGAACCAGGAACGTGACAACTAAATTTTTGTGTTATTGAGTCCCTTTTCCACCGACATGCAATACTGTGCGGAAAAACCACCATCACAGTTTTCACCACACCAGCTCGATCTTGTGGTGGTCAATTGGTATGATATATACACCATTGTGGTTTTGATTTTTATGGACTGGTAAGCAGAGTGTGAGGAAATGTAGCGGGTGATCTCACGAGGTGCACGCTACAGAGGAGTTAATGGTGGAGATGATTGATAAGGCAATCATAAGCTATGGGTCTGAGGAAAAGATGGTGAAGTTGCTTGGCGCTGGTGTGCATAGGTGCACGCTATAGAGGAGTTAATGGTGGAGATGATTGACAAGGCAATCATAAGCTATGGGTCTGAGGAAAAGATGGTGAAGTTGGTTGGCGCGGGTGTGCATAGAACCTATGCCTGCGGAGAGGCCTATGATGGAGTAGGTGTTTGGTTGATAGAGGATCTTGCGCGGGCAATGTAGGGTGACAAGTGTTAGAATAAAATTTAGGTTTTTACGTCATTACATGTAATAGCGACATATGTAATAAATTAACGATTACATGTCAAATCCAGATAAGAAATAAAAGAATAAATAAAGCAGGAGAAATTAAACTGAGTTAGGAACATGACCAGATCGTTCGTTGAAAAACGAACACGTTTTATTTAAAGAAATCAGTGTCGCGCAATCCTCCAGGACAGGCGTCGTTCTCCCAGTCGATCCGGTCACGAACCTGGAGAAAAGCGTCACGTTTGCGCAGACGACAAACGTTGCAAACGAACAGATACACCACCACCAATGTAGCCCAACAACTGCAGGAACCACCACCTGACATGTTGTGTCTTGAAGGAAGAGGGTGAAAAAATTTGTCACTTCCAGGAGAGAGATCTCCAAGCGACAAGCAGGAGCAACGGCGGCAGACTATGGGATTAGGGCTTGCAAAACACTCGCACGAACGGCTGACGACTGTGTTCGAAAGATATGTTTAATCCTAATGACCGGAAGCCTATTTATAGCCTTACACGCTCTACTAATCCTATTCCTATTAAGACACGACCACTCAGTTGCTCTTGTACACATTGCGGAAAATTCGGCAAAAGAGACACTTTCCAGTTAGGATTAATAAATCCGAATAGAAAAGAACCAATTAATTAAATGAATAATTAATAACATAGTTGTATCCTAGTGCAAAAAAAAGACGGAAGACGGAAGACATTCTCCACAATCCACAAGCCTGAGCCCGAGCCTGTTCCCAGGCCGGACAGGCGTGGCGTGGCGCGCGCAAGCGCGCGTGCGTGCGTGTGTGTTGTGGTCACCACTCCCACCAAGGAGGTGAGCATACCCTCCTCCTAGGACCCCTTAGACACTAGTGCCCCATATGATCCTACAAATAAGGACCACAAAAGTTCTAGGAGTGAGCAATATGGGATAAATATTCTTTGCCATTTGCACTAGAGACAAAACTAATTTTCTCACATGTACTAGTTGCACTACATTGGGCTTAACCCATGCTAGAACCATGGTTGTAGCATCCATTTCTCTAACAAACCCCCACAAAGTCCAATGTGTAGTGTGCTCTACCATTCAATCCTCCATTATGTGCTTTCATCAGATACATTTCAGTTTGAATCTACCTAAGTTATACAACTTTGACTCCCATAGGAATTAGGTGAACAAAAGTCTTGAACCTAAATCTTGGGTACAATAGTATGGGTTGGTAACAACACAATAAAGACATGGTAGAAAAGAAAACAATGCATTAAGGCCATGCATACAAAAAGTATATCATGATTGATATTAGAGAATAACTCAATTCTCCTGGTGTGGCCTACACAACATCAATTACTTAGTTGGAGTCTCCAAGGATGTACTGCTAACATCCTATCCTAAGACTTGACACCATTCAGAGACTAATCTCTTACTAACTTGCAGTTATGACACTAACAGGTTTCCAAGAGATAGGCACACGGATGCTAGAAGCATCAAACAAGAATACATAGTGTCATCTGATTCATCCGACAGCTTTTTACTACCACATTGAACCCAATTTTTGGGATATCCACTCTTTTGGGTTGGGTTGCTACTGCCTACAAATCCATAGGGGTTTCAGTCCCATCCCCAACCTAGATTTTTCCACTAAAGCGAAGGTAAGCCCTTTAGTGAAAGAATCAGCTGTATTATCTTTAGTAACGACATAGTCCACAACCACGACCCCATTAGACACTAACTCTCTTACAGATTTCAATATGACTTGGATGTGTCTACGTTATTTTTTATTGTACTTAGAACTCTTTATCTTATCAATAGTTGTACTGCTATCATAGTGAACTAAAATTGCAGGAAGCGACTTCGTTACCATAAGTAAATTGGACATAAGTCTATGTAGCCATTCAACTTCCAATCCAGTTTCATCTAAAGCACACAACTTTGCTTCAAAAGTGGGTCGAGACAATATGGTATGTTTCTTAGACCTCCAGGAAATAGCTCCTCCTCCCAACAAGAATACATATCCTGAGACACCATTACTCCCAGAATTCACGGCAATCCAGCTAGCATCACTATATCCTTTGACTACAGAAGGATGTTTACCATAATACAACCTAAGGGAACAAGTTCCCTTGATATACCTCAGAAATCTATCAAGACCTTCCCAATGGGTCTTGTCAGGACAACTGGTGTATCTACTTAACTTGCTCATGACAAATGCAATGTCAGGACATGTGCAGTTCATAAGATACATCAAACTTCTGATAATATGAGAGTATCGTAATTGAGACATTGGAACCCTAGTATCATTCTTGAACAAGGCCTTGGATGAATCATATGGAGTCTTAACATGTTTACATAACGTGTACTCAAACCTCTCCAGTATCTTCTCAACATAGTGAGACTGTGAGAGAGTTACACCATCAGTAGACCTAATGATTTTAAGACCTAAAATCAAATCAGCAAAACCCATATCCTTCATCTCAAACTTGCTACACAAGAATGACTTTGTCTGATTTACTACTTTCATATCAGAACCAAAAAGTAGGATCTCATCGATGTATACGCATAACAAAATGAATCCATCATTGACAATTTTGTAGTAGAGACACTTATCAAATTCATTAGAAATAAAGACGAACGATGATATCACAGAATCAAACTTCTCATGCCATTTCTTAGGGGCTTATTTCAAGCCATATAATGACTTAACAAGTTTACACACTTTGGACTCATTCCTATGATCCAAAAATCCCTCAGGTTGTTCCATATATATCTCTTTCCGAAGATCACCGTGTAAGAATGTGGTCTTCACATCCATCTGATGGATATAGAGATTATAAATGGAAGCCAATGCTATAAGCATTCAGATTGTGGTCATATGGGAAATAGGTGAATATGTATCAAAATAATCTATTCCTTCCCTTTGTGTGTAACCCTTAGCAACTAACCTAACCTTATACTTATTGATTGTCCCGTCTGCATTAAGTTTCTTCTTAAAGATCCATTTGCAACCAACTGCAGAACAACGAGGAGGCAAATCTACCAATTCCCAAATTCCGTTTGAGAGAATTGATTGGATTTCATCATTAATGGCTTCTTTCCAAAACTTAGCTTTTGGAGGTTCCATAGCTTGTTTGAAAGTGACTATCATCCTCAACATTGTAAGTGAGAAACTCACTTCCAAGGTCCATGTATGTCCTAGACCGTTTACTTCTCCTTGGTTCAACTATTTCTTCAGAATCATCAGATTCAGAAATAGCTTGTTCTGAGTCGCCCCCCACATTTGTCATCATTTCCATGTGCTCGGGAATGGAGCTTGTGGTGAATGAATCCTCTTGAGATACTTCATTAGGCACACCAGATTTCATGGGAAACACATTCTTAACGAATGTAGCATCACATAATTCCACAATTGTATTGACCTCAATGCTAGAGATATTAGATTTTACAATCAAGAATCTATAGGCATAACTTGTCTCTACATACCCCAAGAATATGGCATCAACCGTTTTTAGTCCCAATTTCTTTCTTATGTGTTCAAGGACAGGTACCTTAGCAAGCCACCCCCACACTCGACGATATTTGAGACTCAGTTTTCTTCCTCTCCATAACTCAAATGGACTACTCTCTACATGTTTATGATGAACTCTATTCAGAATATGGCAAGCCGTATTCAAAGCTTCCCCCCACATGAAGTTGGGTAGACTTGAGGTCTAGATTAAAGAATTAACTATATCTATTAGGGTTTGGCTTTTACGTTCAGTGAACCCATTGTATTGTGGAGAATAAGGAGTGATAACCTCATGAACTATACCATGTATTTGGCAAAATTCCAAAAACAAGTTCGAGGTGTATTCTCCTCCCCTATCAGACCTTAATCGTTTCAGTATTTTGTCGGTTTGAGTTTCAGCTTCTTTCTTATAAATTTTAAATTTATGTAATGCCTCATCTTTACTTCTAAGTAAAAAGACATAATAGTATCTACTCACATCGTCAATAAAAGTTATAAAATAATGTTTTTGATCCCTAGTAGAAATTCCATTAAATTCACAGATATTTGTATGCACTAAATCCAAAGTTTCTGAATTCCTATTCACAGAATGAAAAGGCTTCCTAGGCAGTTTAGCTTGCACATAGATTTCACATTTATTATTGCTAATTTCATATTTAGTGATTAATTTTAGATTCATCATATGCTTCATTGAGGCAACATTAACATGTCCCAAACGTGAATGTCAAACGTCATATGATACAAGATTCATTCATACAGAACTATAATCATTCAAATTTAAAATGGAATTTGAAACATGTTCAACATGAATCTTAAATAAGTTTTCCACATCACGTAAATACCCCTTGCCAAAAAAAATCACGAAGTCTTGTAATAATAGCCTTATTACATTTGCAGTATATTCTATAACCTTCCCTAACTAAAATTACACCACTAAGGATATTGTGTTGAATGGTTGGAACATGTATAACCTTGTGAAGAGTCAACACCTTCCCCAAAGGGAACTTCAAGTCCACCCATCCTTCTCCTTTGACTTCTGTAGAGTTGGAATCATCCAAAGTCACGGACCGACCTCGAGAGGCCTGGTAAGACACAAACAGGGACTTATCAGCACACACATGTATATTAGCTCCAATGTCAATTATCCAATAAAAAGGTTTAAAAATAGAAAGGATTTCAGGATTAATAGACGCATACCTGTAAGGACCCTGACCTCCGTTTAGGGCTTATCCTGTTTGCTTTGCTTAACCCTAATGCTTAGTTGCTTGCTAATCACCTTTAGTGGTGATTAGGGTTTGTTGGTGTTTTGTTGGGAGCTGGAGGTGCTACTTGCAATATACCCAAGTTTAGGGTTTGTGGGCAAGTTTATCACCTTGTGAGGTGTTCCTCCCTCTCCTTGCTTCCTCTAGTGTTGAGAGGAAGGGTTGGGCTCGTTGCTTGAGTTCCTTTGGGCTTAGTTGAGCTTGTGGGCCTTGTTGTGCGTTGCCTTTGCCTCTTTGGACCTTGTGTCGGGCAAGTGTGCTTGTGTCGACCTAGGTGTGTCGACCTGTGGTGTGTCGTCCTATGGTGTGTCGGCCTAGGGAGTGTGTCGGCCATGGTGGAGTGGAGGTGTGTCGCCCATGGACCCTTTGACCCTCTTTTACCTCGTTTGTGTCACCACTAGTGGACACTTGGTGCTTGATGCCTGCATGTGGCAATGACCTTGGACATGTGTTTAGGGCATGTTAGAGTGGTGGCTTTGCCCATGGACAAGTGTCCCTAGGTGGGCGACACCTTGCCTTGTCTTACCTTGGTTTCTCCTCCATCCTCTTCTATATATGTGTTCTGTTTCTCTTGCTAAGGATCCCTTTAGTTCCTTAGTCTCCCTCTCCCTTGGTGCACGTCACCCTTCTTCCTTTGCAAGCTTGGTGGCCGATCCTTCTTGGAGTCTCCTTCTTCCTCTAGTGGTGGTCGAACCCTAGAGTGCCTTGCTCTCCTTCTTATGGTGGTGCTTGGATCTTGGAGCTAGGAGCTAGGAGCATGGAGCTTGCTTAAGGTGGGTTACATAACTCCTAACCCTAACTGCATTACCATCTTCTATGTTCTTGTTTGTATGTTGCTTATGATCGGATATGTATGTTGCTAGCTTAGTTTCTTTCTTAGTTGTACCTTGTTGGCCGAACCTTGATGGCCGAACCTTGTTCTAGGGTTTCTTGTTGAGCAACACCCCTTTCTCTCCTAGGTCTAGAGGAGTGAGCTTGAGTTATAGTAATATGGGCAATACTCCTCTCTCGTTTAAGTTGAGAGGTGAGCTTGTGTTCTAGTGGCTTGAGCAACACCCTCCTCTCACCATGGACTTGAAAGGTGAGCTATGTGGTGGTTGTGGACCTTGGTTGTGGTTGTTCCTTGTGTTGCCCGATTGGTGGTAAGAAGTGTGCAAGACCCCTCTCTCTTGGTTGTTGAGAGGTGAGCATCTTCTTGATCCACTAGGGTTGTGGTACCCTTGTGCTTGAGGTTGATGACGACCTTGTTGGGTTGAATCTTGGCGGATATGGCTTGGGGTTGGCGTTGCCCGATACCCCTCTTGACCTAGAGCCTTGGACGTCATGTTGTTGTGGCTGTGTTGGGCGATGCACCCTGGTCCTTGACCTTTTGTGTGCCGGGCGTCACACTATGCTGACTAACCTGCCCGATAGGCTTAGCCTTGTTTAGTGGTAGGCATCACACCTGGTTGAGTATCCTGCCCGGCATGCCTACCTCAGGTGGTTGCTTAGTGTTGTTACACCTTGAACGATAGGGGGCGTTGTGGGCTGGCCTTGTGACGGGCGTCACACCAGTCCTTGCCTTGTGTCGGCCGATAGGTCATGGATAGGCTGGTTGAACGATAGGTTCCTTGCTGCCCGTTTGAGTTGCATCCTTGGGTGTTATGTCTTGTTGAGTGGTGTTGGTTGATACACTGTTTCTGAGATAGTAACGCGTCGTTGCACGACAAAGTGTTACACGACAAGCCCTTGGGCCAAGCTGCACGTTATGCTGGTGGGGGTCGTTGTGCTTTGGTTGCCCGATACACCCTAAGGTAGCCCGACACCCTTGTTGTTATGCTTGGCCGATATGTAGTTGGTTGCTTGACCGTTATGTGGTGGGAGTGTTGGGTGATAGGGGAGAGTGCCCTGCCCAATACTACCCTTGGTGAGGGTAGTGGGTGCTTCTAGTGAGGGTCTTGTTCCTTATACGGGAAACCAATATGTTAGATCTTGTGCTTGCAGTCACGGTGATGACCCTGATGTGCTGATGGTAATCGTTATAGTAGATCACATCTAAGTATCTTGACAAGACATTTCATGTATTTATAATTATCTTGAATTATCTATATGATGTTGAGTAAATGGTAAGCATGAAAGATGCCTTGCTTGATGATATGATCTACATCTATGATCACAGGTTGAGGCATGAATGATAAAGTATATAATCATCTATGTTGCTCTATGTTGATAATATGATTCTTCTGATAGTCCATGATGATTGTGCATACTAACCATGTAGGTACAGGTGCATAGTCAGGTAAAAGACTATGATATATATATATATATATATATATATATATATATATATATATATATATATATATGTTTGAGTAACACTCTTTGACGGTTACTCTTGTTGATGAGATAACATGCATGATGTGTTTGGTCGGAAGACCTGAGTTTGGCTAGAGTGCCTTAATGAGATGTTATTCTCTAATGATGATCTGGGATTGCTATCCCATGGAGATGATGTAAGCCTTGAGAGGAAGTGACACTATGTGATGAGGGATTGAGATCCCATGGTAATGTAATGTTGGATCCTTGTGATAGACCAGGATGATGTTGATGACAGTAAAAGCATGATGTTGAGTTTCATGTTATTTATTCTTGTTATAGTCTGCATGCTATACAACTTGATTGCCTCAACAATCCACTTAAAATATACTAACTAATCACAGTGGAACATATCATGTAGTCTGCCCTGGCCATAGATCCATCATCGTCAGGAGCTGGTGATGGTGAAACGGGTTCTCCTGCGGGTTAACCCGGAGCGCATATTGTTGAATATGCAAGGTTTCTCCTAGCCTAAAATAGCGAGGATTCGAGTGCAGCTGCGGTTGCAGACTCGGGATATGTATAGAGCATGGTGAACAGGCCCATGGCTCAGGATATGTGATATGGGAGCATGAATGCGTTCATGGCTCAGAGCACGGTGAATAGGCCCGTGGCTCAGTTTCACTAGCGCCGAGACCTATACCGAGGCGGGCTAGGCAGAGGGTAGCCTGCGAGAGCTGACCCTGTGGCTGAGGCCACTTAAGCATGAGACTGCAGTCCTGCTTGTGTTGTACTCGTGCACTGACCACAAGGCGGAGAGGTCGTGGAGTCCGGCTCTTCCATTGACCTTGTATGGCACCGGCTCCGGGTTTCTCAGCCGTCGGTTGGATATAAGCGGTACGGCTCACTTCCTCAGGGCATAACAATACATAATCCAGCCGAATAGTATTTATTGCTTAAGGTAAAACATGAAACATTGGTTGAGGCCTTGCTTGTGTAGTTAATCTCGTTATACTTGCAGTTACTTATACGTTCCTTATGTTATGAGGTAAGATCTTATAAATCTTCTCTTGTTAATCATGTTCCATAAAGAGATATTTGGTGAAATACCTTCCGTACATCCTGGTAAGCTTGATGGTATGAATAGCTTTGCTATATAGACTGCTCTTGTTATATATTCTATCAGTTTTCTACTGTTGTTGCTTCATCTTCTGAGGTTTTTTGGTTTCGGCGGGGAGTTATGTTTCCCGCTGGGACTGTGTGTCTCACCCCGCTGGTTTATAACCTTTTTAGGTGTTCGAGCTAGACGTGGTGGTGGTCGCGGAGTTGCAGCTGAGCAATAAGAAGAGCAATAGAAGGCACGAGATGGACATGCTGCTGTTTTGGTCATTTTGTAGTAGAGTCTTAGAGTCATCCCTGTACTCTCAGGTCCTTCGAGGCATTTTGACGTTGTTTCACGATGTTTAGTTGTTAAAGTTTTGTATATCCTACTGTTGGCCGGATGTGGGCCGTTCTGTATGTATAAACAGGTGATGAACTCATGTGATGACAGGACAACTGATCTTCTAAGATGTAAACACGTATCAAGGCTTGTAAATGTTTATATGACATGTGTTCTTGTAGGACGAGGACTTCAATGTAATAGTTTCTTGGTTACCTGCTTTCTGCAATCGGCTTTAATTAACCTGTGTTTTGGGTAATTTTTGGTTTATGGTGTTTTCCGCACATTTTCGCGTAACACCTCACTGTCTATGTGATAGTGGGATGTGTTGCCACAATACCCATCATTGAGGTTCAAGATTGTAGTCATCATGTGGACCATAGCCTCCTCAGTTGCAGATGCAGCAACTTTCTTTGCCTTCTTAGAAGGACAATCCTTGTTCCAGTGGCCAACCTATCCACAAATCCAACAAGGTTTGTTCTTCGATTTCTTTTGGATCTTGGCCTTTGGTTTATGTGCATTCTTAGTTTTCTTATCTTTGGTGGTTTTAGCAGTAGTAAAATTAACAATAGGGTTTGCATCAGTAGGCACCTTGACCGTCTTCTCCTTTAAGTGTTCTTCTTGTATGTTTATATCCATCATTAGTTCTTCCATTGAATGTGTCCCTTTGTGGTGCTTTAGAGACATGTCAAACGATTCCTATGACTTAGGGAACTCTTCTATGATAGACAATAACGAATGTGACGCCCCGATCCCCGTGCCATATCTAATGACCCCGGAGACCGGAGAATCACCCTCGGTAAACCACCCTTAAAATTTTCTTTTCTTAATCACTTAGAATTAACTTAAAAGAAAGTTTGATAACTTGAATAACACCAAATCGTATTAACTGTGGAAGCAACTTACTATTTACCTTACTAGGAAGATAAAACAGAGTTACATGACATATTACGTTTTTCATGTGGAATATAAAACACAACAGATAACTGAAATTTAATCTACATATTACACTACATTCTCTCACCACCACACCACATGCCCAAGGACCGAGGGGAAAGGACTAAGAGACCTCTATCTAACTACGTACTACCTTCTAAGAACTTGGGTGACATGATCCTTCAGCTTCCTTGTGCTGACGCTGACCTGAAAAAAAATGTTTCAGTAGGTTGGTGAGCTACTGGGTCAGTGAATAGAATTTCAACCAACTATCGCAGATAACTCATTTATGTTTATTAATTGGAATAAAATACCAGAATACTATATTTAGCATATCTAAGCAATATAATTTAAACGACTAAAGATGTCAACATTTCATTAAGATAACAATTGCTGCCAAACTGTAGATACGATTAAACAACAGAGAATACTAAAATTTCATTTAAAGGACAACTGTTGTGAAACTAACTCAAATCTTTCTTAACTCTTTAACTTATAGAAACTCTGTGAACCTATATGAACATATTTTATCTTATGCCCTGATCATATGCAGTGTATTCTACATATCAAGACTCATAGCAAACTATGATCCCACCGTACAAGACTTAGCCGACACCCTGGGATAGCTAAGTCTGACTACTCTCCTGGTCTGCAACAGGGAAATTGGCTCTCTGGCCTCGGCACTCCTATGGTGCCATAAACTGGACTCCTTCTCTAGGCTGAGTACATAGGCGAAGGGTCTGAGATTTTCTGTGGGCCTCATCTTGGTACGCTCTGTGGGTACCTCTGGGTTTCCACCGGGATCTTCGGTTCATGTTGGGTAACATATCTTCTCTTAGGAGACTTCCTCAAGGGCTTCGTCTCCCTGCACGCTCTGTGGGTGCGTTCTGACCCCCGTATACTGGACGCACCGCCAGGGTAGGTCGTTTCATCCCTAAGGCACAGACCTCTCATAGGGATTCTACGGTGTCAGGGCCCTTGAATCTATTATTTCACTAATCTTGGAAGACTCTTACTAGATTGTACATTTCTCTTACTTATACTCGAGTCTGGTATCTCTATGGTACCATGTCTATTTACTTGAACTTTACAACACGACATGAATACCATTCTAAATTTGACAGAGCAGTTTATTCAAGCATTGCAAATGCTGAGAGATTCGACATATTAAGCATGTAGGCACATTTCAAGTTCTTAAATAAACTAAATACATGTCCACTTGTAATTTACTGAGAAATCAACATTATTATGCATGCAGGCAGACTAAAATTATTAAATAAATAGAATTCAGGTCAACTTGGCACATATACACTGAAATCATACAATTGAACATTGTAACACACTAACAAGAGTTAATTACTCGGTATATGAGAAATCGTCAGTAGCACTTGTAAACTATCTGTAATTCCTTGAACATTGTGCACATCAACCCAAGATTAGAGTTGTGCATCACATAACTCAATTAAGAGTTAAATTTCTTATTATGGCACGAGTTATTAATATTAATTGAGAATTTCAAATAATTTATTTGGAAAATGTGTCAATTTGTATAGTTAATAAACTACTCGCATTAAGTATAGTAGGGAGCATGCAACTAGGTTTTCTTGAACGTTTCCATGTCATCGCTATTTCTTTGTAATCGTGCATCAATTGAATCACTAAAATCATGCAGCCTGGGTTTATACCCAAACTGTCCAGTTACTGGTCATGTGCTACTATTTTCAACCTTTAACTGAGTAATTTCAGTTTCAATAAATCATGTAATTTCACTTATCTAGTTCACACACATCAATCAAATAATTAATGTTGTGCAAACATAAATAAATAAAACGTGCAATTTAGGAATTAAATGACGCAGACACTGCCTGGCACCTGGGTAAATGCTGACATCCGCGAATGACGTCGATTTCAACCAAAACGTCCGATTATTAGAGTTATTCTTGCCTTTGGGAGTGAGATTCTACTCACAGCGCGTGAGGTGACCACAATTTGACTGGAAATGTGTCTAGAGGCTAGTTTCTAGGCATCAGCAGGTCATCTTCAACCTTGGGACTGCCATGGTTCAAACGTAGCACACACAGAGCTTCTTGATTTGGGCACCGCTCAACATTTCTTTGTGCTTGGACCTCAAAGATGAGCTAACAACATCGTTCCTTTGTGTTGCCTCGCACCCAAGGTGCTCCTGGTCCGGACCTGCTGCAAGCAGCAGGTGCTTTCTCATGCACAGGTGGAAGGGAGAGCTCGACTATGTGCTAAACGTAGTTGGGAGCTGCAGATTCAAGCGTAGACCTCCAAATCGGAGTCGAGGTGGCCGTTATCGTGGTGCTTTGCTACGCCAAGATGGCCCTTGGCCATTGTTGCAGCTGTTGCTACTCTTGCAAGATGGGGCGCCACCCCTACTAAATTGAGGTGCAGGTGGCGCAATAGGGGCAGAATGTTGTGTTTTCTTATCTAAACCTTAAGGACGAAGTCAGTACGGCCGTGTGGTGATGCTAGTTGTGCCCAAGGCAGCTCCCTGGCCGCTGTTGCGGCTGCCGTGCTGCTGCTGCTTGCTAGGGCGCCACCCTAGTAGGTTAGGGTGCTGCTTCTAGGGAAAGGAATAGAGGAGGAAGAAGGGCGGAGGAAGGAGAAGAAGGAGAGGGTGGCGTTGTTGGTCGGAGCCTAAGGAGCCAAGAAATCGTCCGCCGTTCACCCCCATGCTGCTGTTCTATCGGGTGCCACTTCTGTCAGTTCTGGAAAATGATCGGGTGAAGAAGAAAGGATAAGGGAGAAAGGGAAAGAAATAGCTTATTACTGGAAAAATTGCATCCAAGCCCAAAGAAACATAAAAAACGTCATAAGTATTGACTCGAATGTTTGATTTGCGTGATTTCTTTTGCAAAATTCCAAACACGAGATCCATTACCACCTCAATGCATAAACCATGCTAATTAGATTATAACACTAGATCAAAGCACTAATTGAAACCTAAGCACTTAACTTATCTTAATTAACATGATGATGCTATTATCATTGTACTTATTAGTTAACTTTGATGTGGGTCATAACAATCTCCCTCCCTTATAAGAATTTCATCCCGAAATTCCTAAAAGAGAAAAGGAAACTTGTTACGCATCTCAGAATCAAGCTCCCATGTGGCTTCCTCTAAGTTTTGGTTCATCCACAAAACCTTCACTAACGGTATCTCGAGATTCTTGAGTTTCTTGATCCTTCAATCAACTATTTATACTGATCCTTCAACATAGGACACATCTGATTTGAGTTGTGTAGGTTCTGGATCCACTATCTTCTCTGTACCAGGGTAACACTTCTTCAGCATAGATACATGAAACACATCATGTAGATTAGCCAACTCGGATGGAAAATCCAACCTATAGGCTACAGGTCCAATCCTCTCAACTATAGGCTATGCTCCCATAAACCTAGGAGTCAGTTTGCCTCTCTTGTCAAACCTCAACACTCCTTTCCATGGTGAAACCTTCAGATACACTTCATCACCAACCTCAAACTCAAGAGGTCTACATCTCTTCTCAGCGTAACTCCTCTGTCTGTCATGTGCAGCTTTCAACTATTATCTAATCACTGTAATCTTTTCTGTAGTCAAATCCACTATCTCTGGTCCAAGAATCTCTTTTTCACCCACCTCGTACCAACATACAGGTGATCTACACTTTCTACCATATAGAGCTTCATACGGAGCCATACCAAGACTGGAATGGTGACTATTGTTGTATGCAAACTCTATAAGGCTTAAGTGTTCTTCCCAACTTCCATTGAAATGCAAGACACATGCTCTCAGCATGTCCTCAAGAGTCTGAATGGTCCTCTCTGACTGACCATCCGTCTGTGGCTGAAAAGTGGTACTGAATCTCAACGTTGTGCCCAAAGCACGATGCAGATGATTCCAAAACTTGGAGGTGAATTTAGGATCTCTATCTGATATTATTGAAATTGGGATACCATGCAACCTGACTATCTCATCCACGTATATCTTAGCCCACTTCGGGACATCAAAGGTTGACTTAACATGAAGAAAGTGAGCAGACTTAGTCAGTCTATCAACAATCACCCATATAGAGTCACAACCTCTACGTGTCCTGGGCAACCCTACCAAAAAATCCATTGTGATATGTTCCCACTTCCACTCTGGTATAGAAAGATATTGCAAAGTACCTGTAGGTTTCTAATGATCAGCCTTAACCTACTGGCACACACTACATCTAACCACGTACTTAGCTACATCCTTTTTCATACCTAACCACCAATACAACTCCTTGAGATTCATGTACATCTTAGTGTTGCTTGGATGCATAGTGTACATCGATGCATGCACTTCCTCAAGAATCTGTTCTTTCAAATCATTGTCTCCAGGTACACACAACCTGTCATGCTGATACAACAAACCATCATCTAAAAACCTGAACTCTGGTCTTTTTCCCTCTGTCATGTCATGCATGATATACCGTAACTCACTGTCACTCTGCTGAAGTTCCTTGATCTGATCATAAAGAGTAGGCTTGACTTGCATCTGTGCAATCAAACCACTCTGCTTTGTCACCCCTAAGTCCAAGTTCAACTTCCGCATCTCTACTAGTAGGTCTCTCTTGAAACATGCCATAGAGAATGCATCAGCTGTTGAACTTGACTTTCTACTTAGGGCATTTTCTACCACATTCGCCTTACCAGGATGATAATCTATCATCACATCATAATACTTGATCAATTCTAACCATCTCTGTTGTCTAAGATTTAGATCCTTCTGGGTGAAGATATATTTCAAGCTCTTATGATCCGTAAACACCTGACATGCCTCACCATATTGATAGTGACACCATGTCTTAAGAGCATGAACTACTACAGCTAACTCCAGATCATGTGTCGGGTAATTCTCCTCATTCTTCTTAAGTTGTCTAGATGCATAAGCTACTACTGTACCTTCCTACATCAACACATAGCCTAAATCTCTCCTTGAAGCATCACAAAACACTGTGTAACCTTTACCTATCTCGGGCAGGATCAACACTGGTGTTGTATTCAACCTCTTCTTCAAGATCTGAAAACTCTTCTCATAGTTGTCTGACCAGACAAACGGTGCACCCTTTCTTGTTAAGCGTGTCAGAGGTGACGCTATAACACTGAAGTTTTGAATGAACCTCCTGTAGTAACCTGCCAATCCTAAGAAGCTTCTGATCTCAGTAGGAGTCTTAGGCTACTCCCACTGTAGAACAGACTCGACTTTCTTAGGGTCAACACTTACTCCATCTCCTGAGATGACATGTCCAAGAAAAGACACCTCAGCTAACCAGAACTCACACTTACTGAACTTAGCATATAACTAGTGTTTTCTCAACAACTGTAATGCAATCCTCAGATGTTGCTCATGCTTCTCATCATCTCTGGAATAAATCAAAATGTCATCTATGAAAACCACTATGAACTGATACAAAAATGGCTTGAAATCCGGTTCATCATGTCCATGAAAGCTGTTGGGGCATTAGTCAGTCCAAACGACATGACCAGAAACTCATAATGCTTGTATCTTGTTCTAAAAGCTGACTTAGGAATATCTAAATCCTTTATCCTCAACTGATGATATCCATATCTCAAGTCTATCTTAGAAAAGATTGTCGCTCCACGCAACTGATCAAACAAATCATCTATCCTTGGCAATGGGTACTTATTCTTGATGGTGATCTTATTCAACTGTTAGTAGTCTATACATAACCTCATAGTACCATCCTTCTTCTTCACAAACAAGACTGGAGCTCCCCATGGTGAAGAACTAGGTTGAATGAAACCCTTATCAAATAATTCATGTAACTGAATCTTGAGTTCCTTCAACTCTGCAGGTGTCATTCTGTAGGCTAGTAGCACTATAGATTGACTACATGGAAACACCTGGATCTCAAAGTCTATCTCTCTTTCAGGAGGTATACCTGGCAACTCATCTGGGAAAACATCTAGGAACTCACAGACTACTGGAACATCCCATAGACTGACTATGCTCTTCTCATCTCTATTATCTACTACATGTGCCAAGAATGCCTCACAACCTTTCTGCAACATCTTATCAGCTACAACGGCTGATATGATACACGTAGGCAAAACTTTCCTGTCTCCAGTAAAGGCACAAGAAAATCCACCCTATTGAAAGATAGCCTCCTTCTTCTAACAGTCAAGTTGAACTTGATACATATCTAGGCAATCCATACCCAATATAACTTGAAAAGAGTTAATATCTAGGGGTATAATATTAATCGTGATGGTGTAACCACCAAAAGTCAACAAACATCCGGGACAAAACTCTATCAACACTATCGGTTCACCTAACGGAACCCTCAACAACAACTCAACTGGCAACTCCTAGGTTAACAGGTTAAGCTCACAAGCTAAAGAACTCTATATAAACGAGTGAGTAGCACCCGGATCTATCAAAACTATAACTGAAATGCTATTAAAGAAAAGCATTTCTCCTGTAATCACTCGAGAAAAAACAATACCTTCTTGTGGTGTCAGAGAGAAGAAGCGTCCTGAAGCTCTTCCTCTCCCACGATGTTCTCATTGTCCTTCCCTATCACTGGGTGTTGTACCACCTCGGGAACCTGAAGCTACAGAGGAACTGGGTCCTCCAGATGGAGCTTGTCTCGGGACATTCTGGTACTGTGACTGAGAACCATGTGATGTTGACTGTTGTAACTGGGGGCAATTCCTCATGAAATGACCCATCTGTCCACACTGATGACATCCTTGAAACTCTGTTCCCCAACACTATCCTGAATGTGGCTTCCCATAGATATCACACCTTGATACCTCTCTCCTTGCAAGACCTGTCACTGAAGCTGATGATCCAGAAGACCTAGTTGGAGGTGCCCATGTAGACTGTGTACTCCATCTTCCTGGACTAGATCTTCCCCTACTCTGAGAAGAAATCACATCTTCAGATCCTTGTTTACTAAAATAGCCAAAACCACAACCAAGCTTCGAGAAGAACCCATCACCATTTCCTCGGTGACCACTATTGGGTTGTCTTCTGCCAAAGTCTCAGGGTCTCTTTCTATTCTCATAACTCTTATCAGCGTTCACAGACTCCTCTACACGTCTTGTTGCCTCATCCACATCATCTCCACCACATGGACCCATCTCCTGAGGATCAAGTCCAATTTGGCTCTCAACGTGGTCCTCATGACCACGTCCTATTCCTGCCATCTGCAATAGTATAACAGAACACTTCCTGTTAGAAAGTTATAGTTAGAAGGAAGACACCTAAGTCCTAATCCTATTGGTCTCTTATCGTCCCCTGACCTTGACTTAGAGTAACAATGTACTCAATCTATGCTCTGATACCAAATTAAATGTGATGCCCCAATCCCCATGCCATCTCTAATGACCCCAGAGATCGGGGAGTCACCCTCGGTAAAGCACCCTTAAATTTTTCTTTTCTTAATCACTTAGAATTAACTTAAGAGAAAGTTTGATAACTTGAATAACACTGAATCGTATTAACTGCGGAAGAAACTTACTATTTACCTTACTAGGAAGATAAAACAGAGTTACATGACATATTACATTTTTTATGCGGAATATAAAACACAATAGATAACTAAAATCTAATCTACATATTACACTACATTCTCTCATTACCACACCACATGCCCAAGGACCGAAGGGAAAGGACTAAGAGACCTCTATCTAACTATGTACTACCTTCTAAGAACTTGGGTGATACGATCCTTCAGGTTCCTCGTGTTGATGCTGACTTGAAAAAAATTGTTTTAGTAGGCTGGTGAGCTACTGGCTCAGTGAATAGAATTTCACTCAACCATCACAGATAACTCATTTATGTTTATTAATTGGAATAAAATACCAGATAATACTATACTGAGCAGATCTAAGCAATATAATTTAAACGACAGGAGATGTCAACATTTCATTAAGATAACAACTGCTGTAAAACTGTAGATACAATTAAACAACAGAGAATACTAAAATTTCATTTAAAGGACAACTATTGTGAAACTAACTTGAATCGTTCTTAACTCTTTAACTCATAGAAACTTTGTGAACCTATATGAACATATTTTATCTTATGCACTGGTCATATGCAGTGTACTCTACATATGAAGACTCGTAGCAAACTATGATCCCACCGTACAAGACTTAGCCGACACCCCGGGATAGCTAAGTCTGACTACTCTCCTGGTCTGCAACAGGAAAACTGACTCTCTGGCCTCGACACTCCTATGGTGCCATAAACTGGACTCCTCCTGTAGGTTGAGTACACAGGAGGAGGGTCTGAGACGCTCTGTGGGCCTCACCTTGGTACGCTCTTTGGGTACCTCTGGGTTACCACCGGGATCTCCGATTCATGTTGGGTAACCTATCTTCTCTTAGGAAACTTCCTCAAGCGCTTCGTCTCCCCCCACGCTCTGTGAGTGCGTTCCGACCCCCGTATATTGGATACACCGCCAAGGTAGGTCATTTCATCCCTAAGGCACATACCTCTCATAGGGATTATATGGTGTCAGAGCCCTTAAATCTATTATTTCACTAATCTTAGAAGACTCTTACTAGATTGTACATTTCTCTTACTTATACTTAGTCTGGTATCTCTATGGTACCGTGCCTATTTACTTGAACTTTACAACACGACATGAATACCATTCTAAATTTGACAGAGTAGTTTATTCAAGCATTGCAAATGCTGAGAGATTCGACATATTAAGCATGCAAGCAGATTTCAAGTTCTTAAATAAACTAAATACATGTCCACTTGTAATTTACTGAGAAATCAAAATTATTATGCATGCAGGCAGACTAAAATTCTTAAATAAATAGAATTCAGGTCAACTTGGCACATATACGCTGAAATCATACAATTGAACATCGTAACACACTAACAAGAGTTAATTACTCGATATATGAGAAATCGTCAGTAACACTTGTAAATTATCTATAACTCCTCGAAAACCATGCACATCAACCCAAGATTAGAGTTGTGCATCACATAACTCAATTAAGAGTTAAATTACTTATTATGGCAGGAGTTATTAATATTAATTGAGAATTTCAAATAATTTCTTTGGAAAATGTGTCAATTTGTATAGTTAATAAACTACTCGCATTAAGTATATTAGGGAGCGTGCAACTAGGTTTTCTTGAACATTTTCTTGCCATCGTCATTTCTTTGTAATTGTGCATCAATTGAATTACTAAAATCATGCAGCCTGAGTTTATACCCAAACTGTCCAGTTATTGGTCGTGTGCTACTGTTTTCAACTTTTAACTGAGTAATTTAGGTTTTGATAAATCGTGTAATTTCACTAATCTAGTTCACACACATCAATCAAATAATTAGCGTTGTGCGAACGTAAATAAATAAAACGTGCAATTTAGGAATTAAACGACACTGACACTGCCCAACACCTGGGTAAACGCTGACATCAACGAATAATGCCGATTTTAACCAAAACATCTGATTATTAGAGCTATTCTTACATTTGGGAGTGAGATTCTACTCACAGCGGGTGAGGTGACCGCAATTTGACTGGAAACGCATCGGAGGCTAGTTTCCGGGCATTAGTAGGTCATCTTCAACCTTGGGACTGCCCTGGTTCAAACGTAGCACACACACAGCTTCTTGATTTGGGCATCGCTCAACGTTGCTTCGTGCTTGGACCTCAAAGATGAGCTAACGACGTCGTTCCTTGGTGCTGCCTCGCACCCAAGGTGCTCCTGGTCTGGACCTGTTGCAAGCAGCAGGTGCTTTCTCACGGATAGTTGGAAGGGAGAGCTTGACTAGGTACTAAACGCAGCTGGGAGCTGTGAATTCAAGCGTAGACCTCCAAATCGGAGTCAAGGCGTCTGTTATCGTGGTGCTTTGCTGCACCAAGATGGCCCCTGGCCATCGTTGCACCTGTTGCTGTTCTTGCAAGATGGGGCGCCGCCCCTGCTCAATTGAGGTGCAGGTGGCACAATCGGGGCGGAATGTTGCGTTTTCTTGTCTAAACCTTAAGGACAAAGTTGGGGCGGTCGTTTGGTGATGCAAGCTGCACCCAAGGCAGCTCCTTGGCCACTGTTGCGGCTGTCGTGCTGCTGCTACTTGCTAGGGCGCCGCCCTAGCAGGTTAGGGCATTGCTGCTAGGGTAAGGAATAGAGGAGGAAGAAGGGCAGAGGAAGGAGAAGAAGGAGAGGGTGGCGCTGCTAGTCGGAGCCTAAGGAGCCAAGAGATCGCCCGCCGTTCACCCCCTGTTGTTGTTCTATCGGACGCCGCTTCTATCGGTTCTGGAAAACGATCGGGTGAAGAAGAAAGGATAAGGGGGGAAGGGAAAGAAATAGCTAATTACCGGAAAAATTGCATCCAAGCCCAAAGAAACATAAAAACATCATAACTATTAACTCGAATGTTTGATTTGCGTGATTTCTTTTTGCAAAATTCCAAACACGAGATCCACTACAACCTCAATGCATAAAAACATTGTAACTCTAGATCAAAGAACTAATTACAACCTAAGCACTTAACTTATCTTAATTAACATGATGATTATATTATCATTGTACTTATTAGTTAACTTTGATGTGGGTCATAACAAGGAACTTCTCAGGCAACAACATCTTGGCATCTGAGAGTTCATGAACTAGGAGTTGAAGATCGCGTGTTTGGTCAAAAATAGACTTACCCTCTACCATCTGAAATTAAGAAATTTAGACACGCAGTACTTTTCAGCACCTTGGGTTTTACTACTAAAATTCTTAATTAACGATTCCCACAAAACTTTGGAGATAGTGATAGGTGGCTTTGAGTAAGAGTCATACAACTTGTTATTTAAACCAAACAAAATCAAACCACGACATATTTTGTCACCCTTCTTCTAATTAGCAAATATATTTACATTATCAGGAATAATATCATCAGATTTAGGTTCAGTCTCTTCTAAGTACTAATCAAAACCCACAATATTCAGTCAAATTTGCATCTGACTCTGTCAATGGGCAAAGTTGGTACCAGTAAATTTTTCAGACATACTACTGGTATCAATTTTATTTCCAGAACCACCTTGACCAGCCATTGTTAATTAATGATAGTTAATGATTTCTTTAAGACTGTTAAATAAAATTTATGTTTTTACGTCGTTACATGCAACAACAACAGATGCAATGAATTAACGATTATAGGCCAGATCTAGATAAGAAGTAGAAGAATAAACAATGCATGAGAAAGTAATCTGAGTTAGGAACCTGACTAGATTGTTTGTTAAAAATGAACACATTTTACTTAAAGAAATCAGCACCACACAGTCCTCCGTGTCAGGCGTCGTTCTCCCAGTCGACCCGGTCATGAACCTGAAGAGAAGCATCACGTTTGTGAAAACGACGAACGTTGCAGTCGAACAGATGCACCACCACCAATGCAACCCAGAAACTACATGAACCACTGCCTGTCAGGTTGCGTCTTAAAGGAAGATGGTGAAAGACTTTGTTGCTTCTAGGAGAGAGATCTCCAAGTGACAAGCAAGAGCGACGGTGGAAGACTCTGAGATTATGGCTCGCAAAACACTCACACGAACGGATGACGAATGTGTTCGAAAGATATGTTTAACCCTAATGATCGGAGGCCTATTTATATCCTTACACGCCCCACTAATCTTAATCTTGTTAAGACGCAACCACTCAGTTTCTCTTGTACACATTGTAGAAAATTCTACGAAAGAGACATTTTCCAATTAGGATTAATAAATCTGAATAGGAAAGAACCAATTAAATAAATGAATAATTAATTGCGTAGTTGTATCCTAGTTCAAAAAGAAGATGGAAGAAAGAAGACATTCTCTGTTCTCCACAATCCACAAGCCCGAGCCCGTGCCCGGCCTGACCTGGCCAGGCCAGGTGTGGTATGGGGGGCGTGCATGCGTGCGTGTGTGTTGTGATCACCACCCCCACCAAGGAGGTGAGCATACCCTCCTCCTAGGACCCCTTGGACACTAGTGCCCCGTTTGATCCTATAAATAAGGACCACATAAGTTTTAGGAGTGAGAAATAGGGAATAAAGCTTCTTTGCCATTTGTACTAGAGACAAAACCATTTTTCTCACATGTTCTAGCTGCACTACATTGGGCTTAACCCATTCTAGGATAATTGTTGTAGCAGCCATTTCTCTAACAACAAGAGCAGGTCCAGGAGTGGGGCATGGATGATGTAATCATCTGATGACCCGGGTTGGAAGCAAACACGCCTCACACTGGAAGGATGTTGTGAAATTAGGATTATTGATTGATGATGGGTAGATCCTTTTTTTGTAACATTTTATTTTAGATTGGGGTGATTTTTTCCCCTTTTTGTTTTTTATCTTGTACTACATTTTGTTTATTAGTTAACATCTCCATGTTGTCAATAAAAATTATAACACACATAAAAAGCAAAGACATTCATATATTACACTTACACTCTATGTCACAAATATTTTTTTGTGAAACCTTTGTTGTATGCTTGATATAACAATCATAGATTAAAGATATGAAGTGCAAGAGTTATACATTGTCTAGAATCATTTGTTTGGATAAATCCTAGTTCTATAGTTGTCTTAACATTTATATATTAATGGTATATAATGCATGATATATATTAAATATGAATGTTAGTTTTAAAAAATTCTTTTTAGAAATAGGCTCATTTGTCCTACAAAAGAACTATCAAAACTAATATGTACAGGAGGTTAAAGTTTACTTCATAATTTATTTTCATAAAATTTATAATCATTCATCTTTAATGTAGATATTTTGGTACGTTGTTATCTTCCCCCGTTAAAATTATTTTTTATCAATTTCGTCATTTTCACTACATAATAACATTATACATGTTTCAGAAGAGATCTGACATGTTTTCATAATACATTTAGCTTGTTTCAAAATTCATTCTAGTAAGTGTGTTGTGATTTCTTATAGTTGTAGCAACATTGTTGTAGCTATCATATTTAGTTTGTAAAAGAACATAATTAATAAAGATATTTTCAAATGTGTATGGGTGAAATATTCTGATCTATCGTAAGAAAAGAAGTCATTAATATAAACAAAATGTAGAGAAAATTATGCCAAGCACTCAAAAGAGACAAAGATATCACTGATTGAGAAAAGTAGAGAAGATTATTCCAAGAAGAAATTTGAGAAATTTAATGAACTTTTGGAGGAAACAACATCAGACACAAGAATTGGTACTACTTGGGAAGTTGGATCTTCATCAACTTTTAGTGAGAGGATGGAAAAAGTCTTCATAAAGGATATGACGATGCCTAATGAACCAAATCTACTTCTCAATTGTACCCATTGTATATATTGTCATGTAAAAAGAGTTCTGATGAAGTTAGAACATTTTGTTTCTATGATGGAGAAATAGTAACAAATGACATCGCATTAGGATTAAATTATATGTATATTTTATCAGAGAAAGAGGCTATTTGCTTTAAGCAATGCATACAAACATATAGCAATACTTTTGCTTTTACATCTGTGGATCGGGAATCAACACATGCAAGGAACGTACCTATTGTAGAGAAAAAGAAAAGCATTCCTTTTCAGTCCTTCAGTCACGAAGGAGGATAAAGATCTTTCAAGGAGAAATATAGGAATATTCCATTAAGGTACAAGGACAAATATATCATTTTATCAATAAGATAGTACTTGAAGATGGACATCCTTCACATTTGCAATTATATTTGTACGATATTGATCATGAGATAGAAAATGTATCACATCAATCATCAAGATTAGGAGAGGATGTAATTAGGTTATTGATTAGTATATTTTAAAAAAATCAATATATAAAATTCTTCATAACTTTAAAGGCTTGGACAACTTTGAAAATGATCAGATATTTATAAAGTTAAGTCCAAATGTACACCAAGGAGTTCAAAATGCACCAATCGCTTCACAAGTGGCTGCAATTTGGATTGAAAATGAAGATTCCAACAAGATATCCATGTTTACACTCATGTTGGTACTAGCCACTGTGTAAACTATTATTGTGGATTCTATGATCCTTTGCAATGCTCGGTATTATTTCCACATGGTGATATTGGTTGGCATGAAGGAATTTCAAGAAAAGATAAAAAGAATGGTCAATGGATGATCAATGATTCAATGTCAAATATGTCTTCCTTCCATGATATCACTGAACTTTTCTTACTAGAGCAATGAGGTAGCATATAAATCAATTTATATCTTTACTTATCAAATAGTATGTTTTATTGGGAACATGTTATTATATATTTTGTATCTCTAGAAATCAAATAAAAACAAAGGAAAACAATCTTATGTTGTGAATATTATTGTTACAAGTTATGAATTAGAGTAAATGACAAATCTATTCTATTGCATTCTGGGAGACTTCTACAACAATGCATTTTCTATGTGTACATCAAACTTGAAAGCAGTTGCTTGGAATATATTAGAAGAGACCAACAAAATATTTGAGCAGATCTATATGAAGGAATTGTTTATAAAATCTAGTTCTAGGGACAAAGTACTTGTATTACATTGGGAAAAAAAGTTATCTTGTCTGCCTCTTTTATTGGTGGTCCTAGAGATATGTGACAAAATGCTATATTGATGCAATGGCATTAGTTCAAAGATATAAAAAATGGACATATTTCTAACTTTTACATGCAATCCATATTGGGCAGAAGTAAAAAGAGACTTACATAAAATTGAGAAAGAATATAATAGGCCAGATTTTCTTTCTAGAATCTTCAAATCAAAACTAGAAGATTTAAAAGTTGATATGTTCAAGAGAGATATTTTTGGAAGTTTGGTTGGTTATGTTTATGTGATAGAATAACAAAAATAAGGATCTACATGCACATTTTCTTATTATATTAGACAAGGTTCAAAAGATTACTACCCCTGATGTATATGAGTGGTATATATCTCTTGACATACCAGGAAAGGAATGTTACTCACATTTACATGCTATGGTTTTGAAATATAGGGAGCATGGTCCTCATGGAATCTTAAATCCTAAAAATGTTTGCATGGACCCTACAAAATGTAAGAAAAAATATTCATAGGATTTTTGTTTGATAACAACCCACACAAAAATTTCCCACTCTCTATATTAAAGAAGAGAAATGACTCACCATGAAACAGTTGGTTCCACATGTTGGGAAATATTGAGACAGAGTAGGCAGTGGAAATTAAAAAAATATATGTTCATATCTCCTAACTAGCAGTTCACATCAATAAGTATATATATGGAAAGAGGGTGCAAGATGTACCTTATCCTGGAGCAAGTTCAGTGACTATCCTTGCATGGTAATGTGATCCCTTCACAAGTAGCACACAAACATTAGTCGATAGTGTTCTCCTGGTATAACAACCACAGACAACGGTTGACATTGTTCTCTTGGTGTGACAACAACGATTTCCATGCTTGTACATTGTTCGTGAGGAGCATTGAGAACATCATGTTGTACTTCCAAAGCTGACGGGAAGGAGTTGTCCTTCTATTTGTCAATTTACTTCCTTTCCCCTTGCTATCTCTCCCTTTCTTTGGTAAGACTACTTAGGCTCTCTCACACGTTACCACAATTGTGAGAAGATAAGTGTTTTCAGAGCCTTGGCCACCCCATCCTTATATAGGAATGGATGGGATAGGGTTTCCATAACCTAGGGGATATGAAAGGGAAGATCTCGTGGTTTGATGGTTGTTGCATGCGAACAATCGTTCGGCTGGACCATCCAGTCGATCGACTAGTATGTGGTCAATGGCGTAATAATATTGTCTTTTAATGAGATGATTAATGCACGTCATTACAGTATCATTAATCATTTGACATGGTCAAATTGGTTGTTACACATCTTTGATTGGCCCAGTCCATCTGGTCAGTTTTAAAGGCAGTCCAGTCGGTCAACTGGATACTCAAGTCAGTTGACTAACAAATAATGTTGTTTAAGTTGATTATCTAAACACTTTAATGACCAAGTTAAATCTTATCCAAGAGTAAACTCCTATTCCAAGTGCATCCTATGTGTGTGATCCTATATGTCCCAAATTACGTGGCAATAAATGTGCATAACCATCTTATTAAATCACAAGCAATGAGCGGTATCTAGCAACATATCATTGTTGTCCAAATAATTGCAAAGTTAGAGAACAACTTCAACCTACATGTGTGATTGATGTTATCATGATCGTATGGTTCCTTTGTCTTAGATATCCAGATTGAAGGTGAAGCATATAACCATCATCCTCTTAATCCTCAATATATGTTCCTTGAACTGGAGAAGACTGTTCAAATACATGTGATCTCAATATCACATATTAACTCACATGAGCATGACCATGCATTTCTCAGTCTCTCTTATCAAATGGCTAGGATATCAACTCCGGTAGGAGGGACAAATCACATCTACATCACACACAATCAATCCCCATGTGTCACAATGTACCCGAGAACCACCTTTATAGAAACCCTTATTCAAAGTCATATTGAATGGTGTCAAACTTCAGGTTTAAGAGCCACAATCACCTCTATCACTTTGAGAGTTGATTCTGAGTACTATTTAATGATTTGATGTATCACTCCCAAGGTGAGTCTGTCCAGTACACTATTCTCTAACAAGTAACTATGTGTTTAACTTGATATCCAATGTCATGACTAGTGAGACTTTGTCATCAGTCAAAACACATTCTAGTCTTATGTACTATTGTTGTCTATTTTGCTTCCACAATAATATTTGACTGGGTACATAACAAGAATGTATGTACCCTTATCATACATAAGATCTCATTGTTCAATTTTTAACCTCAAGACATATGTCATCGAGTAACATCATTTTTTAGACATATATCATGTTATATCATTATCTCATAACTGAACAAACATAATAGATGGAATTGCATTTATTATTATCAAATCAAGTACTTGATGACACATTATAGTCACCATTTGGCTGGCTGTCTGGGCATACATACCAACAGACTCCCACTTGTACTTAAATCCAATCATCGATGAATATAATTCTAAGTGATCTAACATGACCATCATGTTTCTGCTATCAAAGTGTTTTTGTCAGTGAGTCACCAAACTCACTTTCAATCGATACTCTACAAATCTTCACATCTCCTCATTGTACAGTCTCTCGTATAAGATGGAAACGTCAAAGTATATGCTTGGAATGCTAATGTGATCTATTATGCAATAGCTCGATTTGTCACAATACAACTCTACTAAATTGCTAATGCTCGGAACCCCTCCAAGTTTATTGTTGAAATTCTTGATCAAAACAACTTCCTTTGCTACGCCCAAGGTAGCAATTTTCTTGACTTCTGTTGTAGAATCAGCAACTGTCTCTTGCTTGGAACTTTTCCAACTCACAACTCTGTTAAGTAAAAACACAAATCCTAATTGCTATCGATAATCATCTTTGTCAATTTGGAAGCTTGCATCGGAGTAATCCTTTACACCCAACTCTTCCTCGTGGCCACGAACAAGACATTGATCCTTAGTTCTTCTCAAGTACTTAAGGATATTCTTTACGGCAGTCTAGTGACTTTCTGTCACGGAACCATTCTTACCCTGATCCCAATCCCACTGTCTGAATGGGTAGTGTTAAAGAGATTAGAGCATCCATCCATGAGTGGCCCAAAAATCACACATAGATAATAGCAAAAAGGAAATAAAATTCTAACTTATTGAAAATGAACTAAAGGTTTAGTACATATGGGCCCGTACGCAACATGGAAAGAAAGATACAAGACAAGGAAACTAAACCAACAACTACATCCCTTTTATATTAGCTCCCATGTAGAGTCTAGATTGATGTAGCAGGCTTTATTTTCAATAGATAACAAATGAAGTAGATAGTAGATTTGGCAGGTGCATAATCTCTAGTTCTTTGCATGGCCTAAAATCAAGAAAATCATGAAACAATCAATGCAACTGCATGGTACGCTATTAAAAATAGGTAAAATAGTTTTATATCAAAGTAGTATACTTGGTAGGACTTATATTTCAAAATAATCAACAAGTGATTTTCAAAACAACATTAATTCGATAAGATTTTTATTACAAGTTTCCCATTATGTTGATATTGAGAAACATGCTTATATATTTATGTGGCTCCATCACCCCAATGAGATGGGGGAGGTCATCAGGCTCCATATCTCTGTATGAGGGAGGAGGTCAACAACATGTACAAGTTCCACCCTCTCAATGAGGAGGTTGCTTGTACTCAATATCAACAATCATTATTACTGATTAGGTGTGTTGCAAACTATAATATAGAAAATCAAAAGACGAATCAGTAGGGAACGAGGTAGCTCAAACAAATATGTATCCAAGTATACATTTCAGGAGGTACATAAAATGTATCTTCAATACTATTAGTCTGTTCAAGAAGGAGGTATAATAGTGTACCTTCTTGGTTGATTTTCATAGTACAGTATCTCAACAAGTAATAAGTGAACCCCTAGAGTCAGAGCCTCGATCAACAAGATTTGGATCAAGGGTCAAGATCATGATGTTTTAAAGATTATGTTTCATTATTCAATATTAGGGTTACTCATTCCTATTTAACCTTGGGGTTAAGTCATTCACATATGATCAAAAACATTTTGAGATGTCCAACATTTATTCAAGTGCAAATATATTTCAAGGGTGGATGACCTACCTAGGTATTTTAGGAACATAAATGCTAACCCTAATTTTTATTATCAACATTCAAGTCTCTAGATCATTATCATGATAGGTTTTTTCTCAAGATTAGGTTAGGGTTGATTGATGTAATAGGGAATGTCAGGGATCAATATTAGGTTAGATGATGAGTATTAATAAGAAAAGATCACATGTATGCATTTGAATAGATGATTTACTAAATATGGGAATAAGGGTGTGAATCAGGTATTGCAATCATTTTTGTTGAATTAGGCTAATTTTTCTAAAAAACATGAACTATAATTTTGATACATTTGGTGTTATGATGCATTTCTATGATTTAATCAAGATCTGGCCATTTTATTGATTATTCTTCAGAGAGGGTCAAAAATATCTTTAATAGAGAAAATCCACGATCATTCAATGACAAATGGATGGTCAGAATTGAACCACATTGGTTGGTGCAGGTCGTAGGTTCACTGGATTGGTCCGCTCCCTGGCTCGTTGGTTCAACACTCTATTTGCTGGTTCAAACCTTTGTTTGTTGGGTCTTGGACCTGGTTGGTTTCCTCTTGGACTGGGTGGTCTGAAGTCCTTGTCTTCCCACACAGACCTTTACACAAGGTTAGAATATGTAGCGGAGGGCTCGCCTGTGCTAGGGGAGTCAAGATACGGAGGAGTCGAGGCTACCAGCAAAAATGCTGCTCAAACTCGTTGTGATCTCGTGAGGTGGTATCAGGTGGTGAATTGGAGCAAGAAGTTGAGGTTGCAAAATGTCCAACTGGACAGGCAGTGGGGGCACAAGGGCAAGGTGGAGAAATTGGGGAGGTTAGAGATGATGTAGAACATGATCTCACGGATAAGGAGAAGGAGGGATTGTAGCAGTCCTTTTGGGGTGTTTTTATAGTGTTAGGATTAGGTTTTGGCGCTAAAGGGGTCCGGAAAGTAGACTATGGTCGTCAAAAAGAGAAGGAAAAATAAGGGAGTCATTTTGATGACGAAACTGAGTAGTAATGCTGGTCAAAGTGGGGATGGGTAGGTGCAAAATCATGAGATAAGGGTTTTCGTTTGATTAGAATTTCCAATCATGGTCATAGTAGGTAGATTGATCATTTTGATTTCATAGTCTTCTCCCTGCAATCCATGAGAGGTTGAAGACAAGTTAGCAGTCATTTGATCAGGCTATAATCTGTGGGGAACAAATCTAAGGGATGGGGTTCACCCCCTTACCTTGCCAAGGATCGCTGACTTGGAAAAAGCCGAATAAAAGGGTAATTAAAGGGGTTTTAGCATATAACTTCAAGAAATTGTAGGACATTATAGGAATCTCCTATTGAGAGAAAATTTGGACCACATGTTCAAGATAATATGTAGAATGCTTAGAAAAAGTTTGATAATGAGAAGATAATGTTACATGACCAAATGCACTTCTTCAGATAAAGTTACCTAATTTGTAATGTCACAAGGTGTATAAAATTCATATTGATCATTATATTTTCAACTTGACTGTCAAAATTGATCAAGAAATCAAGGAATAATAAAATAAGGTCATGAGTGAATGTAATCTGGGCAAAATAGGAATTGAACAAGAATAGAGGAAAAAGTCACTTTATCACATCCTCCCCTCCTTATTAGGAATTTTATCCCCAAAATTCAGACTTCCTTGAAGAGGTTGGGAAATATGTCTTCCATATATTACTTCAACTAGCATCATCGCTATCGTGGTGCTTCCACAACACTTTAACCATATTGATTTTCTTATTTTTGAGCTCCTTGGTGCAAGTATCAAGTATCTTGACTAGAACCTCCTAGTATACAAGGGTTTCCTTCAATTAAATCGGTTCATGATTGAGGACATGGCTAGGATCCTTGACATACCTTTTCAGGTTCGACACATGAAAGACATTGTGCATCATGCTATATTTTGGAGATAAGGCCAACATGTATGCACATTCCCCAATACGGTCCAAAATTTTAAGTGGACCCATGTATCTAGGGCTAAGTTTTCCTTTGTTCATTGCAATAGCTTAAATCGGTCAAACTTTCAGGAATAGATGGTCACCTACCAAATACTAAATATCAGTTCTATGTAGATCAACATAAGACTTCTGCTGGTCTTGTGCCCTTTTCATCCTTCGCTTGATTAGGTTGACATTATCAGATGAAAGTTGTAGCTCCTCATACTTCAGAATTCATCTTTCACCAACTTCATCCCAATAAAGCAGAGATCTACACGACCTTCCATTTAAGGCTTCAGAGGCATGCCTATACTGGACTGGTAGTTGTTGTTTTAGGAAAACTTGATAAGAGGAAGATAGTGGTCCCATGAACCACACCAATCAAGGGCACACGATCTCAAAAATTCTTCTAACACCTAAATTGTCTTTTCAGATTATTCGTCAGTTTTCAGATGATATGCAGTACTAAAGTTCAGCTGAGTCCCCAGTTCTTCCAGAACTTGTTGCCATAAGTGAGAAGTGAACTTTGCATCGTGGTCCAACGCAATGGATATACGAATACCATGCAATCTGACTATCTAACGAATGTAGAGTTCTACTAACTCTAGGACTTTGGTTGTTGTCTTGATCGGAATAAAATGGTTTGACTTGTTGACCTAGAAGTTATACATTGTCCATATTTTGATAATGACTCAACCATTCCATTCATATGTATCTAATATGTGTATTCAAGATTGATCTCAGGTGTTAGGTACATGAAAAGAATCAATGCACACAAGCCCTAGCTTGTCAAAGTTCAAGTGAAAAGCAATGCAAGTGTGCTAATTAGGAAATCCATGTAAATGACCTTAGAAGAATTTTGTAATCACTTGTATTGATGATATGACTTGTAACTAAGATGAGAAAATTACGTGGGACACTTAGTACCAAGTTTTAATCACTTTTTTATCACTTTAGAAAATTGATCATAGGCTGTTGATCGGTCGAGTTTCAATCTCGACCGATCCATGGATCAATTTTCTGGAGAGTGCATCGGTCAAGTTACGCACTCATAGAACTCGACCGAATGGTTTACTGACCAAATGTGATTTTCACTGGTCGGTTGAGCTTCCCCAGGACAAACTCGACCGATAGTTTGAAAATCAGGTTTCGACCCTAAGTGTTCCCCAACTCAAGGGAGCACCCCCAGCTATGAATAGGACCACTTGGAGTTCATTCCAAGGTTGCTCATTCACTACATACAAGGTCCTTGCTATAGTTGAGTGTGCTATAACCGCTTGAGCCCCTTTCTCTCTCTAGTGTACACTTTATTTTGTGATTTGTGAGTGAGTTAGAATTATTGTAAGAGAGCTCCACCTTTTTGCATGTAAAGCTCTCAATCTTCCACTACTTCCCTATCCCCTTCTTCCATGAAGAAAAGCTGAAGGAAGCAAGCTCCATTGAGTGAAGAAGGAGTTGTTGTTGGTCCTCTTCAAGGTTGATGAAGAGGTGATGATCTTCTCCAGGTGAAGGAGAAGGCAAAGGTGGAAGATCCAAGGGGAGAAGAAAAGTCCTTCAAGGCAGAAGACTTGAGCTTGAATGGGTAAGACCTAGGTGAAGGCTGAAGATTCAAGCTAAGTGGGTAAGTTCCTTGTGAAGGTGGAGATCTCCTTGTGCTTGGATGGGTAAGTCCTTTGGTGGTCTATAGTTGTAATCTCTTGGTGATATAATATAGAAAAGCACTTGCAAAGTCTTAGAGGTTGACCTCTCTAGGTAGTGGACTGACTGACTTTTAGTTTGAAGTGTGGAACCACTCTACATCCCTTTGTCAAGTGCTTGCTATCAATCTCTCCCATCCTTTCTATGCTTGTTAGTTAGGACTTCAAATTTCCATTAAGCTTTTGCTCCTAATTGATTTAATTTGAAGGTCTAATCTGTTTGGTGAGAAATTTTGTAGCTCTATTCACCCCTCCCCCCTCTAGAGCCCTTAGATCCAACAAGTGGTATCAAAGCCAAGGATCTTCTCCAACAATCTCCCACAAGATGAGAAGATGGGTGACAACCTACTTGGTTCACTAAACCTAGAGGGAGGCTTCTCCATGCACCCTCTGGTCTTTGATGGTACCAACTTCCTCTATTGGAAGAGAAGAATACAGTTCTACATTCAAGAGATGAACTTTGACATGTGGAAGATGATGGTCATGCCTTACAAAGAGCCAACTGGAGATATTGCAACATGGAGTGAAGCTACTCTTAAGGAGGCTAAACTCAATGATAAGGCCATTAACATCCTCTACATAGCCCTCGCTCCCATGGAGTTCAATCAGATCTCATAATGGGACACCACCTATGAGATGTGGGACAAGTTGTGCATCACATATGAAGTCACAAAGCAAGTGAAGGAGGCAAAGATCTACATGTTGGGCAGCCTCCTAGAGAACTTCAATATGGGAAAGAAAGAAGGCATTGTGAAGATGTATTCAAGGCTGGATGGCATAGTCAATGGGCTTTCTGCTTTGGGCACTCCTTTGGAAAGAGGCGTCATCAACTCTAAGATCTTGAGAACTCTTCCAAATAAATGGGAGTCAAAGGTCACCTCCATTGAAGAAGTGAGGAGCCTTGCAGACATCCCAACTAAAGAACTCATTGGGAATATTCATACCCATGAGCCTAGACTTGACAAGCAAGAAGAAGAACCCAAGCAAGAAGAGAAGGAAGCCAAGAAGATCAAAGATAGTGCATTCAAAGCACAAGTGGAGGCTGTCATCCTTCAACAACAACTTGCTTGTCAAACTCCCTCCTCTAGTGAAGATGAAGGCCCTAGTGAGCATGAAGCCAACTACATCAAGGGAAAGCAAGCATCCTCCTCCTCTACTCCGAGATGCTACAAGTGTGGTCAAAAGGGGCACTACAAGAGTGTATGCCCAAAGTCAAAGAAGTCTCACCACAAGAGCAGCTCAAGGAAAGAAGAGGACTAGAAGGAGAGCAAGCACAAGAGGAAGGACAAGAAGGAAAAGAGACACAAGAATGTAGCAAATGCATCTTGGGAAGCTTCATCTTCAAGCAGCTCTAGTTTCGAAGAAGATGGAGAGTGTCACCTTGCTCTCATGGCCTCTACAAGTGAAGACATAGGTTAGGTAAGTGAGGTAAACTTGCATGAACTTCCTAAAGAAGATATTATTGACATGCTTGTTACTACCCATTCTTCTTTAGGAAAAATCATTGATGATCTTTATGCTACACTTGAAATTTTAGAATTGAATAAGAAAACCAATCTTGAGAGTATTGATAACTTGCAAGGGCAATACCTTGATCTTGAACTCCAATACAATGGGGTTGAAGTTGAGAATGGTGTCTACCTTAAGAACATGGAAAATCTTAAGGAAGAGAACCAAAATTGCCTAAAAGAACTTGAATTGCTTAAAACTAAAAATTCTGAATTTAAGTTGCTTATTGATGCTCATATGGAAGAGAGAGATGTTTATATCAAAGAGATTCAAATGCTAAAATCTGAAAATGCTAGGTTGGTTAGTCAAGTAAATGATTTTTCTTCTAGACCTTTGTTGCCTAGTGTTATTGTGGTTGCTATCTTGAAAAATATTCATATCTTACTAAAGCCTTATGTCGTGAGGCTGACCTTGTTCATGCTAGGGATGATATATCTAGTTTATCTTCTACTATTGTTTCTTTAAATGATGATAACCATAGATTAAGAGCATCCCTACAGAAATTCCTCAAAGGGAAGAACTCCCTAAATGAAATCCTTGATCATTCTACCCAACAAAGGGGTACTAGTGGCTTGGGATTTGAAGGGGGAGCCTCAAAGGGCAAGAGTAAGGCCAAAGGTAAGAAAAAGAGCAAGGAGATCTCTTTTTTTGTAGGAGAATATTCGGGCACTAAGAATCCTATGGTTTGTTCTTATTGCAAATGTGATGACCATTACTATACTTATTGCCCTTACAAGCCTAAGGGGACCAACCCAAAGATGAAATGGGTCCCCAAGCTAACTCCAAATCCCAAAGTTTGAGTTGGGAACCAACATTTTCCTTTCTTGCAGGGAAAAGATAGATGGATTATCGATAGTGGTTACACAAAGCATATGACGGGTGATGTAAGCCATTTCAACAATTTTCACAAAGAAGAAAGGAGGATCTGTCATCTTTGGGGACAACAAGAAAGATAAAGTCAAAGGTGAGGGTGATGTAGGTGAATCCTTATGCATCAAGAATGTTCTTTTTGTGGATGACCTACATCACAATTTAATAAGTGTTAATCAACTTTGTGATAATGGTTACCTTGTTCTATTTACTTCTTTTGAATGTTTGATTCTAGATTCCCTCATCTACCAAGTTATATATAAGGATACTAAAAGTGGTAATCTGTATGTTATTGTTCTTAACTCTATTAAGCATGTGGTTGGTACATGCCTTGTAGCCAATTCAAATGATGTTCATCTTTGGCACCGCCGACTTGTTCATGTAAATATGCAACAATTAAAGAGGTTGAGAAAAAAGGACATAGTCAAGGGACTTCCTAAATTGGATTTTGAAAAGGATGAGGAATGCCAAACTTGTACACAAATAAAGCAAACCAAGTCCTCCTTCAAGTACAAAGGAGTCCTTAGCACTAATAGATCTCTTAAGCTTCTTCACATTGATCTATTTGGACCAATGAGAATGCAATCGCTTCGTGGATCCAAGTATTATCTTGTTATTATTGATGATTTCTCTAGATATACTTGGACCTTCTTTATCGTTTCAAAGAGTGATACACTTGATGTTTTCTCTAATTTTTGCAAACGAGTTGAGAATTAAGCTTCTTGCCTGATTGTTTCCATCCGTAGTGACCATGGGGGAGAATTTGAAAATGAGCTTTTTGAGCATTTTTGTCACGAATTGGGTTATGCACACAACTTTTCTTCACCTCAAACACCTCAACAAAATGGGATTGTAGATAGGAAGAATAGGTATCTATAGGAGATGGCTAGGACCATGCTTCTTGAGTTTGATACTCCTAAGAAGTTTTGGGCTAAAGCTGTCAGTACATCTTGTTATGTGCAAAATCGTGTTTTCACGCACCCATCGCTTAAGAAAACCCCCTATGAACTATGGTGTGGTAGGAAGCCTTCTATCGAGTATTTCCATGTTTTTAGATGTCCTTGTTTTGTTGAATATGAAAGATTCTCTTGACAAGTTTGATATGAAATCGTATAAGGCTTTTATTCTTGGCTATAGCACTACTAGCAAGGCATATAGACTTTATAATATTGATCTTGCTAAAGTAGAAGAATCTATTAATGTAAAGTTTTTTTAGAATAACCCCTCTATTCCCAAAGATATTGTTTTAAATGATGATGTTGCAGATGAAGTAATTCCTGTTCTTAAAGAACTCAACATCACCCAAAAGGGAAAAGAGGTGGCTGCTCAAGAAGAAGATAAAGATGATGAAAAGAAGGATCCAACTCCCCGGTTTGCAAAGAATCATCCTAAGGAGCTGATCTTAGGTGATCCATTTGAGAGAGTGAAGACATGGGTTGCATTCAACAAAGAACAAGCCAACAGTGCCTTCATCTCACAATTAGAGACTAAAGATGTCAAGAAAGCTCTTGGAGATGAAGAATGGATCCTAGCTATGCAACATGAGCTAGAACAATTTGAAAAGAACAAAGTTTGGACCCTTGTGCCAAGACCAAATGATAGACATATCATTGGCACCAAATGGGTTACCGCAACAAGCTAGATGAAAGAGGCAAACTGGTAATAAATAAAGCAAGGTTAGTGGCTCAAGGCTACAATCAAAAGGAAGGTATTGACTTTGATGAAACTTATGCACATGTAGATAGACTTGAGTCCATTCGTATGTTGCTTGCTTTTTCTAGTCATAAAAACTTTCTTTTGTATCAAATGAATGTTAAAAGTGCGTTTTTTAATGGTACAATTGAGGAGGAAGTGTATGTTGCACAACCCCCAAGCTTTGAACATGATAGTCTACCTTACCATGTTTATTTGTTACAAAAAGCTCTCTATGGACTCAAACAAGCACCAAGGGCTTGGTATGAGAAACTAAAGAACTTTTTGTTAGATCATGGTTATATCATGGGCAAAGTGGATTCTACCTTATTTCTAAAACACACTTCTAACAATTTTCTTATCATTCAAATTTATGTTGATGATATCATTTTTGGCAGAACTAACCTTGATCATTGCAAAGAATTTAGTGATATTATATAGAGTGAATTTGAGATGAGTATGATGGGTGTGCTTACTTTCTTCCTCGGTTTTCAAATCAATCAAACAAAAGATGGAAACTTCATCAACCAAGGCAAGTACACAAGTGAACTACTTAAGTGCTTTGGGATGGAGAATACCAAGTCGATGGACACACCCATGCAAACTTGATAAAGATGAAGAAGGTGAGAAGGTAGATGCGAATCTCTATAGAGGTATGATTGGAAGTTTACCTTACTTAACTACCTCTAGACCTGACATAATGTTTAGTGTTGGCTTGTGTGCTAGATTTCAATCAAATCCTAAGAAATCCCATCTTATAGCTGTTAAGAGGATTTTAAGGTACCTATCCAAAACTCAAAACTTTGGACTATGGTATCCCAAGTCAAGGGACTTTACTCTTACTGCCTATAGTGATGTCGATTATGCAGGCTGCTTGATTGATATAAAGTGCACAAGTGGCACTTGTTTCCTCCTAGGACCATACTTGATGTCTTAGTTCTCCAAGAAATAGAGCACTGTGGCATTATCAACCATTGAGGCTGAGTACATTACAGCCGGGAGTTGTTGTACCCAGGTCCTATGGATGAAATAAATGCTCCAAGACTTTAACATTCATTTTGATGCTTCTCCTATCTTTTGTGATAATAGTAGTGCAATTAGCTTGTCTTATAATCCTATATTGCATAGTAGAGATAAACATATAGAGATTTGTTATCACTTTCTTCGTGATCACGTTGCCAAGAAGGATATTTATATCATACATGTGGACACGGAAAATTAGTTGGCGGACATTTTCACTAAACGTCCAGCTAGAGAGCAATTCAATTTTATTAGATAAAAATTGCTTATAACTACTTTGGATGAATATGATATGCCTTCTAGCTAGTAGTCACCTATCCTATATGTTTTGCATCTATCTTGATCATCTTCGAATGCTTATATGCTTACAATTGTTTTTCATGTTTATTTTGCCTTTTTTCTCTTGTTTTTGGGTATTTTTCGTAAATGCTTGTTTTATAGCAAAATTGTAACGACCCCACTCTCTGGTAACCCCCAATTAAGGGAGACCAAGAGGTCAATTCTGTTATCCCAATTTCCGGATCAAGGTTTGACAATTAATCAATAACAAATATTAAATTCTACTAGACTATACTGAAAAGCTGAAATAAATAAAAATTTGCATACCTTTGAAAAGTTTGGATTTCTAAACTTCTATCCATAACTAAAACTAATCTAACTAAAACCTCCTTGATCTTTAATTATCATTTAATTTCACAAATGCCACTTTACTATTTGTTCTTTCCGTTTGTACCTAAAACACCGACAAACAAAACGTTGATCAGCGTAAAGCTGGTATGTGGGGGAACCAATAATCATGCAATTATCCATAACAACATATTGTAGTCAATTGCAGTTTAACAATCAACTTTACATTTTAAATGTAACTGTGCGATCCATGAGTACCCTATCCTCTGTGTTGTCCCTGCAGTGGACCTGGATACTACCTTCCTTATGGTAGCTCCCCATTAAACCCCTCATGATCCCACCTAAAAGGTGAACCAGTTTCTAGGGTTGAGTCACATGGTACTACCCGTAGGTAGCCCACTCCTTAACTCATGGTATGCTAAAGAGTCTCATGGCACTACATGTGGGTATCCCAATTTCTAACTCATGATAACCTAGACCTTGCTCTAGGTTACCCCTTTTTAGCCTTTGCAAAGCCACAGAGGTGGACCCAGATCTAAGCCAATTATATACATATTTATAGTGATAATCATAACCACTTTATAGTTGCATGAAATAAAAGACATCCAACAGTTATTTTCAAGCAATTGATAAACACATTCGGGAATCAACGTGAAACTAAAGCGATTATTCATAAGCGTAACCACATACCTGATCCAGAGCAACTTGATGTCCAAGCATTAATATTCAATACAATCAAACAAGCAATCAACATTATCCTGAAAATAATGCATAACATCCAAGTGTCATTATTTTATTCAAAACATTCTCAAGATTGACTTGTATTCCACCTTATGATTTCTAGGCTGACCTTAGGGTTTTAGCCTTCATTATGCATTTATCACTTTTAATGCTCTGTAAGTCCATAAACCCTAATTTCAACATCATAGGCACAATTGAAAGTCTAATATATCACCTTTTACTAAAACTACCATCTTAACCCTTTTAAGTAATGTCTAGATAATTAAGGCCAATTATCATGTTCAGGTTTCTTTGAATTGACAACTCAACAAAGAATTATAGTCCGATTCTCAAAGGAACCCTAATTACTACAATTCTCATCATTTATGTTAGCAAACCCTAATTTATCATTAAATACACTAGGAAAGCCAAATTATCCACATTAATGATCTTTTATACTCAAATTGGATTTATAACAACATTACTCTGTCTTATTCATGGATTTACACAATTAAAACCATTAAAAGGCATATTCTCCTAAATTTGGATTTCTAAGCCCATTAATGCAAACTTAGGTATATGAAACCCTAAATTAAGACAATTATATAAAAATAACATTCTTTTAGATCTAAATCATCATTTTTATTATCACTAGGTTAATATTCGCTCAAAACAATCAGAGAGCATCATTATATTCAATTATCATCAATTTTAAGGTTTTTCATTAATTAAACCATTAAAGATGATAACTTTATACACTTTTTGAATTGCAATCAGAATCAGCTTGAATTATATTTTTATTGCATTCCTAGAGTTCTCCTAATCAAAATTCATATATAACTTATCTAAATCCGAGCTACCAGTGATTAGTTATAAATTTTGTAAGAAAATGTACCTTTCGGCCAATCAGAGATCGCCACGTCACTCATTGCATGCAACGTTGTTTACCGATTAGAAACATTTCGAAATGATGCTTTCGCCCTCAGTTAAGTTAACGGTTCTTCAACCCGTGGAGGGGCAAAATTGTCCAACGACCCATGGGTCGTCTTCCACCCCCGGCCAGCCCTAGCGGCCGCCTACATCAGCTTTGCATGACTGTCTCTCCCTCCCTGGGCCATGAAATTCGATGCCACCAGCCGCCCCATCTGTGCCACCCCCTTGCGCACGTGGAGCATCTCCAGATCATGGCCAATATGGTTATTCCATGCGCGAGATTCATCTGTGGTCAATGCCACATTGTTGCCATTTCTGTAGACCTACGGAAGGTGCTGCTCGAAGACCAGGGCAGAGGTACGATAGTCAACCGGTCTAGGGCTGTCGTGGAAGCCTCCCGTCTCCATTGTGACGACTCCACAACCTTCGTTGATCCAGGGATGGAACTATCTTCTTGGTTAGGGTTTATGGATGGGAAAGGGAAAGAAGGAGAAGGAAAAGAAACGTGGGATCTCCCTTCCCTTTTAACTAGGGCTCTAAACCTTATATAGGGGAGGGTTTGATGCCCTAAAATGGCTTGCCCACAAAGAAACGAAGTCCCTTCTCAAAAGGAATCATATTCCTTCAAGGAGAAGTAATTATCCTCTCTCCTCTTTACCCCATTGATAATCTATATTCTTGGGATAAATAGGATTTCGAAAATCCTTGCACTTATTATCTTGGTACTTGCCTTTTATCCCATTGGCTCGAAAATATGGATTCCTTTAGTAGAAAATATCAATTCTTTAACAAAACCATGAAATTCATTAATTATGCATCATATTATCCTCTTATGTTCTATTATTGGTATTTTCTCTCTTTTTCTTTTTATTGGGACTCCTTGGATCCCAAGGCACTCTATTATTTCGAAATTCCTTTTCAAGGATACTTATTATCCTTCTAGATGCATCTACATGCATTATTTCTCATTATCTTGTTTATTTCCTATTAAAATATCTCCTTTTGAGGATTTCTCTTTATTTCTCTTTGATTTTCTTCATTGGCATTTCTTTTAACATTAGGAATCCTTTGATACGAAAATCCATCAAGGATAACTTAATTACACTTCCTTCCACTTATTTTCCACATTTACCATTATTTTCAATTTCTTTGTTAATAAAGAAATACTTAATTAACCTTTTCTTTTATTATTGTCTTTTCTTTGCACTTTGGACTCCTTGGAACCCAAGGAACCCAAGAGGCACGAAATCCATCTCTGGATTACATCCCTTTTCCTTCTAGAGGTTTCCACCTCATTCTTTTCTCAAAAATTCAATTATTCATTTACTAATTTAATAATTGAATTTCCTTTCTTCATTTCCTTGTTATTGGGCCCAATAGCCAATAAATCCCACAACACAATCATCAAGTCTATTGTAAACGAAATTCATTTATTCAAAACAAATTATATCATTATTTGTTCAAATATCTTTAATATGAGAAATTACACTTCTCACCAATTGAACCCAAAAATTGGGGTTGTAACATCCTTCCCCTCTTATAGGAATTTTGTCCTCAAAATTCCATCAGCAAACAAACAATTCAGGATAAGACTTTTTCCATATCCATCATTGGCCCCTATGTGGTTTTACCTTATCCATGGCACTTCCAAAGAACCTTTATCATCACATATTCTTTCCTCTGAGTTCTTTCACCTTGGCATCTATAAACCTGATAGGTGACTCAATTCATTTCAGCCTCCCTTGGGGCTCACTAGGTTCATTGATCAGCACATGGCCTGGGTACCTCACATAGTGCTCTATATTGGACACATGGAACTCATCATACGTTACTTTATCCTGAGGGGTAAGGTCAAACATAACCTTCTCCACCAAACCATCTAAAAAAGAACCCATGCATTGGGGACTCAGCTTTCTTAGCTATAACTTAGAGGGGTCGGATCTTCATGTCACATATTCCCCGACAGTGAACTGCATGTCAGTCTACTTTGCATCAGCCTACAACTCATGTCGTCCCTGGGCTCCTTTCAGCCATGGCACGATCAAAGCTACTTCATCTGCACACACTGTGGTCCTTTACTAACCTTCGTGAGGTCCATTCACCAACATCACCTTAATGAAGTGGTGACCGACACAACCTCCCTTACAGAGATCTTTTACATCCCGACACTGGCTATGGTGGTTATCATCACATCTTACAAAAGACAAGAATTGTCTCTATGTATCACCCTGAATGAGCACACATGCTCTCATTAGACCCTTTAGTCTGGATCATACTAACAATTAGTTAGGGGTGATAAGCGGTACTCACATCGAGTTCTTCATGTATCTTCTTACACCTTATGGAAGTGAACCTTTAGGTCATACTTAAGAACTTTTAATCATGGTGTAGTTGAACCATCTCCTTCTCATATGTAGTTCAATCGGATCTGTCCCTTGACATTACTCTTTCTTTCTCTTGTCATCTAGGTAATGTGACCCACCATAACCTATATTGCATCTCAACATTCCTTGGTCTAGGGGAGACTTACATCATCCATAGTGATGAACTCCCATTCCCTCTCAGGAACTCTTTATATGTTATATCCATGAACTGGGTTACTGGTGTTCATCCTTCACCTCCTGACTTGTATGGCCACATGCCACATGCAACTTCATTTTAAGCATCCAAAGTACTATTGTCACTCACTATCTTCGTAGTACCACGGTGTATGGTGATCTTAAAATCATGGTTTCCTATATGTCATGATTCCTCAAGATCGATTCCTCAGAAACCCTAAACCACTCTCATCAGGGTTTTATTACCTTCCTATCCCAAGAAGTGTATTTGAGGTTCTATCACCATCCTTTCATTACATCAAGGACTAGGTTGGCTAACCAAACAACCATTAACTTGTTCAACAGATCTTGTTACATCTGAGTGTTAGCCAAACATATCTTCCTTCTCGATCTGAGGGTTAGCCTAACAACCTCTTCTTGCCTCTGGCCAAACTAGGAAGCTATATCTCAACTAGAGCATCCATTACCACCTCATATCCTTAGGTATTAGGTAATGTTGAAGACATACACCTCCATGTATTCCACTTACCAACTCTAAGTTTATCTTCATCAAGAAAACTCTGAGATCATCTTCATGGTGATCAAACTCAACCTTGCATAACTTGCAAATTCCACATATCTCAAGCTAAAAGCATCCTTATAAGATGACTACCTTAATACCCATATTGTTTGTAAACCATCCATGTATCATTCACTCCACAAGGGTATGTTATCATCTCTATCCTCATATCTCATAGCAACGTTCCAACTCACATCCTCTTTTATACTTGGTGTAAGGCATGCGTATTGTCCTATCTCTCACTCCCATAACAAGAGGAAATAAGCATTTGGTGGCCGTCCAAATACAAAGTTCTTCTTGTTCCACTGGTAGAGATGTTACATCCCACCTTGCCAATACACATTTAAATCTAAGTTGCAACGTGCCACATATATCTTTACATCACAAACATCATGATATCAAAGTTACTTCCATGGATAATTGGTCTCGAACCTACTTGGGTCACTACACAATCCTTGGTTATCTCATCTAGGTCTATAGGGTTCCGGTATTTTTGGGGTCATCCCTATTCCCTTATGCATCTAGATAGTGCCCTACTCATCTGCCCTTTGGGTCCCATGAGTTCATGAAGGTGATCAATCTTCTAACCCATGGCCCTCAGACAATGATAGTTGTTACCTCCCGACCCTATGGTCATGTGCAACTAGGGATTTTGGCAACTCCCACTTCCATCTGTCTTATCCCTACCTAACCCTAGGATAGACTTGGGATTCGAGTACATGTCCAACTTAGAACCTTACCCAAGCCTTCATCATCTCTCTTTGTATACATGGGCTAACTTTCATCCTTTCATAGGGGTCATGGAGACCTGCCTATCTTGGCCAGGCCCCATACCGATTAGCTCCATGGTAACACATCCACATGCGCATAGAGATGGTTATCTATGGTTCTACATGTTCATTCTCATACCATGTACCTTTCACTTAGCTTCTCAAGATCCTATGAGACTTCTTTAGGTTTCCTCAAAACCAACAAAACTGGTATACACCCTACTAAAGGGTCCCTCTCCCATGATGGGAGGAAACTACATCTTGATAACAAAGGTCACAAACATCCTTATGTCTAGGGTTTACATCCACATAACATGCTTAACCCTAGAGAACTACTAAGGAACAAGCAGACCACCTACTAAACCATGCTAGGTCATTCTTATTCTCATACTCAATATTGGATCAAGATCATACCTCCCAATGTCATCAACTTAGCTGTGAGGGATTTACCAAACATACCTTAAACTTAAGGGGGTTTCCCTTTTCTCTAACCATGATAAGTACCCTGCTCGCATCTATGGAAACTCAAATCTCATCATGAGCATTAGGTACACCACTTCCCGTCTTAGTCCTAGGAACCCTAGGTTCACCTTTGGGTATCCAACTGCATGCTCAATCTCTTAACCACGAATCAAGCAGGTATAAGGCATGACATGCATTTACTATCATCCTTCAACTCAAACAACACTTCAGAGTTTAGTCCTCCTCAAGGACAACCAACAAGGTTCAAGGCCTCACAACCTGTTACTAAACCTCTCTAGGTCTAAGGAACTCTTCTTCCTATCTCAGAAGGTAAACACCTATATTGTAGGCACATAGGTACCAGAAGCCTCAACCTCTCTCTAGGGTTTGGTTCCTCTAAAGGAAACCAAGATATCATCATCCTCCAAGGATTAATCATGAGGCAACCACTATCATTCACTTAGGTCGTATCATCCTCGACTCCACACTATCCCTCATATCTCAAAGTAAAGGCTTTCAACCTTCTTCCATGGTTCCTGGTCTTCCTTTTTAGAGCTAACCCTGCATACAACGTTACTACCAGAGGTCCTCTTTTCATGAAGGTGGATCAAGCTTATAAGCATACCCCTCAAGCTTATGTCTGCTCAAGGTTATCCATAGCTCTTTATGCTTATCTCATAAGTTATCCTGGCCAGGGTTTCAATCTACTGCTCATACTACTGATGTACTCTGGGTGCATGCTATCCCCTACTTGCAAAAGCCTTAGGGTTCTATAGGTTCTTCACTAACCTCATCCATGAAGGAGGTATCTTTCGCTCTAACATGCATGACCCTTCCCAGGGCTGGGTTGCCAAAGGTACTAGGTTATCCAACCTCTCATGGCTCGTATGGCATTCCAAAGGCATGTCCACCCTCACACTTGATCTACCATGACATCTAACTCGTTATGTCATCCCTCTCACTAACCTCCACTTAGGGTTAGGGTTAACATCATCCAGAGGATGTGCCAGGTCTCTACCTATAATGGAGATCTCTGCCTCCATGACTAACTCTCTTTACTTATCCTCCTGACAAGAAGGTCTATCCTCAGGTCTCTCATGAGGGCAAGAAAACTTATACCATACGACCTAAGCATGTATCTATTCTTTAGTTTGTGCTTAATCTATTAAGCTTATGTCCATGAAATCTTATTTACATGCTTTTCATTAATTTGGTGGAGGATTCCTTATCAACCTTACCCATAACTCAAGAGGGTGAGGAAAAGAGAGAAAACCCTAATCCTTATAATCCTTAGATCATTTGAGTTGAGAAGGGATGAACAATAAGAGAGTGTCCTAAAGGTATCTTATTTCAAGTCAAATCCTAAGACATTGGCCAGGTAGTCACACAGATCTGGGAGTCCTCATATTCCGACTAGCAGTGCGGAGGAAAATTTGTCTAGCCCCCAGGCATGATCCTTTTCTAGACACCTCTATCTTTAGGAAAATCCTCTAATAACTCCCTTGGGTTCTATGGAGTTTGAAAATTTTAATAATTATTAATGATTAAATGAGGAACCTATGCTCTAATACCAAATGTAATGACCCCGCTCTCCGGTAACCCCCATTTAAGGGAGACCGAGAGGTCGGTGCCGTTAACCCAATTTTCATATCAAGGTTCAACAATTAATCAATACCAATTATTAAATTCTACTAGACTATACTGAAAAGATGAAATAAATAAAATTTTGCATACCTTTGAAAAGTTTGGATTTCTAAACTTCTATCCATAACTAAAACTAATCTAACTAAAACCTCCTTGATCTTTAATTCTCATTTAATTTTGCATATGCCACTTTACTGTTTGTTCTTTTCATTTTTACCTAAAATGCCGACAAACAAAACATCGATCAGTGTAAAGCTGGTATGTGGGGGAACCAATAATCATGCAATTATCCATAACAACATATTGCAGTCAATTACAATTTAACAATCAACTTTACGTTTGAAATATAATTTTGCGATCCATGAGTACCCTATCCTCTATGTTGTCCCTACAGTGGACCTGGATACTACCTTCCTTATGGTAGCTCCCCATTAAACCCCTTATGATCCCACCTAAAAGGTGAACCGGTTTCTAGGGTTGAGTCACATGGTACTACCCGTAGGTAGCCCACTTCTTAACTCATGGTATGCTAAAGAGTCTCATGGCACTACACGTGGGTAGCCCAATTTCTAACTCATGATAACCTAGACCTTGCTCTAGGTTACCCCTTTTTAGCCTTTGCAAAGCCACAGAGGTGGACCCAGATCTAAGCCAGTTATATACATATTTATAGTGATAATCATAACCACTTTATAGTTGGATGAAATAAAAGACATCCAACAGTTATTTTCAAGCAATTGATAAACACATTCAGGAATCGACGTGAAACTAAAGCGATTATTCATAAGCGTAACCACATACATGATCCAGAGTAACTTGATGTCCAAGCATTAATATTCAATACAATCAAATAAGCAATCAACATTATCCTGAAAATAATGCATAACATCCAAGTGTCATTATTTTATTCAAAACATTCTCAAGATCGACTTGTATTCCACCTTATGATTTCTAGGCCGACCTTAGGGTTTTAGCCTTCATTATGCATTTATCACTTTTAATGCTCTGTTAGTCCATAAACCCTACTTTCAACATTATAGGCACAATTGAAAGTCTAATATATCACCTTTATACTAAAACTACCATCTTAACCCTTTTAAGTCATGTCTAGATAATTAAGGCCAATTATCATGTTCAGGTTTCTTTGAATTGACAACTCAACAAAGAATTATAGTCCAATTCTCAAAGGAACCCTAATTACTACAATTCTCATCATTTATGTTAGCAAACCCTAATTTATCATTAAATACACTAGGAAAGCCAAATTATCCACATTAATGATCTTTTATACTCAAATTGGATTTATAACAACATTACTCTGTCTTATTCATGGATTTACACAATTAAAACCATTAAAAGACATATTCTCCTAAATTTGGGTTTCTAAGCCCATTAATGCAAACTTAGGTATATGAAACCCTAAATTAATACAATTATGTACAAATAACATTATTTTAGATCTAAATCATCATTTTTATTATCACTAGGTTAATATTCGCTCAAAACAATCAGAGAGCATCATTATATTCAATTATCATCAATTTTAAGGTTTTTCATTAATTAAACCATTAAAGATGATAACTTTATACACTTTTTGAATTGCAATCAGAATCAGGCTTCAATTATATTTTTATTGTATTCCTAGAGTTCTCCTGATCAAAATTCATATATAACTTATCTAAATCTGAGCTACTAGTGATTAGTTATGAATTTTGTAAGAAAATGTACCTTTCGACCAATCAGAGATCGCCACGTCACTCATTGCATGCAACGTTGTCTGCCGATTAGAAACATTTCGAAATGACACTTTTGTCCTCGGTTAAGTTAACAGTTCTTCAACCCGTAGAGGGGCAAAAGTGTCCAACGACCCATGGGTCATCTTCCACCCCCAGCCAGCCCTAGCGGCCGCCTACATCAGCTTCGTGCGGCCGTCTCTCCCTCCCTGGGCCACGAAATTCGATGCCACCAGCCACCCCAGCTGCGCCGCCCCCTTGCGCACGTGGAGCATCTCCAGATCATGGCCAATATGGTTGTTCCTAACGGGAGATTCATCTGTGGTCGATGTCGCGCTGCTGCCATTTCTGTAGACCTACAAAAGGTGCTGCTCGAAGACCAGGGCGGAGGTATGATAGTCAACCGGTCTAGGGTTGTCGTGGAAGCCTCCTGTCTCCATTGTGACGACTCCACAACCTTCGTTGATCCAGGGATGGAACTATCTTCTTGGTTAGGGTTTATGGATGGGAAAGAGAAAGAAGGAGAAGGAAAAGAAACATGGGATCTCCCTTCCCTTTTAACTAGGGCTCTAAATCTTATATAGGGGAGGGTTCGACGCCCTAAAATGGCTTGCCCACAAAGAAATGAAGTCCCTTCTCAAAAGGAATCATATTCCTTCAAGGAGAAGTAATTATCCTCTCTCCTCTTTACCTCATTGATAAACTATATTCTTGGGATAAATAGGATTTCAAAAATCCTTTCACTTATTCTCTTGGTACTTGCCTTTTATCCCATTGGCACGAAAATATGGATTCCTTTAGTAGAAAATATCACTTCTTTAACAAAACCATGAAATTCATTAATTATGCATCATATTATCCTCTTATGTTCTATTATTGGTATTTTCTCTCTCTTTCTTTTTATTGGGACTCCTTGGATCCCAAGGCACTCTATTATTTCGAAATTCCTTTTCAAGGATACTTATTATCCTTCTAGATGCATCTACATGCATTATTTCTCATTATCTTGTTTATTTCCTATTAAAATATCTCCTTTTTAGGATTTCTCTTTATTTCTCTTTTATTTTCTTCATTGGCATTCCTTTTAACTTAGGAATCCTTTCGATACGAAAATCCATCAAGGATAACTTAATTACACTTCCTTCCACTTATTTTCCACATTTTACCATTGTTTTCAATTTCTTTCTTAATAAAAAAATACTTAATTAACCTTTTCTTTTATTATTGTCTTTTCTTTGCACTTTGGACTCCTTGGAACCCAAGAGGCACGAAATCCATATCTGGATTACATCCCTTTTCCTTCTAGAGGTTTCCACCTCATTCTTTTCTCAAAAATTCAATTATTCATTTACTAATTTAATAATTGAATTTCCTTTCTTCATTTCCTTGTTATTGGGCCCAATAGCCAATAAAGCCCACAACACAATCATCAAGTCTATTGTAAACGAAATCCATTTATTCAAAACAAATTATATCATTATTTGTTCAAATATCTTTAATATGAGAAATTACATTTCTCACCAATTGAACCCAAAAATTGGGGTTGTAACATCCTTCCCCTCTTATAGGAATTTTGTCCTCAAAATTCCATCAAGCAAACAAACAATTCAGGATAAGACTTTTTCCATATCCATCATTGGTCCCTATGTGGTTTTACCTTATCCATGGCGCTTCCAAAGAACCTTTATCATCACATATTCTTTCCTCTGAGTTCTTTCACCTTGGCATCTATAAACCTGATAGGTGACTCAATTCATTTCAGCCTCCCTTGGGGCTCACTAGGTTCATTGCTCAGCACATGGCCTGGGTACCTCACATAGTGCTCTATATTGGGCATATGGAACTCATCATACGTTACTTTATCCTGAGGGGTAAGGTCAAACATAACCTTCTCCACCAAACCATCTCAAAAAGAACCCATGCATCAGGGACTCAACTTTCTTAGCTATAACCTAGAGGGGTCGGATCTTCATGTCACATATTCCCTGACAGTGAACTGCATGTCAGTCTACTTTGCATCAACCTACAACTCATGTCGTCCCTGGGCTTCTTTCAGCCATGGCATGATCAAAGCTACTTCATCTGCACACACTATGGTCCTTTACTGACCTTCGCAAGGTCCATTCACCAACATCACCTTAGTGAAGTGGTGACCGACACAACCTCCCTTACAGAGCTCTTTTACATCCCGACACTGGCTATGGTGGTTATCATCACATCTTACAAAAGACAAGAATTGTCTCTATGTATCACCCTGAACGAGCACACATGCTCTCATCAGACCCTTTAGTCTGGATCATACTAACCATTAGTTAGGGGTGATAAGCGGTACTCACATCGAGTTCTTTATGTATCTTCTTCCACCTTATGGAAGTGAACCTTTAGGTCATACTTAAGAACTTTTGATCATGGTGTAGTTGAACCATCTTCTTTTCATATGTAGTTCAACCGGATTTGTCCCTTGACATTGCTCTTTATTTCTCTTGTCATCTAGGTAAGGCGACCCACCATAACCTATATTGCATCTCGACCTTCCTTGGTCTAGGGGAGACTTACATCATCCATAGTGATGAACTTCCATTCCCTCTCAGGAACTCTTTATATGTTATATCCATGCACTGGGTTACTGGTGTTCGTCCTTCACCTCCTGGCTTGTATGGCCACATGCCACATGCAACTTCATTTTAAGCATCCAAAGTACTACTGTCACTCGCTATCTTCGTAGTACCACAGTGTATGGTGATCTTAAAATCATGGTTTCCTGTATGTCATGATTCCTCAAGATCGATTCCTTGGAAACCCTAAACCACTCTCATCAGGGTTTTATTACCTTCCTATCCCAAGAAGTGTATTTGAGGTTCTATCACCATCCTTTCATTACATCAAGGACTAGGCTGGCTAACCAAACAACCATTAACTTGTTCAACAGATCTTGTTACATCTGAGTGTTAGCCAAACATATCTTCCTTCTCGATCTTAGGGTTAGCCTAACAACCTCTTCTTGCCTCTGGACAAAATAGGAAGCTATATCTCAACTAGAGCATCCATTACCACCTCACATCCTTAGGTATTAGGTAATGTTGAAGACATACACCTCCATGTATTCCACTTACCAACTCTAAGTCTATCTTCATCAAGAAAACTCTGAGATCATCTTCATGGTGTTCAAACTCAACCTTGCATAACTTGCAAATTCCACATATCTCATGCTAAAAGCATCCTTATAAGATGACTACCTTAATACCCTTAGTGTTTGTAAACCATCCATGTATCATTCACTCCACAAGGGTATGTTATCATCTCTATCCTCATATCTCATACAAATGTTCCAACTCACATCCTCTTTTATCCTTAGTGTAAGGCATGCGTACTGTCCTATCTCTCACTCCTATAACAAGAGGAAATAAGCATTTGGCGGCCGTCCAAACACAAAGTTCTTCTTGTTCCACTAGTAGAGATGGTACATCCCACCTTGCCAATACAACTTTAAATCTAAGTTGCAACGTGCCACATATATCTCTACATCACAAACATCATGATATCAAAGTTACTTCCATGGATAATTGGTCTCGAACCTACTTGGGTCACTACACAATCCTTGGTTATCTCATCTAGGTCTATAGGGTGTCGGTACTTTTGGGGCCATCCCTATTCCCTTATGCATCTAGAGAGTGCCCTACTCATCTGCCCTTTGGGTCCCATGAGTTCATGAAGGTGATCAATCTTCTAACCCATGGCCCTCAGACAATGATAGTTATTACCTCCCGAACCTATGGTCATGTACAACTAGGGATTTAGGCAACTCCCACTTCCATCTGTCTTATCCCTACCTAACCCTAGGATAGACTTGGGATTCGAGTACATGTCCAACTTAGAACCTTACCCAAGCCTTCATCATCTCTCTTTGTATACATGGGCTGACTTTCATCCTTTCATAGGGGTCATGGAGACCTACCTATCTTGGCCAGGCCCCATACCGATTAGTTCCATGGTAACATAACCACATGCACATAGAGATGGTTATCTATGGGTCTACATGTTCATTCTCATACCATGTACCTTTCACTTAGATTCTCAAGATCCTATGAGACTTCTTTAGGTTTCCTCAAAACCAACAAAACTGGTATACACCCTACCAAAGGGTCCCTCTCCCATGATGGGAGGAAACTACATATTGATAACAAAGGTCACAAACGTCCTTATGTCTAGGGTTTACATCCACATAACATGCTTAACCCTATAGAACTACTAAGGAACAAGCAGACCACCTACTAAACCATGCTAGGTCATACTTGTTCTCATCCTCAATATTTGATCAAGATCATACCTCCCCATGTCATCAACTTAGCTGTGAGGGATTTACCAAACATACCTTAAACTTAAGGGGGTTTCCCTTTTCTCTAACCATGAGAAGTACCCTACTCACATCTATGGAAATTCAAATCTCATCATGAGCATTAGGTACACCACTTCCCCTCTTAGGCCTAGGAACCCTAGGTTCATCTTTGGGTATCCAACTGCATGCTCAATCTCTTAACCACGAATCAAGCAGGTATAAGGCATGACATGCATTTACTATCATCCTTCAACTCAAACAACACTTTAGAGTTGAGTCCTCCTCAAGGACAACCAACAAGGTTCAAGGCCTCACAACATGTTACTAAACCTCTCTAGGTCTAAGGAACTCTTCTTACTATATCAGAAGGTAAACACCTATACCGTAGGCACATAGGTACCAGAAGCCTCAACCTCTCTCTAGGGTTTGGTTCCTCTAAAGGCAACCAAGATATCATCAGCCTCCAGGGATTAAGCATGAGGCAACCACTATCATTCACTTAGGTCGTATCATCCTCGACTCCACACTATCCCTCATATCTCAGAGTAAAGGCTTTCTGTAAGGACCCTGACCTCTGTTTAGGGCTTATCCTATTTGCTTTGCTTAACCATTGTGCTTAGTTTCTTGCTAATTACCATTAGTGGTGATTAGGGTTTGTTGGTGTTTTGTTGGGAGCTGGAGGTACTACTTGCAATATACCCAAGTTTAGGGTTTGTGGGCAAGTTTGTCACCTTGTGAGGTGTTCCTCCCTCACCTTGCTTCCTCTAGTATTGAGAGGAAGGGTTGGGCTCGTTACTTGAGTTCCTTTTGGCTTGGTTGAGCTTGTGGGCCTTGTTGTGCGTTGCCTTTGCCTCTTTGGACCTTCTGTCGGGCAAGTGTGCTTGTGTCAACCTAGGTGTGTCGGCCTGTGGTGTGTCGACCTGTGGTGTGTCGGCCTAGGGAGTGTGTCGGCCATGGTGGAGTGGAGGTGTGTCGCCCATGGACCCTTTGACCCTCTTTTACCTTGTTTGTGTCACCACTAGTGGACACTTGGTGCTTGATGCTTGCATGTGGCAATGACCTTGGACATGTGTTTAGGGCATGTTAGAGTGGTGGCTTTGCCCATGGACAAGTGTCCCTAGGTGGGTGACACCTTGCCTTGTCTTACCTTGGTTTCTCCTCCATCCTCTTCTATATATGTGTTCCCTTTATCTTGCTAAGGATCCCTTTAGTTCCTTAGTCTCCCTCTCCTTGGTGCACGTCACCCTTCTTCCTTTGCAAGCTTGGTGGCCGATCCTTACCTTGGAGTCTCCTTCTTCCTCTAGTGGTGGCCGAACCCTAGAGTGCCTTGCTCTCCTTCTTGTGGTGGTGCTTGGAGCTTGGAGCTAGGATCTTGGAGCTTCCTTAAGGCAGGTTACATAACTCCTAACCCTAACTGCATTACCATCTTCTATGTTCTTGTTTGTATGTTGCTTATGATCGGATATGTATGTTGCTAGCTTAGTTTCTTGCTTAGTTGTACCTTGTTGGCTGAACCTTGTTCTAGGGTTTCTTGTTGAGCAACACCCCTTTCTCTCCTAGGTCTAGAGTAGTGAGCTTGAGTTCTAGTAATATGGGCAATACTCCTCTCTTGTTTAAGTTGAGAGGTGAGCTTGTGTTCTAGTGGCTTGAGCAACACCCTCCTCTCACTATGGACCTGAAAGGCGAGCTATGTGGTGGTTGTGGACCTTGGTTGTGGTTGTTCCTTGTATTGCCCGATTGGTGGTAAGAAGTGTGCAAGACTCCTCTCTCTTGGTTGTTGAGATGTGAGCATCTTCTTGATCCACTAGGGTTGTGGTACCCTTGTGCTTGAGGTTGATGACAACCTTGTTGGGTTGCATCTTGCCCGATATGATCTTGGAGGTGATGTTGCCCGATACCCCTCTTGACCTACAGCCTTGGACATCATGTTTTTGTGGCTGTGTTGGGCGATGCACCCTAGTCCTTAACCTTTTGTGTGTCGGGCGTCACACTATGCTGAATAACTTGCCCGACATGCTTAGCCTTGTTTGGTGGTAGGCATCACACCTGGTTGAATGTCCTGCCCGGCATGCCTACCTCAGGTGGTTGTTTAGTGCTGTTACACCTTGAACGATAGGGGGCGTTGTGGGCTGGCCTTATGACGGGCGTCACACCAGTCCTTGCCTTGTGTCGGCCGATAGGTCATGGATAGGCTGGTTGAACGATAGGTTCCTTTCTGCCCGTTTGAGTTACATCCTTGGGTGTTATGTATTGTTGAGTGGTGCTGGCCGATACACTGGGTCCAAGATAGTAACGTGTCATTGCACGACACAGTGTTGCACGACAAGCCCTTGGGCCAAGCTGCATGTTATGTTGGTGGGGTTCGTTGTGCTTTGGTTGCCCGATTCACCCTAAGGTAGCCCGACACCCTTGGTGTTATGCTTGGCCGATATGTAGCTGGTTGCTTGACCGTTATGTGGTGGGAGTGTTGGGCGATAGGGGAGAGTGCCCTGCCCGATACTACCTTTGGTGAGGGTAGTGGGCGCTTATTGTGAGAGTCTTGTTCCTTGTATGGAAACCGATACACTAGTCTTTGCTGATGTAATCACGTTTGATTTATGATAGTGATCCCTGACATACTTGATAGTTGATATAATGGATCACATCTATGTAGCTTGACATGGTAGTACATGTGTTTATGATCATCTGGAAATATATGTATAATGCTGAATAAATGGTAAGCATGAAGGATGCTTGCATGATGATATGACCTATGCCTATGGTCACAGGTTGAGGCATGAATGATAAAGTATATAATCATCAGTACTGCCCTATGTTGATAATATAACTCTTTTGATAATCTATGATGATTGTGCATACTAACCATAAAGGTACAGATGCATAGCTAGGTAAAGGACTATGAGGTATATATGTTTGAGTAACATTGCTCTGATGGTTACTCTTGTTGATGAGATAACATGCATGGTGTGTTTGGTCGGAAGGCCTGAGTTTGGCTAGAATGCCTTAATGCGATGTTATTCTCTAATGTTGATCTGGGATTACTATCCCATGGTGATGATGTAAGCCTTGAGAGGCAGTGACACTATGTGATGAGGGATTGAGATCCCATGGCAATGTAATGTTGGATCCTTGTGATAGACCAGGATGATGTTGATGACAGTAAAAGCATGATGTTGAGTTTCATGTTATTTATTCTTGTTATAGTCTGCATGCTATACAACTTGATTGCCTCAAAAATCCACTTAAAATATACTAACTAATCACAGTGGAACATATCATGTAGTCTGCCCTGGCCATAGATCCATCATCGTCAGGAGCTGGTGATGGTGAAACGGGTTCTCCTGCGGGTTAACCCGGAGTGCATATTGTTGAATATGCGAGGTTTCACCTATCCTAAAATAGTGAGGATTCGAGTGCAGTTGCAGTTGCAGACTCAGGATATGTATAGAGCATGGTGAACAGGCCCATGGCTCAGGATATGTGATATGGGAGCATGAATGCGTTCATGGCTCAGAGCACGGTGAATAGGCCCGTGGCTCAGTTTCACTAGTGCCGAGACCTATATCGAGGCGGGCTAGGCAGAGGGTAGCCTGTGGGAGCTGACCCTGTGGCTGAGGCCACTTAAGCATGAGATTGCAGTCCTGCTTGTGTTGTACTCATGCACTGACCACGAGGCAGAGAGGTCGTGGAGTCCAGCTCTTCCATTGACCTTGTATGGCACCGGCTTCGGGTTTCACAGCTGTCGATTGGATTTGAGCGGTACGACTCACTTCCTCAGGGCATAACAATACGTAATCCAGCCGAATAGTATTTATTGCTTAAGGAAAAACATGAAACATTGGTTGATGCCTTGCTTGTGTAGTTAATATTTTTATACTTGCAATTACTTATACGTTCCTTATGTTATGAGGTAAGATCTTATAAATCTTATCTTGTTAATCATGTTCCGTAAAGAGATATTTGGTGAAATACCTTCCGTACAGCCTGGTAAGCTTGATGGTATGAATAGCTTTGCTATATAGACTGCTCTTGTTATATCTTCTATTAGTTATCTGCTGTTGTTGCTTCATCTTCTGAGATTCTGTGGTTTCGGCGGCGAGTTATGTTTCTTGCTGGGACTGTGTGTCTCACCCCACTGGTTTATAACCTTTTTAGGTGTTCGAGCTAGATGTGGTGGTGGTCGCGGAGTTGCAGTCGAGCAGCAAGAAGAGCAGTAAAAGGCAAGAGATGGACATGCTACTGTTTTGGTCATTTTGTAGTAGAGTCTTAGAGTCATCCCTATACTCTCAGGTCCTTGGAGGTGTTTTGATGTTGTTTCATGATGTTTAGTTGTTAAAGTTTTGTATATCCTGCTGCTGGCCGGATGTGGGCCGTTCTGTATGTATAAATAGGTGATGAACTCATGTGATGACAGGACAGCTGATCTCCTAAGCTGTGAACACGTATCAAGGCTTGTAAATGTTTATATGACCGGTGTTCTTGCAGGACGAGGACTTGAATGTAATAGTTTCTTGGTTACCTACTTTCTACAATCAGTTTTAATTAACCCGTGTTTTGGGTAATTAGTGGTTTATGGTGTTTTCCGCATGTTTTCACGGAACACTTCGATGTCTGTTTGATAATGGGATGTGTTGCCACAAGTTTGGTATCAGAGCTCTAGGTTCGCTGAGTCTATAGAGATTTAGGACTAGGTTGTGTCTGTTCTTGTGAGTTTTCGAGATTTTCTTACAATCATCTTCTGCCCTCAGCGGAAGAAAAGCCAAGATGTCTGGAAACCATGAAGAACATGCTGCCGAGAACAACGATGCTGCATCCGTTGATGGAGCTATAGGGCAGTCACATGAAGATCGGGTGCCTGAGGTCCCCCAACTTGACCCAACCATTCTCGAAAACCCTACGTATAAACAACTTATGGGGCAGATGATGGCTACGATGAATCTCATGGTAGAAAGATTGCCAGTGCCTCCGTCGAGAGCACAGGCTCCCCATGGTGATAATCGGGTATTGGGAAGACCTTTGAGCGGCTTCGCCAAGTCGGAGCTTTGGATTATGCTGGAACGGATGATCCAGCGGATGCAGATCTATGGCTGACAAGTCTTGAGAAGGCTTTTCGGATCCTCGACATCCCCGAAGCAAACAAAGTCAAGCACGTTGTCTACCTTTTGAAAGGTAGTGCTGGTCAATGGTGGACCATCGAGGAGGAGAAGCGACCCAGTGAGGTGATCAGTTGGGAGGTTTTTTGGCACAAGTTCGTCAGTAGATACTTTCCGAAGACGTATCTGGATGAGAAGACCAGTCAGTTCGAGCACCTGTGCCAAGGAACGATGAACATCACTGAGTATGAAGCCAAGTTCATGGACCTATTGAGGTTTTGTCCTCACATGGCAGCAACAGATGAACAGCGAATCAGACATTTTGAGAAAAGCCTGAGTGCTGAGCTGACAACACCTGCTTTTGCATTGGAGAATCGAGAGCGGTTTGCTACATTTGTGGAATCTGTCCGGAGGATTGAATGGTCAGTGAGGGAGAAAAGAGAATCCATGTCCAAGAAGAGGCCTGATCAGTTCCAGGGACAAAGGTTTCGTGGCTTCAAGAAGTCAAGGTTTTCAGCACCTTCCGTGATGAGAGGTTCCAGTGTACCGTCATAGTGGTCTCCGAGTAAGGGAAGAGGTTATGTTTCTTCATCGTCAAGGGCACATAGTACATCTTCTGTAGCAGTGACAGGGCCATCTAGGCCACAGTTTGAAGATAGGTCATGCCATCTTTGTGGTCAGATCGGGCATTTCATGTTCAATTCCCAAGTAGAGATGTTGAAGTGACGCAGCAGCCGAGGCAGAATCTACAAGGGTCAGATAGACAGTAGCCCAGTAGTAGCAGAGGGCGAGGACACGGTCAAGCATTGCAAGCGGGATCGTCTGCTCAAGGAAGCAAGGGACGTGGACAACAAGCAACAGCTCGATTCTATGCTATGAGTCAGCCGGAGGCGATAGTCAACCCGCGGGTGGTGACAGGTCAGATGGAGTTATTTCATTTTGATATGTCTTCTTCTTGCTTTATATCTATTCTGGTTGACCCGGGTGCTACACACTCTTTTATCGCCTATAGTATGCTTGAGAACTGTCATTTACCTGTTAGATGTAAGAAAGATAGCTTGTTGTTAGAAACCCCTCTTGATGGTTCCTCGATGCTTCGAGAAGAGTGTCCATCTTGTGTCTTATCTTTTTCGGGACACAGTATACAGGTGGATCTTATACCACTTGATATGCATGGTTTCGATGTGATCCTTGGGATGGATACCTTAGAGAAGTATAAGGTTGTTTTGGACTGTGGTTCCAAGCAAGCTGTGTTTGATGATGACAGGGAGAAGTGGGTCTTCCAAGGAGATAGGAAGATTCTTCCGACATGTCTAGTGTCAGCTATGGTGGAAGAAAAGATGTTACGACAAGGATGTAAGGCGTTCTTAGCTCACATGGTGGATACCAAGGCGAAAGGTCCTAGCCTTGAGGAGGTAACGGTTGTCCGAGAGTTTGCGGATGTGTTTCTTGATGAGTTCTCTGGTGTTCCTCCACCCCGAGAGATTGATTTTGAGATCAATCAGGTTCCAGGAACGCAACTAGTTGCGCAAACACCGTATAGGATGGCTCCAGTAGAGATGGTAGAGCTTAAGAATCTGAAAAGGAAGGACCTGTTTCTTGTGAAGGTTCTTTGGCATCATCGTGGCGTTGAGGAAGCCACATGGGAGCTTGAAGAAGAGATGAGGAGGAAGTACCCATCGCTTTTCTCTTTGGATTTTGAGGACAAAATCCCTTTGTAGAGGGTTATAGCTTGTAAGGACCCTGACCACTATTTAGGGCTTATCCTGTTTGCTTTGCTTAACCCTGGTGCTTAGTTGCTTGCTAATCACCTTTAGTGGTGATTAGGGTTTGTTGGTGTTTTGTTGGGAGCTGGAGGTGCTACTTGCAATATACCCAAGTTTAGAGTTTGTGGGCAAGTTTGTCACCTTGTGAGGTGTTCATCCCTCTCCTTGCTTCCTCTAGTATTGAGAGGAAGGGTTGGGCTCATTGCTTGAGTTCCTTTGGGCTTGGTTGAGCTTGTGGGCCTTGTTGTGTGTTGCCTTTGCCTCTTTGGACCTTGCATCGGGTAAGTGTGCTTGTGTCGACCTAGGTGTGTCGGCCTGTGGTGTGTCAGCCTATGGTGTGTCGGCCTAGGGAGTGTGTCGGCCATGGTGGAGTGGAGGTGTGTCACCCATGGACCCTTTGACCCTCTTTGACCTCGTTTGTGTCACCACTAGTGGACACTTTATGCTTGATGCTTGCATGTGGCAATGACCTTGGACAGGTGTTTAGGGCATGTTAGAGTGGTGGCTTTGCCCATGGACAAGTGTCCCTAGGTGGGCGACACCGTGCCTTGTCTTACCCTGGTTTCTCCTCCATCCTCTTCTATATATGTGTTCCCTTTCTCTTGCTAAGGATCCCTTTCGTTCCTTAGTCTCCCTCTCCTTGGTGCACGTCACCCTTCTTCCTTTGCAAGCTTGGTGGCCGATCCTTGCCTTGGAGTCTCCTTCTTCCTCTAGTGGTGGCCGAACCCTAGAGTGCCTTGCTCTCCTTCTTGTGGTGGTGCTTGGAGCTTGGAGCTTTCTTAAGGCGGGTTACATAACTCCTAACCCTAATTGCAGTACCATCTTCTATGTTCTTGTTTGTATGTTGTTTATTATCAGATATGTATGTTGCTAGCTTAGTTTCTTGCTTAGTTGTACCTTGTTGTCCGAACCTTGTTCTAGGGTTTCTTGTTGAGCAACACCCCTTTCTCTCCTAGGTCTAGAGGAGTGAGCTTGAGTTCTAGTAATATGGGCAATACTCCTCTCTCGTTTAAGTTGAGAGGTGAGCTTGTGTTCTAGTGGCTTGAGCAACACCCTCCTCTCACCATGGACTTGAAAGGTGAGCTATGTGGTGGTTGTGGACCTTGGTTGTGGTTGTTCCTTATGTTTCCTGATTGGTGGTAAGAAGTGTGCAAGACCCCTCTCTCTTGGTTGTTGAGAGGTGAGCATCTTCTTGATCCACTAGGGTTGTGATACCCTTGTGCTTGAGGTTGATGACGACCTTGTTGGGTTGCATCTTGCCCGATATGATCTTAGTGGTGATGTTGCCCGATACCCCTCTTGACCTAGAGCCTTGTACGTCATTTTGTTGTGGCTGTGTTGGGTGATGCACCCTGGTCCTTGATCTTTTGTGTGTCCGACGTCACACTATGCTGACTAACCTGCCCGATATACTTAGCCTTGTTTGGTGGTAGGCGTCACACTTGGTTGAATATCCTACCCAGAATGCCTACCTCAGGTGGTTGCTTAGTGTTGTTACACCTTGAACGATAGGGGGCGTTGTGGGTTGGCCTTGTGATGGGTGTCACACCAGTCATTGCCTTGTGTCGGCCGATAGGTCATGGATAGGCTGGTTGAACGATAGGTTCCTTGCTGCCCATTTGAGTTGCATCCTTGGGCATTCTGTCTTTTTGAGTGGTGTTGGCCGATACACTGGGTCTGAGATAGTAATGTGTCGTTGCATGACACAGTGTTACACGACAAGCCCTTGGGCCAAGCTGCACATTATGCTGGTGGGGGTCGTTGTGCTTTGGTTGCCCGATACACCCTAAGGTAGCCCGACACCCTTGCTGTTATGCTTGGCCGATATGTAGCTGGTTGCTTGACCATTATGTGGTGGGAGTGTTGGGCGATAGGGGAGAGTGCCCTGCCCGATACTACCTTTGGTGAGGGTAGTGTGCGCTTATAGTGAGGGTCTTGTTCCTTGTATGGAAACAGATACGCTAGTCTTTGCTGATGTAATCACATTTGATTTATGATAGTGATCCCTGACATACTTGATAGTTGATATAATGGATCACATCTATGTAGCTTGACATGGTAGTATCTGTGTTTATGATCATCTAGAACTATATGTATAATGCTGAATAAATGGTAAGCATGAAGGATGCTTGCATGATGATATGACCTATGCCTATGGTCACAGGTTGAGGCATGAATGATAAAGTATATAATCATAAGTACTGCCCTATGTTGATACTATAACTCTTCTAATAATATATGATGATTGTGCATACTAACCATGTAGGTACAAATGCATATCTAGGTAAAGGGCTATGAGGTATATATGTTTGAGTAACACTGCTCTGATGGTTACTCTTGTTGATGAGATAACATGCATGGTGTGTTTGGTCGGAAGACCTGAGTTTGGCTAGAGTGCCTTAATGAGATGTTATTCTCTAATGATGATCTGGGATTGCTATCCCATGGTGATGATGTAATCCTTGAGAGGCAATGACACTATGTGATGAGGGATTGAGATCCCATGGCAATGTAATGTTGGATCCTTGTGATAGACCAGGATCATGTTGATGAAAGTAAAAACATGATGTTGAGTTTCATGTTATTTATTCTTGTTATAGTCTACATGCTATACAACTTGATTGCCTCAACAATCCACTTAAAATATACTAACTAATCACAGTGGAACATATCATGTAGTTTGCCTTGGTCATAGATCCATCATCGTCAGGAGCTGGTGATGGTGAAACGGGTTCTCCTGCGGGTTAACTCGGAACACATATTGTTGAATATGTGAGGTTTCTCCTAGCCTAAAATAGTGAGGATTCGAGTGCAGTTGCGGTTGCAGACTCGGGATATGTATAGAGCATGGTGAACAGGCCCATGGCTCAGGATATGTGATATGGGAGCATGAATGCGTTCATGGTTCAGAGCATGGTGAACAGGCCCGTGGCTCAGTTTCACTAGCGCCGAGACCTATACCGAGGCGGGCTAGGTAGAGGGTAGCCTGCGGGAGCTGACCCTGTGGCTGAGGCCACTTAAGCATGAGACTGCAGTCCTTCTTGTGTTGTACTCATGTACTGACCACGAGGCAGAGAGGTCGTGGAGTCCGGTTCTTCCATTGACCTTGTATGGCACTGGCTCCGGGTTTCGCAGCCGTCGGTTGGATTTGAGCGGTACGGCTCACTTCCTCAGGGCATACCAATACGTAATCCAGCCGAATAGTATTTATTGCTTAAGGAAAAACACAAAACATTAGTTGAGGCCTTGCTTGTGTAGTTAATCTCGTTATACTTGCAGTTACTTATACATTCCTTATGTTATGAGGTAAGATCTTATAAATCTTATCTTGTTAATCATGTTCCATAAAGAGATATTTGGTGAAATACCTTTCGTACATCCTAGTAAGCTTGATGGTATGAATAGCTTTGCTATATAGACTGCTCTTGTTTTATCTTCTATCAGTTATCTACTGTTGTTGCTTCATCTTCTGAGGTTCTGTGGTTTCGGCGGGGAGTTATGTTTCTCGCTGGGACTATGTGTCTCACCCCGCTGGTTTATAACCTTTTTAGGTGTTCGAGCTAGACGTGGTGGTGGTCGCGGAGTTGCGGCTGAGCAGCAAGAAGAGAAGTAGAAGACAAGAGATGGACATGCTGCTGTTTTGGTCATTTTGTAGTAGAGTATTAGAGTCATCCATGTACTCTCAGGTCGTTGGAGGCGTTTTGACGTTGTTTCACGTTGTTTAGTTGTTAAAGTTTTGTATATCCTGCTGCTGGCCGGATGTGGGCCATTATGTATGTATAAATAGGTGATGAACTCATGTGATGACAGGACAGTTGATCTCCTAAGCTGTGAACACGTATCAAGGCTTGTAAATGTTTATATGACCTGTGTTCTTGTAGGACGAGGACTTAAATGTAATAGTTTCTTGGGAAGAGTTTCGACGCGAGTTCATCACCAGATACTTTCCGAAGACGTACCTGGATGAGAAGATCAGTCAGTTTGAGAAGTTACGACAAGGAACGATGAACATCACCGAGTATGAAGCTAAGTTTATGGATCTGTTGAGGTTCTGTCCTCACATGGCGGCAACAGATGATGAACGGATCAGACGTTTCGAGAAGGGTTTGAGTGCTGAGTTGACAACCCATGTGTCTGCGCTGGAGAACCGAGAGCGGTTTGCTACGTTTGTGGAATCAGTTCGACGGATCGAGAGGACAGTATGGGAGAAAAGAGAGTCGGTGTCTCTTAAAAGACCTGCTCAGTTTCAAGGACGAAGGTTTGGTGGCTTCAAGAAGCCCATGTTTTCAGCACCGTCAGTGATGAGAAGTTCTGGTGTACCATCTCAGTGGTCTCCGAGTAAGGGAAAAGGTTATGTTTCTTCACCATCCAAGGCGCCCAGTTCAGCTTCGGTGGCAGTGACAGGGCCATCTAGGCCACGAGTTGACAATAGAGCATGTCATCTCTGTGGACAAGTCGGGCATTGGAAGTTCAATTGCCCGAATAGAGATGTTGAAGTAACGCAGCAACCGAGGCAGAGTTTCCAGAAGTCTGAGAGACCACAGCCCAGTGGTAGCAGAGGACGAGGACGCGGTCTAGCGTCTCAAGCTGGATCGTCTGCTCAAGGAAGCAGAGGTCGTGGACAGCAAGCAACGGCTCGATTCTATGCCATGAATCAGTCGGAGGCGATAGTCAACCCGCGAGTGGTGACAGGTCAGATGGAGTTATTTCATTCTGATATGTCTTCTTCTTGCTTTATATCTGTTCTGGTTGACCCGGGTGCTACACACTCTTTTATCGCCTATAGTATGCTTGAAAACTGTCATCTACCTGTTAGTTGTAAGAAGGATAGCTTGTTGTTAGAAACCCCTCTTGATGGTTCCTCTTTGCTTCGAGAAGAGTGTCCATCTTGTGTTTTGTCTTTTTTGGGACACAACATTCAGGTGGATCTCATACCACTTGATATGCATGGATTCGATGTTATCCTTGGGATGGATACCTTAGAGAAGTATAAGGTTGTCTTGGACTGTGGTTCCAAGCAGGCAGTGTTTGATGTTGCTGGAGAGAAGTGGATCTTCCAGGGAGATAGGAAGATTCTTCCGACGTGTCTGGTGTCAGCTATGGTGGCAGATAGGTTGTTGCGACAAGGATGTGAGGCGTTCTTAGCTCATGTTGTGGATACCAAGGCGAAAGGCCTTAACCTTGAAGAAGTGTCAGTGGTCCGAGAGTTTGCAGATGTGTTTCCCGAGGAGTTTCCTGGTGTTCCTCCACCCCGAGAGATCGATTTTGAGATCAATCTGGTTCCGGGAACGCAGCCGATCGCACAGACACCTTATAGGATGGCTCCAGCAGAGATGGTAGAGTTGAAGAAGCAGTTACAAGAGTTGTTGGAGAAAGGTTTCATCAGACCGAGCACGTCACCTTGGGGTGCTCCCGTGTTGTTCGTTAAGAAGAAGTATGGTTCGATGCGGTTGTGTATAGACTACTGACAGTTGAACAAGGTCACGATCAAGAATAAGTACCCGTTGCCGAGGATAGATGACCTGTTCGATCAGTTGTGTTGTGCTACAGTGTTTTCAAAGATCGATCTACGGTCTGGATATCATCAGTTGAGGATAAAGGCGGATGACATACCAAAGTCAGCCTTTAGGACGAGGTATGGTCATTTTGAGTTTGTGGTTATGCCGTTTGGATTAACCAATGCACCTGCTGCTTTCATGGACCTGATGAACAGAGTGTTTCGTCCGTTCTTAGATCAGTTTGTTGTAGTTTTTATAGACGACATCTTGATCTATAGTCGGAATCGGCTAGAGCATGAGCAACATCTTCGTCAAGCGTTGACTCTCCTTCGTCAACATCAGTTGTATGCTAAGTTTAGTAAGTGTGAGTTCTGGTTGGATGAAGTGACTTTCTTAGGTCATGTGATATCTGCTGAAGGAGTCAAAGTAGATCCGAAGAAAGTGGAATCCGTTGCGGATTGGGAACAGCCGAAGACGCCGATGGAAGTTCGTAGTTTCCTTGGTCTAGCAGGATACTACCGAAGGTTTATCAAGGACTTCAGTTCGATAGCTCTACCGATGACGAAGTTGACCAGGAAGGATGTACCTTTTGTTTGGAACGATCGATGTCAGGAAGCTTTCCAAAGTTTGAAGGAAAAGCTAACCAGTGCTCCAGTGTTGATCTTGCCAGAATCTGGAAAAGGCTATGTTGTTTTCTGTGATGCGTCCAAGAAAGGTTTGGGTTGTGTACTGATGCAGGAAGATCATGTGGTTTCTTTTGCTTCGCGACAGCTCAAGAAACACGAGGAGAACTATCCGACCCATGACTTGGAGCTGGCAGTAGTGGTTCATGCGTTAAAGATTTGGAGACACTATCTTTATGGGGAAGTGTGTCAGATCTTTACAGATCACAAGAATATGAAGTACATCTTCTCACAACAAGAGTTGAACATGCGACAACGTCGGTGGATGGAGTTGATCAATGATTATGATTGCACTATCGAGTATCATCCTGGTAAGGCGAATGTGGTAGCAGACGCGCTTAGCAGAAAGTCTTCTACTCCCAAGAAGGCACAGATGAGTTCTTTGGTATGCCATAGGCGGGACATGTTAGTCTCCTTACGGCAGATGAACGTACAGATGGAGGTTTCCTCGTTAGCTGGACTTTTAGCACAGATGCAAATCAAGCCCACGTTGAGACAGCAGATCAAGGATGCACAGCAACCGGATGATACAGTACAGCTAATCAGATCAGAGTTTGGCAGCGAAAAGCGTGATGGTTCCATGAGTCCGAGGATGGAGTGGTTTGCTATCATAATAGGATGGTGGTTCCAGATGCTGATAACCTGAGGAAGTTGGTGCTCGAGGAAGCACACACATCGATGTATGCCATGCATCCAGGTGTCACCAAGATGTACCATAGTCTGAAGGACTTGTACTGGTGGCCCGGATTGAAGAAAGATGTAGCTGAGTTTGTGGCTAGGTGTGCGGTGTGTCAGCAAGTCAAGGCTGAGCATCAAAAGCCGACATGTACGTCGCAACCTTTGCCTATACAACAGTGGAAATGAGATCATATAACCATGGATTTCGTAGTTGGTCTACCCAGGACAACTAGGAATCATGATTCCATCTGGGTGATAGTGGACAGATTAACGAAGTCTGCCCATTTCATACCTGTGAAGACCACGTATACAGCTGAAAAGCTCGCTCGAGTATATGTGGATGAGATAGTTCGTTTGCATGGTGTGCCAGCAACGATAGTTTCTGATAGAGGTCCTCAGTTTACAAGTCGTTTTTGGGAACAGTTGCACAGGGCGATGGGAACGCAGTTGAAGTTCAGTACCGCTTTTCACCCGCAGACAGATGGACAGTCTGAGAGGACTATTCAGACTTTGGAGGATCTTCTTCGTGCTTGTGTTTTGCAGTTCCTAGGCAGTTGGGACGTACATCTCAGTTTGATAGAGTTTGCCTACAACAATAGCTATCAGTGGAGCATTGACATGGCTCCCTATGAGGCTTTGTATGGGAGGAAGTGCAGATGTCCTTTGTGTTGGTATGAATCAGGTGAATATCAGCTTTTGGGCCCAGAATTAGTACAGCAAATGACAGAAAAGATCAAGGTGATACAACAACAGTTGAAAGCGGAACAAGACAGGCAGAAGTCTTATGCAGACAATCGCCGACGACCCTTGGAGTTCCAGGTGGGAGACAAGGTGTATCTTAAAGTCTCTCCGTGGAAAGGTGTGCTGAGGTTTGGACGGAAAGGTAAGTTAGCTCCCAGATATATGGGGCCTTACTCAGTCATAGCACGCGTTGGCAAGGTGGCTTATGAGTTAGAATTGCCTCCAGAGTTGCACAGGTTACATCCGGTGTTCCATGTCAGTATGCTGAAGAAAAGTCATCCGGATACCGGAATAGTGATACAACCAGTTGAAGTTGAGCTTGACAAAGATGTGACTTATGAAGAGGGTCCTATGATGATCCTTGACAGAAGAGTCAAGAAGCTGAAGAGAAAGGATCTGGTTCTTGTGAAGGTCCTTTGGCATCACCGTGGCATTGAGGAAGCCACGTGGGAGCTTGAGGAAGAGATGAGGAGGAAGTATCCCTCGCTTTTCTCTTCGGATTTCGGGGACGAAATCCTTTTGTAGAGGTTTATGGCTGTAAGGACCCTGACCTGCGTTTAGGGTTTACCCTGTTTGTTTTGCTTAACCTTAGTGGTTTGATGCTTGCTGATCACCCTAAGTGGTGATTAGGGTTTCGTTGAGCTTTGTTGAGAGTTCGAGGGGCTACTTGCAAATAACCCAAGTGTAGGGTTTTGTGTGCAAGTTTGCTATCTTTTGAGATGTTTTCCCCTCTTTGCTTCCTCTAGGGTTTAGAGGAAGGTTTGGGCTCGTTGTTTGAGTTCTTTGGGCCTGAGTTGAGCTTGTTTGGGCCTTGGAGTTCCTTGTTTGGGCTTGCTTGAGCCTTGTGTCGCCCAGTGCAGGTGGTGTGTCGCCCAGCAGGCTGGTGTGTCGCCCAGCAGAGCTACTGCCTGTGTCGCCCAAGATGCTTGGTCTGGTGTGGTGGACCCTTGGTGCATGTTTTGGACAAGTGTCCCATGCCTTGCTAGTGTGTTGGCTGGAACCCTAGGACAAGTGTCCCTTGGGTGGGCGACACATAGCATGGTTGTACCTTGGTTTCTCCTCCCCTTCTTCCTATATAGGTAGCTCTTCTCCTTGCCTTAGTCTCCTTTGGTCTTTTGGTCTCTCTTCCACCTTGAGTGCACGATATCCCTCTCCATCTTGCTTGTGTTGGCCGATACACTTCCTTGGAGCTGAAGTGGTGTCCGATACACCTTCCTGGAGCAGCCTGGTGGACGATAGCTTTGGACCCTGAAGTGCTTTGGAGCTTTGGTGGCCGAAAACCTTGGAGCTCAAAGTGCATCTTCTTCCTTGGAGCTTAAGGCGGGTTGCATAGCTTCTAACCCTAACTCCTTTACTTCTTGCTTGATCTTATGCATGTTAGTGGACTAGCTTAGCTCCTTGCTTTTGTACCTTGCTAGTGTACCCTGGTGGCCGATATCCCCCTTAGGGTTTCCTTGAGCACCTTTGCTTTCTAGGGTTTGAAGTCTCTTGTGTTGGGGGTAGGTGATGACCTAGGGTTGGGCGATACCCCCCTTCCTTGTGAGTGTGTTGGGCGACACACTTGCCCTTAAGTTGAACAATAGGAAGCTTTAGGGTTGGAGTTCCTTGAGTTGGAGGTCGATAGGTTGACCTAGCTTGAGTGTTGGCCGACATGGTGACCATGTTGGGTGACATGGTTCTCTCTCTGGTGGCCGACATGGCACCTTGATGGGCGATGGAGTGAGCTAAGGTCTGGTTGGCCGATATGATGGGAGACATAGTGATGTCCCTTGCATTTTGGTTAATGCTCTTGGTGTTGGGCAACACCCCTTGCTCTCATGTTGCACGACATAGTAGGGTTCTTTGTTGGACGATAGGCTGATGTGCCTTATGGCCGATAGGGTTAGTATCTTGGTGGACGATACCTCTCCCTTGTGTTGGCCGATATCCATGTAGGCCGATAGGGTTAGTAGCATGTTGGACGATACCCTTGCCCATGATGGGCGATAGAGTGAGCTGAGTGTGTTGGCCGATAAGCTTGGTGGGCGTCATGCCTTGTGCCCATGTTGGCCGATATGGTTGATGGCATGTTAGACGATAGGCTTTGTGCCCTAATGGCCGATAGGGTTAGTACCATGGTGGTCGATACCATGTTGGGCGATATGCCTTGGGCCATGATGGCCGATAGGGTTAGTGTGGTGGCCGACACCCATGTTGGATGATAGGCTATAGATGAGGGTTTTGAGGCTATAGTGAGGGTATGAGTTTCTTTGGTGACGGTCCCTCATGTGATAGAAGTGGATGCTTATACATTAACCAATAAATGATGGTGGCGTTTGTGATATCATCAATATATATATATGATACCTTGCAAATAAATAGGATGCTAATGATAGTAACAATGATGTTAGCCCTAATGTATTAGGTGCATGATGTGACCTTTATGCTTAAATTAGTAATAATTGTGAGGATGATGATAGTTACACTAGTAGTTTGTTTTATTATAATAATGATTGTCATAAAGATGCTAAGTGACAGTTATATTAAAGGTTTCTTCATGATAAAGATGACAATAGTTGATGGCATAATAATGACCTTGTTAATACTAGTGTTGGTTCGGTAAACTCAACATGATTTCTATATACCTGGATTGCTTGTAAAATCCTGAGATTGAGGGTAAGCATCAGTATGGTTTGAATAAGGATGTACTTGATACCCTTGATTACCAAATAATTGTAATACTGATGAGTAGATTATCTTGAATGATATTTCATAATAGTGAGCATATTCCGTATGTTGAATCTACAATTATGATGTACCCTAACCTTGCAGGTGATGTTTTAGCCATGAGAAGGCTATGAGATGTATGAGATGAATATCATTATTTGTTAATTATCCTATGAGGCTGTGTTGGTCCCATGATGATGATGTGAGCCTTAAGAGGCAGTGACAGTACATGATGGGGGAATTGAGACCCCGTGGTATGTGATGATCCTTGAGATGTATTTGGATGGTTGGCAAGAGGACAAGTGATAACATGTGATGTTGGATCCTTAAGATGGATCAGGTTGATATGAATAGATTATAATATAATGTTATTTACTTTCTGTTATATCTTGCATGTTATACAACTTGGTTGAATCCTGCAATCCATCTAAAAGATACTAATTAATCACAGTGAAATATATCATGTAGTTTGCCCTGGCCATAGATCCATCATCGTCAGGACCTGGTGATGGTGAAACAGGTTTTCCTGCGGGTTAACCTGGAAGCGCATATTGTTGAATATGTGTAGGTTGCTCCTAGCCTGAAAATGAGGAGGTAAGAGTGTAACTTCAGTTGCAGACTCAGATATGTGTGTAGAGCATGGTGAACAGGCCCATGGCTCAGGATATGTGATGTATGGAGCATGAATGCGTTCATGGCTCAGAGCACGGTGATCAGGCCCGTGGCTCAGTTTTACTAGCGCCGAGACCTGTACCAAGGCGGGCTAGAGAATGGGTAGCCTATGGAGCTAACCCTGTGGCTTAGACCACTTCAGCATGTGACTGCGGTCCTGCTTGTGTTGTACGCATGTACTGACCATGAGGTGGGAGGTCGTGGAGTCCGGTTCTCCCATTGACCTTGTATGGCACCGGCTTGGGTTTCGTAACCGAAGGTTGGATTTGAACGGTACGGTTCAAATCCTCAGGGCATAATAAAATGTAATACAGCCGTTTAGTACTTACTGATCAAATCAAACACGAAACATTGGTTGAGACCTTGTTTGTGTAATATTCCGTTATACCTTGCAGGTCATGTGGTAATCTACCTTGTCTTGATAATCAGGTTATATGGCATTATATTCTGTTCTAATAATCCTGTTACATGTTGATATACCTTATCTTGATAATCATATTATTTTGAAAGACATCTGGTTATAAGTTTTAGTACAGCTAGTATGCTTGCCGGTAAGAATGATCTTGCTATATATATATATAACTACTTCTGATATATCTGCTCATGTTATAATTGCTGTTATAGTTTCTTTTGCTGAGGTTCTGTAGTTGCGGTGGGCAGCTATGTTTCCCGCTGGGACAATTGTTCAATTGTCTCACTCCGCTGGTTTACACCCTTTTTAGGTGGTCGAGGTAGACGTGGTCGTGGTTGTGGTGTTGCAGACGAGCAGCTTGAGGAGCAGTAGAAGGCAAGCGATGGACATGCTGCTGTTTTGGATGTTTTGTAGTAGAGTCTAGAGTCATCCCTGTACTCTCAGGTCCTTGGCAGTGTTTTGACGATGTTTCATGAAGATCGTTCGATGATATCTGTATATCCTGCTGTTGGCCGGATGTGGGCCTTTATGTATATATGAACAGGTGGTGAACTCATGTGATGGATGGACAGCTGTTCCTGAGCTGTGGACACGTGTCAGATCTTGTGTATGTACATATTTATATGACATGTTTCTGTGCAGGATGAGGACCGAAAAGTAATAGTTTCACAGTTTATCAGTTTTCCGCAATCGGTTTTAATTAACCCGTGTTTTTGATAATCTATGGTTATGGTGTTTTCCGCACGTTTTCGCGTAACACCTCGTTATCAAGTGTGATAATGGGATGTGTTGCCATAAGTTTTGGTTTCAGAGCTCTAGGTTCACTGAGTCTACAGGGATCTAGGACTAGGTTGAGTCTGTTCTTATGAGTTTCCCAGGTTATCTTACAAAAATCTTCTGCCCTCAGCAGAAGAAAAGCCAAGATGTCTGGAAACCACGAAGAACATGCTCCTGAGCATAGTGATGCTGCATCAGTTGATGGAGCAGATGGACGGGCACATGAAGATCGGGTGCCTGAGGTCCCCCAACCAGACCCAGCCATACTTGAACACCCTGCCTACCAACAACTTATGGGGCAGTTAATGGCTACGATGAATCTCATGGTTGAGCGATTACCAGTGCCTCCTCCGCGAGCACAGGTTCCCCATGGAGAAGCATCGGGTATTGGGAAGACCTTTGAGCGGCTTCGCCGAGTCGGAGCTTCGGATTATGCTGGAACGGCTGATCCAGCGGATGCAGATCTGTGGCTGACAAGTCTTGAAAAGGCTTTCCAGATCCTCGACATCCCTGAAGCAGACAAAGTAAAGCATGTTGTCTACCTTTTGAAGGGTAGTGCTGGTCACTGGTGGACCATCGAGGAAGAGAAGCGGCCCGGAGAGGTGATCTGTTATGAAGAGTTTCGACGCGAGTTTGTCACCAGATACTTTCTGAAGACATACCTGGATGAGAAGATCAGTCAGTTTGAGAAGTTACGGCAAGGAACGATGAACATCACCGAGTATGAAGCTAAGTTTATGGATCTGTTGAGGTTCTGTCCTCACATGGCGGCAACAGATGATGAACGGATCAGACGTTTCGAGAAGGGTTTGAGTGCTGAGTTGACAACCCATGTGTCTGCGCTGGAGAACCGAGAGCGGTTTGCTACGTTTGTGGAATCAGTTCGACGGATCGAGAGGACAGTACGGGAGAAAAGAGAGTCGGTGTCTCTTAAAAGACCTGCTCAGTTTCAAGGGCGAAGGTTTGGTGGCTTCAAGAAGCCCATGTTTTCAGCACCGTCAGTGATGAGAAGTTCTGGTGTACCATCTCAGTGGTCTCCGAGTAAGGGAAAAGGTTATGTTTCTTCACCATCCAAGGCGCCCAGTTCAGCTTCGGTGGCAGTGACAGGGCCATCTAGGCCACGAGTTGACAATAGAGCATGTCATCTCTGTGGACAAGTCGGGCATTGGAAGTTCAATTGCCCGAATAGAGATGTTGAAGTAACGCAGCAACCGAGGCAGAGTTTCCAGAAGTCTGAGAGACCACAGCCCAGTGGTAGCAGAGGACGAGGACGCGGTCTAGCGTCTCAAGCTGGATCGTCTGCTCAAGGAAGCAGAGGTCGTGGACAGTAAGCAACGGCTCGATTCTATGCCATGAATCAGTCGGAGGCGATAGTCAACCCGCGAGTGGTGACAGGTCAGATGGAGTTATTTCATTCTGATATGTCTTCTTCTTGCTTTATATCTGTTCTGGTTGACCCGGGTGCTACACACTCTTTTATCGCCTATAGTATGCTTGAAAACTGTCATCTACCTGTTAGTTGTAAGAAGGATAGCTTGTTGTTAGAAACCCCTCTTGATGGTTCCTCTTTGCTTCGAGAAGAGTGTCCATCTTGTGTTTTGTCTTTTTTGGGACACAACATTCAGGTGGATCTCATACCACTTGATATGCATGGATTCGATGTTATCCTTGGGATGGATACCTTAGAGAAGTATAAGGTTGTCTTGGACTGTGGTTCCAAGCAGGCGGTGTTTGATGTTGCTGGAGAGAAGTGGATCATCCAGGGAGATAGGAAGATTCTTCCGACGTGTCTGGTGTCAGCTATGGTGGCAGATAGGTTGTTGCGACAAGGATGTGAGGCGTTCTTAGCTCACGTTGTGGATACCATTGTGGATACCAAGGCGAAAGGCCTTAACCTTGAAGAAGTGCTAGTGGTCCGAGAGTTTGTAGATGTATTTCCCGAGGAGTTTCCTGGTGTTCCTCCACCCCGAGAGATTGATTTTGAGATCAATCTGGTTCCGGGAACACAGCCGATCGCACAGACACCTTATAGGATGGCTCCAGTAGAGATGGTAGAGTTGAAGAAGCAGTTACAAGAGTTGTTGGAGAAAGGTTTCATCAGACCGAGCACGTCACCTTGGGGTGCTCCCGTGTTGTTCGTTAAGAATAAGGATGGTTCGATGCGGTTGTGTATAGACTACCGACAGTTGAACAAGGTCATGATCAAGAATAAGTACCCGTTGCCGAGGATAGATGACCTGTTTGATCAGTTGCGTTGTGCTACAGTGTTTTCAAAGATCGATCTACGGTCTGGATATCATCAGTTGAGGAAAAAGGCGGATGACATACCAAAGTCAGCCTTTAGGACGAGGTATGGTCATTTTGAGTTTGTGGTTATGCCGTTTGGGTTAACCAATGCACCTGCTGCTTTCATGGACCTGATGAACAGAGTGTTTCGTCCGTTCTTAGATCAGTTTGTTGTAGTTTTTATAGACGACATCTTGATCTATAGTCGGAATCGGCTAGAGCATGAGCAACATCTTCGTCAAGTGTTGACTCTCCTTCGTCAACATCAGTTGTATGCTAAGTTTAGTAAGTGTGAGTTCTGGTTGGATGAAGTGACTTTCTTAGGTCATGTGATATCTGCTGAAGGAGTCAAAGTAGATCCAAAGAAAGTGGAATCCATTGTGGATTGGGAACAACCGAAGACGCCGACGGAAGTTCATAGTTTCCTTGGTCTAGCAGGATACTACCAGAGGTTTATCAAGGACTTCAGTTCGATAGCTCTACCGATGACGAAGTTGACCAGGAAGGATGTACCTTTTGTTTAAAACAATCGATGTCAGCAAGCTTTCCAAAGTTTGAAGGAAAAGCTAACCAGTGCTCCAGTGTTGATCTTGCCAGAATCTGGAAAAGGCTATGTTGTTTTCTGTGATGCGTCCAAGAAAGGTTTGGGTTGTGTGCTGATGCAGGAAGATCATGTGGTTTCTTTTGCTTCGTGACAGCTCAAGAAACACGAGGAGAACTATCCGACCCATGACTTGGAGCTGGCAGCAGTGGTTCATGCGTTAAAGATTTGGAGACACTATCTTTATGGGGAAGTGTGTCAGATCTTTACAGATCACAAGAATCTGAAGTACATCTTCTCACAGCAAGAGTTGAACATGCGACAATGTCGGTGGATGGAGTTGATCAATGATTATGATTGCACTATCGAGTATCATCCTGGTAAGGCGAATGTGGTAGCAGACGCACTTAGCAGAAAGTCTTCTACTCCCAAGAAGGCACAGATGAGTTCTTTGGTATGCCATAGGCGGGACATGTTAGTCTCCTTACGGCAGATGAACGTACATATGGAGGTTTCCTCGTTAGCTGGACTTTTAGCACAGATGCAAATCAAGCCCACGTTGAGACAGCAGATCAAGGATGCACAACAACCGGATGATACAGTACAACTAATCAGATCAGAGTTTGGCAGCGAAAAGCGTGATGGGTTCCATGAGTCCGAGGATGGAGTGGTTTGCTATCATAATAGGATGGTGGTTCCAGATGCTGATAACCTGAGGAAGTTGGTGCTCGAGGAAGCACACACATCGATGTATGCCATGCATCCAGGTGTCACCAAGATGTACCATAGTCTGAAGGACTTGTACTGGTGGCCCGGCTTGAAGAAAGATGTAGCTGAGTTTGTGGCTAGGTGTGCGGTGTGTCAGCAAGTCAAGGCTGAGCATCAAAAGCCGGCAGGTACATTGCAACCTTTGCCTATACCACAGTGGAAATGGGATCATATAACCATGGATTTTGTAGTTGGTCTACCCAGGACAACTAGGAATCATGATTCCATCTGGGTGATAGTGGACAGATTAACGAAGTCTGCCCATTTCATACCTGTGAAGACCACGTATACAGCTGAAAAGCTCGCTCGAGTATATGTGGATGAGATAGTTCGTTTGCATGGTGTGCCAGCAACGATAGTTTCTGATAGAGGTCCTCAGTTTACAAGTCATTTTGGGAACAGTTGCACAGGGCGATGGGAACGCAGTTGAAGTTCAGTACCGCTTTTCACCCGCAGACAGATGGACAGTCTGAGAGGACTATTCAGACTTTGGAGGATCTTCTTCGTGCTTGTGTTTTGCAGTTCCTAGGCAGTTGGGACGTACATCTCAGTTTGATAGAGTTTGCCTACAACAATAGCTATCAGCGGAGCATTGACATGGCTCCCTATGAGGCTTTGTATGGGAGGAAGTGCAGATCTCCTTTGTGTTGGTATGAATCAGGTGAATATCAGCTTTTGGGCCCTGAATTAGTACAGCAAACGACAGAAAAGATCAAGGTGATACAACAACAGTTGAAAGCGGCACAAGACAGGCATAAGTCTTATGCAGACAATCGCCGACGACCCTTGGAGTTCCAGGTGGGAGACAAGGTGTATCTTAAAGTCTCTTCGTGGAAAGGTGTGCTGAGGTTTGGACGGAAAGGTAAGTTAGCTCCCAGATATATGGGGCCTTACTCAGTCATAGCACGCGTTGTCAAGGTGGCTTATGAGTTAGAATTGCCTCCAGAGTTGCACAGGTTACATCCAGTGTTCCATGTCAGTATGCTGAAGAAAAGTCATCCGGATACCGGAACAGTGATACAACCAGTTGAAGTTGAGCTTGACAAAGATGTGACTTATGAAGAGGGTCCTATGATGATCCTTGACAGAAGAGTCAAGAAGCTGAAGAGAAAGGATATGGTTCTTGTGAAGGTCCTTTGGCATCACCGTGGCATTGAGGAAGCCACGTGGGAGCTTGAGGAAGAGATGAGGAGGAAGTATCCCTCGCTTTTCTCTTCGGATTTCGGGGACGAAATCCTTTTGTAGAGGTTTATGGCTGTAAGGACCCTGACCTGCGTTTAGGGTTTACCCTGTTTGTTTTGCTTAACCTTAGTGGTTTGATGCTTGCTGATCACCCTAAGTGGTGATTAGGGTTTCGTTGAGCTTTGTTGAGAGTTCGAGGGGCTACTTGCAAATAACCCAAGTGTAGGGTTTTGTGTGCAAGTTTGCTATCTTTTGAGATGTTTTCCCCTCTTTGCTTCCTCTAGGGTTGAGAGGAAGGTTTGGGCTCATTGTTTGAGTTCTTTGGGCCTGAGTTGAGCTTGTTTGGGCCTTGGAGTTCCTTGTTTGGGCTTGCTTGAGCCTTGTGTCGCCCAGTGCAGGTGGTGTGTCGCCCAAGATGCTTGGTCTGGTGTGGTGGACCCTTGGTGCATGTTTTGGACAAGTGTCCCATGCCTTGCTAGTGTGTTGGCTGGAACCCTAGGACAAGTGTCCCTTGGGTGGGCGACACATAGCATGGTTGTACCTTGGTTTCTCCTCCCCTTCTTCCTATATAGGTAGCTCTTCTCCTTGCCTTAGTCTCCTTTGGTCTTTTGGTCTCTCTTCCACCTTGAGTGCACGATATCCCTCTCCATCTTGCTTGTGTTGGCCGATACACTTCCTTGGAGCTGAAGTGGTGGCCGATACACCTTCCTGGAGCAGCCTGGTGGATGATAGCTTTGGACCCTGAAGTGCTTTGGAGCTTTGGTGGCCGACAACCTTGGAGCTCAAAGTGCATCTTCTTCCTTGGAGCTTAAGGCGGGTTGCATAGCTTCTAACCCTAACTCCTTTACTTCTTGCTTGATCTTATGCATGTTAGTGGACTAGCTTAGCTCCTTGCTTTTGTACCTTGCTAGTGTACCCTGGTGGCCGATATCCCCCTTAGGGTTTAGGGTTTCCTTGAGCACCTTTGCTTTCTAGGGTTTGAAGTCTCTTGTGTTGGGGGTAGGTGATGACCTAGGGTTGGGCGATACCCCCCTTCCTTGTGAGTGTGTTGGGCGAAACACTTGCCCTTAAGTTGAACGATAGGATGCTTTAGGGTTGGAGTTCCTTGAGTTGGAGGTCGATAGGTTGACCTAGCTTGAGTGTTGGCCGACATGGTGACCATGTTGGGCGACATGGTGCTCTCTCTGGTGGCCGACATGGCACCTTGATGGGCGATGGAGTGAGCTAAGGTCTGGTTGGCCGATATGATGGGAGACATAGTGATGTCCCTTGCATTTTGGTTAATGCTCTTGGTGTTGGGCAACACCCCTTACTCTCATGTTGCACGACATAGTAGGGTTCTTTGTTGGACGATAGGCTGATGTGCCTTATGGCCGATAGGGTTAGTATCTTGGTGGATGATACCTCTCCCTTGTGTTGGCTGATATCCATGTAGGCCGATAGGGTTAGTAGCATGTTGGACGATACCCTTGCCCATGATGGGCGATAGAGTGAGCTGAGTGTGTTGGCCGATAAGCTTGGTGGGCGTCATGCCTTGTGCCCATGTTGGCCGATATGGTTGATGGCATGTTAGACGATAGGCTTTGTGCCCTAATGGCCGATAGGGTTAGTACCATGGTGGTCGATACCATGTTGGGCGATATGCCTTGGGCCATGATGGCCGATAGGGTTAGTGTGGTGGCCGACACCCATGTTGGATGATAGGCTATAGATGAGGGTTGTGAGGCTATAGTGAGGGTATGAGTTTCTTTGGTGACAGTCCCTCATGTGATAGAAGTGGATGCTTATACATTAACCAATAAACGATGGTGGCGTTTGTGATATCATCAATATATATATATGATACCTTGCAAATAAATAGGATGCTAATGATAGTAACAATGATGTTAGCCCTAATGTATTAGGTGCATGATGTGACCTTTATGCTTAAATTAGTAATAATTGTGAGGATGATGATAGTTACACTAGTAGTTTGTTTTATTATAATAATGATTGTCATAAAGATGCTAAGTGACCGTTATATTAAAGGTTGCTTCATGATAAAGATGACAATAGTTGATGGCATAATAATGACCTTGTTAATACTAGTATTGGTTCGGTAAACTCAACATGATTTCTATATACCTGGATTGCTTGTAAAATCCTGAGATTGAGGGTAAGCATCAGTATGGTTTGAATAAGGATGTACTTGATACCCTTGATTACCAAATAATTGTAATACTGATGAGTAGATTATCTTGAATGATATTTCATAATAGTGAGCATATTCCGTATGTTTAATCTACAATTATGATGTACCCTAACCTTGCAGGTGATGTTTTAGCCATGAGAAGGCTATGAGATGTATGAGATGAATATCATTATTTGTTAATTATCCTATGAGGCTGTGTTGGTACCATGATGATGATGTGAGCCTTAAGAGGCAGTGACAGTACATGATGGGGGAATTGAGACCCCGTGGTATGTGATGATCCTTGAGATGTATCTGGATGGTTGGCAAGAGGCCAAGTGATAACATGTGATGTTGGATCCTTAAGATGGATCAGGTTGATATGAATAGATTATAATATAATGTTATTTACTTTCTGTTATATCTTTCATGTTATACAACTTGGTTGAATCCTGCAATCCATCTAAAAGATACTAGTTAATCACAGTGAAATATATCATGTAGTTTGCCCTGGCCATAGATCCATCATCGTCAGGACCTGGTGATGGTGAAACAGGTTTTCCTGCGGGTTAACCTGGAAGCGCATATTGTTGAATATGTGTAGGTTGCTCCTAGCCTGAAAATGAGGAGGTAAGAGTGTAACTTCGGTTGCAGACTCAGATATGTGTGTAGAGCATCGTGAACAGGCCCATGGCTCAGGATATGTGATGTATGGAGCATGAATGCGTTCATGGCTCAGAGCACGGTGATCAGGCCCGTGGCTCAGTTTTACTAGCGCCGAGACCTGTACCAAGGCGGGCTAGAGAATGGGTAGCCTATGGAGCTAACCCTATGGCTTAGACCACTTCAGCATGTGACTGCGGTCCTGCTTGTGTTGTACGCATGTACTGACCATGAGGTGGGAGGTCGTGGAGTCCGGTTCTCCCATTGACCTTGTATGGCACCGGCTTGGGTTTCGTAACCGAAGGTTGGATTTGAACGGTACGGTTCAAATCCTCAGGGCATAATAAAATGTAATACAGCCGTTTAGTACTTACTGATCAAATCAAACACGAAACATTAGTTGAGACCTTGTTTGTGTAATATTCCGTTATACCTTGCAGGTCATGTGGTAATCTACCTTGTCTTGATAATCAGGTTATATGGCATTATATTCTGTTCTAATAATCCTGTTACATGTTGATATACCTTATCTTGATAATTATATTCTTTTGAAAGACATCTGGTTATAAGTTTTAGTACAGCTGGTATGCTTGCCGGTAAGAATGATCTTGCTATATATAACTGCTTCTGATATATCTGCTCATGTTATAATTGTTGTTATAGTTTCTTTTGCTGAGGTTCTGTAGTTGCGGTGGGGAGCTATGTTTCCCGCTGGGACAATTGTTCAATTGTCTCACTCCACTGGTTTACACCCTTTTTAGGTGGTCGAGGTAGACGTGGTCGTGGTTGTGGTGTTACGGACGAGTAGCTTGAGGAGCAGTAGAAGGCAAGCGATGGACATGCTGCTGTTTTGGATGTTTTGTAGTAGAGTCTAGAGTCATCCCTGTACTCTCAGGTCCTTGGCAGTGTTTTGACGATGTTTCACGAAGATCGTTCGATGATATCTGTATATCCTGCTGTTGGCCGGATGTGGGCCTTTATGTATATATGAACAGGTGGTGAACTCATGTGATGGATGGACAGCTGTTCCTGAGATGTGGACACGTGTCAGATCTTGTGCATGTACATATTTATATGACATGTTTCTGTGCAGGATGAGGACCGGAAAGTAATAGTTTCACAGTTTATCAGTTTTCCGCAATCGGTTTTAATTAACCCGTGTTTTTGATAATCTGTGGTTATGGTGTTTTCCGCACGTTTTCGCGTAACACCTCGTTATCAAGTGTGATAATGGGATGTGTTGCCACAAATAGGTTATCCAACCTCTCATGGCTCGTATGGCATCCCAAAGGCATGTCCACCCTCACACTTGATCTACCATGACATCTAACTCGTTATGTCATCCCTCTCTCTAACCTCCACTTAGGGTTACGGTTAACATCATCCAGAGGATGTGCCATGTCTCTACCTATAATGGAGATCTCTGCCTCCATGACTAACTATCTTTACTTATCATCCTGACAAGAAGGTCTATCCTCAGGTCTCTCCTGAGGGCATGGAAACTTATACCATACGACCTAAGCATGTATCTATTCTTTAGTTTGTGCTTAATCTATTAAGCTTATGTCCATGACATCTTATTTACATGCTTTTCTTTAATTTGGTGGAGGATTCCTTATCAACCTTACCCATACCTCAACAGGGTGAGGAAAAGAGAGAAAACCCTAATCCTTATAATCCTTAGAGCATTTGAGTTGAGAAGGGATGAACAAGACGAGAGAGTCCTAAAGATATCTTATTTCGAGTCAAATCCTAAGACATTGGCCAGGCAGTCGCATAGATCCGGGAGTCCTCGTATTCTGACTAGCAGTGTGGAGGAAAATTTTGCCAGCCCCCAGGCATGATCCTTTTCTAGACACCTCTATCTTTAGGAAAATCCTCTAATAACTCCATTGGGTTCTATGGAGTTTGAAAATTTTAATAATTATTAATGATTAAATGAGGAACCTATGCTCTGATACCAAATGTAACGACCCCACTTATGGCAACACATCCCACTATCACACAGACAACGCGGTGTTACGTGAAAACGTGCAGAAAACACCATAATCCACAGATTACCAAAAACATGGGTTAATTAAAGCCGATTATATAAAGTAGGTAACTAAGAAACTATTACATTCCGATCCACATCCTGCAAGAAAATAGGTCATATAAACATTTACAAGCCTTGATACATGTTCACAGCTTAGGAGATTAGCTGTCCTGTCATCACATGAGTTCATCACCTGTTTATACATACAGAACGTCCTACATCCGGCCAACAGTAGGATATACAAAATGTCATCGGCTATACATCGTGAAACAACGTCGAAACACCTCCAAGGACCTGAGAGTACAGGGATGACTCTAAGACTCTACTACAATAGACCAAAACAACAACATGTCCATCTCTTGCCTTCTACTGCTCCTCTTGCTGCTCAGCCGCAACTCCGCGACCACCACCACGTCTGGCTCGACCACCTAAAAAGATTATAAACCAGCGGGGTGAGACACACAGTCCCAGCGAGAAACATAACTCCCCGCCGAAACCACAGAACCTCAGAAGATGAAGCAACAACAGCAGATAACTAATAGAAGATATAACAAGAGCAATCTATATAGTAAAGCTATTCATACCATCAAGCTTACTAGGTTGTACGGAAGGTATTTCACCAAATATCTCTTTATGGAACATGATTAACAAGATAAGATTTATAAGATCTTACCTCATAACCTAAGGAACGTATAAGTAACTACAAGTATAACGAGATTAACTACACAAGCAAGGCCTCAATCAATGTTTCGTGTTTTGCCTTAAGCAATAAATACTATTCGGCTGGATTACGTATTGTTATGCCCTGAGGAAGTGAGTTGTACCTCTCAAATCCAACCGATAATTGCGAAACTCAGAGCTGATGCCATACAAGGTCAATGGAAGAGCCGGACTCCACGACCTCCCACCTCGTGGTCAGTGCACGAGTACAACACAAGTAGGACCGCAGTCTCATGCTTAAGTGGCCTCAGCCACAGGGTCAGCTCTCGCCAGCTACCCTCTGCCTAGCCCGCCTCGGTATAGGTCTCGGCGCTAGTGAAACTGAGCCACGGGCCTGTTCACCATGCTCTGAGCCATGAACATGATCCTCACTAGAAATGCCCACTACGCTCACCCAAGATAGTATCGGGTAGGGTACTCTCCCCTATTGTCCAAGGTACTCTAACCTCATAACGGTCAAGCAACCAGCAGGGGGTAACGACTACCACCTCAGGGTATATTGGGCAACCCTAGGTGTCGCACACCTCTTGTGTCGTGCAACGCTATGTCGCGCAACCACATGTATCGGGCAACCAAAGCATAACGGCCACCAACATAGCGTGCAACTCGGCCCAAAGGCATGTCGTGCAACAGGTGTAACATGCAACACCATGTCGCCCAGCACAAGGCAACCCACTGAACTCCATAACGTCTAGGATATAATGGGCTCTAGGCTACCATCTCAGGTTAGATGTATCGGGAAGCACCACTCAGCAAGAAGCAACACCCAAAGCTGTAACTCAAACGGGCATCAAGGAACCTATCATTCAACCAGCCTATCCATGACCTATCGGCTGACACAAGGCAAAGACTGTGGTGTGACGCCCGTCACAAGGTCATCCCACAACGCACCATATCGTTCAAGGTGTAACAACACTAAGCAACCACCTGAGGTAGGTGTGCCGGTCAAGATACTCAACCAGGTGTGACGCCTACCACCAAACAAGGCTAAGCATATCGGGCAGGTTAGTCAACATAGTGTGACACCCGACACACAAAAGGTCAAGGACCAGGGTGTATCGCCCAACACAGCTACAACAACATGACGTCCAAGGCTCTAGGTAAAGAGGGGTATCAGGCAATGCCAACCCCAAGCCATATCGGCCAAGATGCAACCCAACAAGGTTGTCATCAACCTCAAGCACAAGGGTACCACAACCCTAGTGGATCAAGAAGATGCTCACCTCTCAACAACCAAGAGAGAGGGGTCTTGCACACTTCTTACCACCAATCAGGCAACACAAGGAACAACCACAACCAAGGTCCACAACCACCACATAGCTCACCTTTCAAGTCCATGGTGAGAGGAGGGTGTTGCTCAAGCCACTAGAACACAAGCTCACCTCTCCACTTAAACGAGAGAGGAGTATTGCCCATATTACTAGAACACAAGCTCACCCCTCTAGACCTAGGAGAGAAAGGGGTGTTGCTCAACAAGAAACCCTAGAGCCAGACTCCACGACCTCCCACCTCATGGTCAGTGCACGAGTACAACACAAGCAGGACCGCAGTCTCATGCTTAAGTGGCCTCAGCCATAGGGTCAGCTCCCGCAGGCTACCCTCTGCCTAGCCCGCCTCGATACAGGTCTCAGCGCTAGTATATCTGATCCACAGGCCTGTTCACCGTGCTCTGAGCCATGAACGCATTCATGCTCCCATATCACATATCCTAAGCCATGGGCCTGTTCACCATGCTCTACACATATCCCGAGTCTGCAACCGCAGCTGCACTCGAATCCTCACTATTTTAGGCTAGGAGAAACCTCGCATATTCAACAATATGCGCTCCGGGTTAACCCGCAGGAGAACCCGTTTCACCATCACCGGCTCCTGACAATGATGGATCTATGTCCAGGGCAAACTACATGATATGTTCCACTGTGATTAGTTAGTATATTTTAAGTGGATTGTTGAGGCAATCAAGTTGTATAGCATGCAGACTATAACAAGAATAAATAACATGAAACTCAACATCAAGCTTTTACTGTCATCAACATAATCCTGGTCTATCACAAGGATCCAACATTACATTGCCATGGGATCTCAATCCCTCATCACATAGTGTCACTGCCTCTCAAGGCTTACATCATCACCATGGGATAGCAATCCTAGATCATCATTAGATAATAACATCTCATTAAGGCACTCTAGCCAAACTCAGGTCTTTCGACCAAACACATCATGCATGTTATCTCATCAACAAGAGTAACCATCAGAGCAGTGTTACTCAAAATATATACCTCATAGCCCTTTACCTGGCTATGCATCTGTACCTGCATGGTTAGTATGCACAATCATCATAGATTATCAGAAGAGTTATATTATCAACATAGGGCAGTATTGATGATTATATACTTTATCATTCATGCCTCAACCTGTGACCATAGGCATAGGTCATATCATCATGCAAAGCATCTTATATGCTTACCATTATCTCAGCATTATACATATAGTTCCAAATGATCATAAACATATGTAAAGTTACATAGATATAAACTACTACCTCAATTACTATCAAGTGTCTCAAGGGTCATCATCATAAGCCAAATGTGTTTGCATAAGCAAGGACTAGCATATTGGTTTCCATATAAGGAACAAGACCCTCACTAGAAACGCCCACTACCCTCACCCAAGATAGTATTGGGCAGGGTACTCTCCCCTATCGTCCAAGGTACTCTAACCTCATAATGGTCAAGGAACCAGTAGGGGGTAACGGATACCACCTCAGGGTATATCGGGAAACCCTAGGTGTCACACACCTCTTGTGCCGTGCAACGCTATGTCGTGCAACCACATGTATCGGGCAACCAAAGCATAACGGCCACCATCACAACGTGCAGCTCGGCCCAAAGGCATGTCGTGCAACAGGTGTAATGTGCAAAAACATGTTTCCCAACACAAGGCAACCCACTGAACTCCATAATGTCCAGGATATAATGGGCTCTAGGCTGCCATCTTAGGTTAGATGTATTGGGAAGCACCACTCAGCAAGAAGCAACACCCAAAGGTGTAACTGAAACGGGAATCAAGGAACCTATCATTCAACCAACCTATCCATGAATTATCGGCTAACACAAGGCAAAGACTGTGGTGTGACACCCGTCACAAGGTCAGCCCACAACGCCCCCTATCGTTCAAGGTGTAACAGCACTAAGCAACCACCTGAGGTAGGCGTGCCGGGCAGGATACTCAACCAGGTGTGACGCCTACCACTAAACAAGGCTAAGCATATCGGGCAGGTTAGTCAGCATAGTGTGACGCCCGACACACAAAAGGTCAAGGACCAGGGTGCATCGCCCAACACAGCCACAACAACATGACATCCAAGGCTCTAGGTCAAGAGGGGTATCGAGCAACGCCAACCCCAAGCCATATCGGCCAAGATGCAACCCAACAATGTCGTCATCAACCTCAAGCACAAGGGTACCACAACCCTAGTGGATCAAGAAGATGTTCACCTCTCAACAACCAAGAGAGAGGGGTCTTGCACACTTCTTACCATCAATCGGGCAACACAAGGAACAACCACAACCAAGGTCCAAAACCATCACATAGCTCACTTTTCAAGTCCACGGTGAGAGGAGGGTGTTGCTCAAGCCACTAGAACACAAGCTCACCTCTCAACTTAAACGAGAGAGGAGTATTGCCCATGTTACTAGAACTCAAGCTCACTCCTCTAGACCTAGGAGAGAAAGGGGTGTTGCTCAACAAGAAACCCTTGAACAAGGTTCGGCCAACAAGGTACAACTAAGCAAGAAACTAAGCTAGCAACTTACATATCAAATCATAAGCAACATACAAACAAGAACATAGAAGATGGCAATGCAGTTAGGGTTAGGAGTTATGTAACCCGCCTTAAGCAAGCTCCAGGCTCCAAGAACCGCCACAAGAAGGAGAGCAAGGCACTCTAGGGTTCGGCCACCACTAGAGGAAGAAGAAGAATCCAAGAAGGATCGGCCACCAAGCTTGCAAAGGAAGAAGGGTGACGTGCACCAAGGAGAGGGAGACTAAGGAACTAAAGGGATCCTTAGCAAGAGAAAGAGAACACATATATAGAAGGGGATGGAGGAGAAACTAAGGTAAGACAAGGAAAGGTGTCGCCCACCTAGGGACACTTGTCCATGAGCAAAGCCACCACTCTAACATGCCCTAAACACATGTCTAAGGCCATTGCCACATGCAAGCATCAAGCACCAAGTGTCCACTAGTGGTGACACAAACGAGGTCAAAGAGGGTCAAAGGGTCCATGGGCAACACACCTCCACTCCACTATGGCCGATACACTCCCTAGGCCGACACACCACAGGCCGACACGCCACAGGTCGACACACCACAGGATGACACACCTAGGTCGACACAAGCATACTTGCCCAAAACAAGGTTCAAAGAGGAAAAGGCAACACACCACAAGGCCCAACAAGCTCAACCAAGCCCAAAGGAACTCAAGAAACGAGCCCAACCCTTCCTCTCAACACTAGAGGAAGCCAGGAGAGGGAGGAACACCTCACAATGTGACAAACTTGCCCACAAACCCTAAACTTGGGTATTTTGCAAGTAGCACCTCCAGCTCTCAACAAAACACCAACAAACCCTAATCACCACTAAAGGTGATTAGCAAGCAACTAAGCACCAGGGTTAAGCAAAGAAAATAGGATAAACCCAAAACAGAGGTCAGGGTACTTACAAACTAACCCTCTACAAAGGGATTTCATCCTCGAAATCCGAAGAGAAAAGCGAGGGATACTTCCTCCTCATCTCTTCCTCAAGCTCCCACGTGGCTTCCTCAATGCCACGATGATGCCAAAGAACCTTCACAAGAACCAAGTCCTTCCTCTTCAACTTCTTAACTCTTCTATCAAGGATCATCACATGACCTTCCTCGTAAGTCACATCTTCATCAAGCTCAACTTCGACTGGATGTATCATTGTTCCTATATCTGGATGACTTTTCTTCAACATACTGACATGGAACACTGGATGTAACCTGTGCAATTCTGGTGGCAGCTCTAACTCATAAGCTACTTTGCCAACTCGTGCTATGACCAGGTATGGCCCCATATATCTGGGTGCTAGCTTACCCTTCCGACCAAACCTTAGCACACCTTTCCACGGAGAGACTTTAAGATACACTTTGTCTCCTACCTGGAACTCCAAAGGTCGTCAATGATTTTCTGCGTAAGACTCCTGCCTATCATGTGCCGCTTTCAACTGTTGTTGTATCACCTTGATCTTTTCTGTTGTCTGCTGTACTAACTCAGGACCCAAAAGTTGATATTCACCAGACTCATACCAACACAACAGAGATCTGCACTTCCTACCATATAAGGCCACATAAGGAGCCATGTCAATGCTTCGCTGATAACTATTGTTGTAGGCGAACTCTATCAGACTGAGATGTATGTCCCAACTGCCTAGGAACTGCAAAACACAAGCTCGAAGGAGATCTTCCAAAGTCTGAATAGTCCTCTCAGACTGTCCATCTGTCTACGGGTTGAAAGCGGTGTTGAACCTCAATCGTGTTCCCAACACTTTGTGTAACTGTTCCCAGAAATGACTCGTGAACTGAGGTCCTCTGTCGGAAACTATCATTGCTGGCATACCGTGCAAACGTACTATCTCATCCACATATACCCGAGCGAGCTTCTCGGCTGTATACGTTGTTTTTATAGGTATGAAATGGGAAGACTTCGTCATTCTATCCACTATTACCCAAATGGAATCATGATTCCTAGTTGTCCTGGGCAGTCCAACTACGAAATTCATGGTTATATGATCCCATTTCCACTACGGTATCGGCAAGGGTTGCAACGTACCTGCCGACTTCTGATGCTCAGCCTTGACTTGCTGACATACCACACACTTAGCCACAAACTCAGCTACATCTTTCTTCAAACTGGGCCACCAATACAAGTCCTTCAGATTATGATACATCTTGGTGACTCCTAGATGCATAGCATACATCGATGTGTGTGCTTATTTGAGCACTATCTTCCTCAAATCTTCAGCATCAGCGACCACCATCCTATCACGATAGCAAACTAGTCCATCCTCGAACTCACGGAACCCATCCCGCTTTTCGCTGCCAAACTCTGACTTGATCATCTGTACTGTATCATCTGTTTGTTGTACATCTTTGATTTGCTGTCTCAGTGTAGGCTTGACTTGCATATGTACTAAAAGTCCAGCTAACAAGGAAACTTCCATCTGCACATTCATCTGCCGCAAGGAAACAAACATATCTCGCCTATGGCATACCAAGGAACTCAACTGTGCCTTCTTTGTAGAAGAAGACTTTCGGCTACCACATTTGCCTTACCAAGATGATACTCGATGGTGCAATCGTAATCATTGATTAGCTCCATCCATCGACACTGTCGCATGTTCAGCTCGTTCTTGCGAAAAGACGTACTTCTGATTATTATGATCTGTGACGATCTGGCATACTTCCCCGTAGAGGTAGTGTCTCCAAATCTTTAATACATGAACCACTGCTACCAACTCCAAATCATGCGTCGGATAGTTCTCCTTGTGTTTCTTAAGCTATCGCGAAGCAAAAGAAACCACATGATCTTCCTGCATCAGCACACAACCTAAACCTTTCTCGGAAGCATCGCAGAAAACAACATAGCCCTTCCCAGGCTCTGGCAACACTAGTACTGGAGCACTAGTCAGCTTTTCCTTCAAACTTTGGAAGGCTTGCAGGAAACGATCATCCCAGACAAAAGGTACATCCTTTCTGGTCAACTTTGTCATCGATAACGCAATCGCACTGAAGTCCTTGATAAACCTCTGGTAGTATCCTGCCAAACCCAGGAAACTACGAACTTCCGTCGGCATCTTCGGCTGTTCCCATTCCACAATGGACTCCACCTTCTTCGAGTCCACTTTGACTCCTTCTACAGATATCACATGACCCAAGAAAGTTACTTCTTCCAAACAAAACTCACACTTACTAAACTTGGCGTACAACTAATGTTGACGAAGAAGAGTCAACGTGAGTCAAAGATGTTGCTCATGCTCTTGCCTATCCTGACTATAGATCAAGATGTCATCTATAAAGACTACAACAAACTGATCTAGAAATGGACGGAACACTCTATTCATCAAATCCATGAAAGCAACAGGCGCATTGGTTAGCCCAAACGGCATAACTACAAACTCGAAGTGACCATACCTTGTTCTGAAAGCTGACTTTGGTATGTCATCCACCTTAATCCTCAACTGATGATATCCGGACCGTAGATCGATCTTTGAAAACATTGTAGCACCACGCAACTGATCGTATAGATCATCTATCCTCGGCAACGGGTACTTGTTCTTGATCGTGACTTTGTTCAACTGTCGGTAATCTATACATAACCGCATCGACCCGTCCTTCTTCTTAATGAACAGCACTGGAGAACCCCAAGGCGACATACTCGGTCGGATGAAACCTTTCTCCAACAACTCTTGCAACTGCTTCTTAAGCTCTGCCATCTCTACTAGAGCCATCCTATACGGTGTTTGCACAACTGGTTGCATTCCTGGAACCAGAATGATCTTAAAATCAATCTCTCGAGGTGGAGGAACACCAGGGAACTCATCAGGAAACACATCCGCAAACTCTCAGACAACCGTTACCTCCTCAAGGCTAGGACCTTTCGCCTTGGTATCCACCACGTGAGCTAAGAACGCCTTACATCCTTGCCGTAACAATTTTTCTGCCACCATAGCTGATACTAGACACGTCGGAAGAATCTTCCTATCTCCTTGGAAGATCCACTTCTCACCATCATCATCAAACACTGCCTGCTTGGAACCACAGTCCAAAACAACCTTATATCTCTCTAAGGTATCCATCCCAAGGATCAAATCGAAACCATGCATATCAAGTGGTATAAGATCCACTTGTATACTGTGTCCCGAAAAAGATAAGACACAAGATGGACACTCTCCTCGAAGCATCGAGGAACCATCAAGAGGGGTTTCTAACAACAAGCTATCTTTCTTACAGCTAACAGGTAAACGACAGTTCTCAAGCATACTATAAGAGATAAAAGAGTGTGTAGCACCTGGGTCAACCAGAATAGATATAAAGCAAGAAGAAGACATATCAGAATGAAATAGCATAGATACGAGTCGTTGCTTGCTGTCCATGTCCTCTACTTCCTTGAGCAGACGATCCCGCTTGCGACGCTTGACCGCATCCTCGCCCTCTGCTACTAATGGGCTGCTGTCTATTTGACCGTTGTTGATTCTGCCTTAGCTACTGTGTCACTTCAACATCTCTATTCGGGCAGTTGAACCTGAAATGCCCGATCTGACCACAAAGATGGAATGAACTATCTTCAGACCATGGCCTAGATGGCCCTTTCACTGCCACAGAAGCTGTACTATGTGTCTTTGATGGTGAAGAAACATTACCTCTTCCCTTACTCAGAGACCACTGTGATGGTACACTGGAACCTCTCATCACGGAAGGTGATGAAAACCTTGGCTTCTTGAAGCCACCAAACCTCTGTCCTTGGAACTGAGCAGGCCGCTTCTTAGACATGGATTCTCTTTTCTCCCTAAATGGTCGTTCAATCCTCCAGACATATTCCAAAAATGTAGCAAACTTCTCACGGTTCTCCAACAGAGAAACAGGTGTTGTCAGTTCAGCACTCAGACCCTTCTCAAAACGTATGATTCGCTCTTCATCTGTCACCACCATATGAGGACAAAACCTCAACAGATCCATGAAATTGGCCTCATACTCAGTGATGTTCATCATTCCTTGGCGTAGGCACTCAAACTGACTGATCTTCTCATCCAGATACGTCTTCGGAAAGTATCTGCTGATGAACTTGCACCGGAAAACCTCCCAACCAATCACCTCACCAGGTCGCTTCTCTTCCTCGATGGTTCACCAGTGACCAGCACTACCCTTCAGAAGGTAGACAACGTGCTTAACTTTTTCTGCTTCAGGGATGTCGAGGATCCGGAAAGCCTTCTCAAGACTTGTCAGCCACAGATCTGCATCCGCTGGATCAGTCATTCCATCATAATTCGAAGCTCCGACTCGGCGAAGCCGCTCAAAGGTCTTCCCAATACCCAATATTTCACCATGGGGAGTCTGTGCTCTCGGCGGAGGCACTGTCAATCTTTCTACCATGAGATTCATCGTAACCATCATCTTCCCCATAAGCTGTTGATAGGAAGGGTTTTTGAGAATGGCTGGGTCAAGTTGGGGGACCTCAGGCACCTAATCTTCATGTGCCTGCCCTATAGCTCCATCAACTGATGCAGCATTGCTGTTCTCGACGACATGTTCTTCATTGTTTCCATACATCTTGACTTTTCTTCCGCTGAGGGCAAAAGATGATTGTAAGAAAATCTAGAAAACTCACAAGAACAGACACAATCTAGTCCTAAATCCCTGTAGACTCAGCGAACCTAGAGCTCTGATACCAAAACTTGTGGCAACACATCCCACTATCACATAGACAGTGAGGTGTTACATGAAAACATGCGGAAAACACCATAATCCACAGATTACCAAAAACACGGGTTAATTAAAGCCGATTACAGAAAGCAGGTAACCAAGAAACTATTACATTCTGATCCACATCCTGCAAGAAAACAGGTCATATAAACATTTACAAGCCTTGATACGTGTTCACAGCTTAGGAGATCAGCTGTCCTATCATCACATGAGTTCATCACCTATTTATACATACAGAACGGCCCACATCTGGCCAACAGTAGGATATACAAAATGTCATCAGCTATACATCGTGAAACAACGTCAAAACACCTCCAAGGACCTGAGAGTATAGGAATGACTCTAAGACTCTACTACAAAACGACCAAAATAGCAGCATGTCCATCTCTTGCCTTCTACTGCTCCTCTTGCTGCTCAGCCGCAACTCCGCGACCACCACCACATCTGGCTCGACCACCTAAAAAGGTTATAAACCAGCGGGGTGAGACACACAGTCCCATCAAGAAACATAACTCCCCGCCGAAACCACAGATGCTCAGAAGATGAAGCAACAACAATAGATAACTGATAGAAGATATAACAAGAGCAGTCTATATAGCAAAGCTATTCATACCATCAAGCTTACCAGGCTGTACAGAAGATATTTCACCAAATATCTCTTTATGGAACATGATTAACAAGATAAGATTTATAAGATCTTACCTCATAACATAAGGAACATATAAGTAACTGCAAGTATAACGAGATTAACAACACAAGCAAGGCCTCAATCAATGTTCCGTGTTTTGCCTTAAGCAATAAATACTATTCGGCTGGATTATGTATTTTTATGCCCTGAGGAAGTAAGTCGTACCGCTCAAATCCAACCGACGGCTGTGAAACCCAGAGCCAATGCCATACAAGGTCAATGGAAGAGCCAGAATCCACGACCTCCCACCTCGTGGTCAGTGCACGAGTACAACACAAGCAGGACCGCAGTCTCATGCTTAAGTGGCCTCAACCACAGGGTCAGCTCCCGCAGGCTACCCTCTACCTAGCCTGCCTTGGTACATGTCTCGGCGCTAGTATATCTGATCCACAGGCCTATTCATCGTGCTCTGAGCCATGAACGCATTCATGCTCCCATATCACATATCCTAAGCCATGGGCCTGTTCACCATGCTCTACACATATCCCGAGTCTGCAACCGCCACTGCACTCGAATCCTCACTATTTTAGGCTAGGAGAAACCTCGCAAATTCAACAATATGTGCTCTGTGTTAACCCGCAGGAGAACCTATTTCATCATCACCAACTCCTGACGATGATGGATCTATGGCCAGGGCAAACTACATGATATGTTCCACTGTGATTAGTTAGTATATTGTAAGTGGATTGTTGAGGCAATCAAGTTGTATAGCATGCAGACTATAACAAGAATAAATAACATGAAACTCAACATCATGCTTTTACTGTCATCAACATCATCCTGGTCTATCACAAGGATCCAACATTACATTACCATGGGATCTCAATCCCTCATCACATAGTGTCACTGCCTCTCAAGGCTTACATCATCACCATGGGATAGCAATCCTAGATCATCATTAGAGAATAACATCTCATTAAGGCACTCTAGCCAAACTTAGGTCTTCTGACCAAACACATCATGCATGTTATCTCATCAACAAGAGTAACCATCAGAGTAGTGTTACTCAAAATATATACCTCATAGCCCTTTACCTGGCTATGCATCTGTACCTTCATGGTTAGTATGCACAATCATCATAGATTATCAGAAGAGTTATATTATCAACATAGGGCAGTACTGATGATTATATACTTTATCATTCATGCCTCAACCTGTGACCATAGGCATAGGTCATATCATCATGCAAAGCATCTTATATGCTTACCATTATTTCAGCATTATACATATAGTTCCAAATGATCATAAACATATGTAAAGTTACATAGATATAAACTACTACCTCAATTACTATCAAGCATCTCAAGGGTCATCATCATAAGCCAAACGTGTTTGCATAAGCAAGGACTAGCATATTGGTTTCCATATAAGGAACAAGACCCTCACTAGAAACACCCACTACCCTCACCCAAGATAGTATCGGGCAGGATACTCTCCCCTATCGTCCAAGGTACTCTAACCTCATAACGGTCAAGCAACCCATAGGGGGTAACGGCTACCACCTCAGGGTATATCGGGAAACCCTAGGTGTCGCACACCTCTTGTGTCGTGCAATGCTACGTCGTGCAACCACATGTATCAGACAACCAAAGCATAACGACCACCAACACAGCGTGCAGCTCGGCCCAAAGGCATCTTGTGCAACAGGTGTAACGTGAAATACCATGTCGCCCAGCACAAGGCAACCCACTGAACTCCATAACATCCAGGATATAACGGGCTCTAGGCTACCATCTCAGGTTAGATGTATCGGGCAGCACCACTCAGCAAGAAGAAATGCCCAAAGGTGTAATTCAAACGGGCAACAAGGAACCTGTCATTCAACCAGCCTATCCATGACCTATCGGCCGACACAAGGCAAAGACTGTGGTGTGACGCCCGTCACAAGGTCAGCCCACAATGCCCCCTATTGTTCAAGGTGTAACAACACTAAGAAACCACCTGAGGTATGCGTGCCGGGCAGGATACTCAACCAGGTGTGACGCCTACCACCAAACAAGGCTAAGCGTATCGGGTAGGTTAGTCAGCATAATGTGACACCCGACACACAAAAGGTCAAGGTCCAGGGTGCATCACCCAACACAACAACAACAACATGACGTCCAATGCTCTAGGTCAAGAGGGGTATCGAGAAACGCCAATCCCAAGCCATATCGGCCAAGATGCAACCCAACAAGGTCGTCATCAACCTCAAGCACAAGGGTACCACAGCCCTAGTGGATCAAGAAGATGCTCACCTCTCAACAACTAAGAGAGAGGGGTCTTGCACACTTCTTACCATCAATCGGGCAACACAAGGAACAACCACAACCAAGGTCCACAACCACCACATAGCTCACTTTTCAAGTCCATGGTGAGAGGAGGGGGTTGCTCAAGCCACTAGAACACAAGCTCACCTCTCAACTTAAATGAGAGAGGAGTATTGCCCATGTTACTAGAACTCAAGATCACTCCTCTAGACCTAGGAGAGAAAGGGGTGTTGCTCAACAAGAAACCCTAGAACAAGGTTCGGCCAACAAGGTACAACTAAGCAAGAAACTAAGCTAGCAACATACATATCCGATCATAAGCAACATACAAACAAGAACATAGAAGATGGCAATGCAGTTAGGGTTAAGAGTTATGTAACCCACCTTAAGCAAGCTCCAAGCTCCTAGCTCCAAGCTCCAAGCACCACCACAAGAAGGAGAGCAAGGCACTCTAGGGTTCAGCCACCACTAGAGGAAGAAGAAGACTCCAAGAAGGATCAACCACCAAGCTTGCAAAGGAAGAAGGGTGACGTGCACCAAGGAGAGGGAGACTAAGGAACTAAAGGGATCCTTAGCAAGAGAAAGGGAACACATATATAGAAGGGGATGGAGGAGAAACCAAGGTAAGACAAGGCAAGGTGTCACCCACCTAGGGACACTTTTCTATGAGCAAAGCCACCACTCTAACATGCCCTAAACACATGTCCAAGGCCATTGCCACATGCAAGCATCAAGCACCAAGTGTCCACTAGTGGTGACACAAATGAGGTCAAAGAGGGTCAAAGGGTCCATGGGCGACACACCTCCACTCCACCATGGCCGACACACTCCCTAGACCGACACACCACAAGCTGACACACCACAGGCCGACACACCACAGGTCGACACACCTAGGTCGACACAAGCACACTTGCCCGATACAAGGTTCAAAGAGGCAAATGCAACACACCACAAGGCCCAACAAGCTCAACCATGCCCAAAGGAACTCAAGCAACGAGCCCAACCCTTCCCCGCAACACTAGAGGAAGCAAGGAGAGGGAGGAACACCTCACAAGGTGACAAACTTGCCCACAAACCCTAAACTTGGGTATTTTGCAATTAGCACCTCCAGCTCCCAACAAAACACCAACAAACCCTAATCACCACTAAAGGTGATTAGCAAGCAACTAAGCACCAGGGTTAAGCAAAGCAAACATGATAAAACCAAAATGGAGGTCAGGGTCCTTACACCGCTCTCTGGTAACCCCCAATTAAGGGAGACTGAGAGGTCGGTGTCGTTATCCCAATTTTCATGTCAAGGTTCGACAATTAAGCAATACCAATTATTAAATTCTACTAGACTATACTGAAAAGCTGAAATAAATAAAATTTTGCATACCTTTGAAAAGTTTGGATTTCTAAACTTCTATCCATAACTAAAACTAATCTAACTAAAACCTACTTGATCTTTAATTCTCATTTAATTTCGCATATGCCACTTTACTGTTTGTTCTTTTCGTTTGTACCTTAGACGCCGACAAAAAAAACGTCAGTCAACATAAAGCTGGTATGTGGGGGAACCAATAATCATGTAATTATCCATAACAACATATTGTATTCAATTATAGTTTAACAATCAACTTTACGTTTTAAATATAACTGTGTGATCCATGAGTACCCTATCCTCTGCGCTGTCCCTACAGTGGACCTGGATACTACCTTCCTTATGGTAGCTCCCCATTAAACCCCTCATGTTCCCACCTAACATGTGAACCAGTTTCTAGGGTTGAGTCACATGGAACTACCCATAGGTAGCCCACTCTTTAACTCATGGTATGCTAAAGAGTCTCATGGCACTACATGTGGGTAGCCCAATTTCTAACTCATGATAACCTAGACCTTGCTCTAGGTTACCCCTTTTTAGCATTTGCAAAGCCACAGAGGTGGACCTGGATCTAAGCTAGTTATATACATATTTATAGTGATAATCATAGTCACTTTATAGTTGCATGAAATAAAAGACATCCAACAGTTATTTTCAATCATCCGATAAACACATTCAGGAATCGCCGTGAAACTAAAGTGATTATTCATAAGTGTAACCACATACCTGATCCAGAGTAACTTGATGTCCAAGCATTAATATTCAATACAATCAAACAAGCAATCGACATTATCTTGAAAATAATGCATAACATCCAAGTGTCATTATTTTATTCAAAACATTCTCAAGATTGACTTGTATTCCACCTTATGATTTCTAGGTCGACCTTAGGGTTTTATTAGGGTTTTAGCCTTCATTATGCATTTATCACTTTTAATGCTCTGTTAGTCCATAAACCCTACTTTCAACATCATAGGCACAATTGAAATTCTAATATGTCACCTTTATACTAAAACTACCATCTTAACCCTTTTAAGTCATGTCCAGGTCATTAAGGCCAATTATCATGTTTAGGTTTCTTTGAATTGACAACTCAACAAATAATTATAGTTTGATTCTCAAAGGAACCCTAATTACTACAATTCTCATCGTTTATGTTAGCAAACCCTAATTTATCATTAAATACACTAGGAAACCCAAATTATCCACATTAATGATATTTTTTACTCAAATTGGATTTATAACAACATTACTCTGTCTTATTCATGGATTTACACAATTAAAACCATTAAAAGACATATTCTCCTAAATTTGGGTTTCTAAGCCCATTAATGAAAACTTAGGTATATGAAACCCTAAATTAAGACAATTATGTATAAAGAACATTCTTTTAGATATAAATCATCCTTTTTATTATCACTAGGTTAATATTCGCTCAAAACAATAAGAGAGCATCATTATATTCAAGTATCATCAATTTTAAGGTTTTTCATTAATTAAACCATTATTGATGATAACTTTATACAGTTTTTAAATTGCAATTAGAATCAAGCTTCAATTATATTTTTATTGCATTCCTTGAGTTCTTATGATCAAAATTCATATATAACTTATCTAAATCCGAGCTACCAATGATTAGTTATGAATTTTGTAAGAAAATGTACCTTTCGGCCAATCAGAGATCGCCACGTCACTCATTGCATGCAACGTTGTCTGCCGATTAGAAACATTTCGAAATGATGCTTTCACCCTCAGTTAAGTTAACGGTTCTTCAGCCCGTGGAGGGGAAAAAGTGTCCAACGACCCATGGGTCGTCTTCCACCCCCGGCCAGCCCTAGCGGTCGCCTACAGCAGCTTGACGCGACCGTCTCTCTCTCCTTGGGCCATGAAATTTGATGCCACCAGCCGCCCCAGCTATGCCGCCCCTTGCGCACATGGAGCATCTCCAGATCGTGGCCAATATAGCCATTCCTCGTGCAAGATTCATCTGTGTTCATTGTCGCACTGGTGCCATTTCTGCAGACCTACGAAAGGTGTTGCTCGAAGACCAGGGCGGAGGTACGATAGTCAACCGGTCTAGGGTTGTCGTGGAAGCCTCCCGTCTCCATTTTGATGACTCCACGGCCTTCGTTGATCCAGGGATGGAACTATCTTCTTGGTTAGGGTTTATGGATGGGAAAGAGAAAGAAGGAGAAGGAAAAGAAATGTGGGATCTCCCTTCCCTTTTAACCAGGGCTCTAAACCTTATATAGTGGAGGGTTCGACGCCCTAAAATGGCTTGCCCACAAAGAAACAAAGTCCCTTCTCAAAAGGAATCATATTCCTTTAAGGAGAAGTAATTATCCTCTCTTCCTTCTCAAAAGGAATCATATTTCGAAATTCCTTTTCAAGGGTACTTATTATCCTTCTAGATGCATCTACATGCATTATTTCTCATTATCTTGTTTATTTCCTATTAAAATATCTCCTTTTGAGGATTTCTCTTTATTTCTCTTTTATTTTCTTCATTGGAATTCCTTTTCACATTAGGAAACCTTTGGATACGAAAATCCATCAAGGATAACTTCATTACACTTCCTTCCACTTATTTTCCACATTTTACCATTGTTTTCAATTTCTTTCTTAATAAAGAAATACTTAATTAATCTTTTCTTTTCTTATTGTCTTTTCTTTACACTTTGGACTCCTTGGAACCCAAGGAACCCAAGAGGCACGAAATCCATCTCTGGATTACATCCCTTTTCCTTCTAGAGGTTTCCACCTCATTCTTTTCTCAAAAACTCAATTATTCATTTACTAATTTAATAATTGAATTTCCTTTCTTCATTTCCTTGTTATTGGGCCCAATAGCTAATAAAGCCCACAACACAATCATCGAGGCTATTGTAAACGAAATCCATTTATTCAAAAAAAATAATATCATTATTTGTTCAAATATCTTTAATATGAGAAATTACATTTCTCACCAATTGAACCCAAAAATTGGGGTTATAACAAAAATAGTACCCAATGATGAGTGATATGTGCCTAAGTATGTTAAATATACATAATGTACTTGAAAAATAAATTTAATTAGCATTCAAATGGATAGAAATTAAGTTTGATGGTTTTAGGTCAGGTTGACCATCAGTCGAGTTTCCCCTAGGACAAACTCGATCGATCTGTTGCCGAGAGTTGTTCTGAAATGGACCAATCAGTCGAGTTTTTGACTCTCAGAACTCGACCGATCAGCGGGCTGAAGCCAACTTAAGTTGGATTTAGCCAATTATTCTCCCTCTAAACTAGAGAATAGTCGATTGATTCCCCTTCTTCTACCCCTAAGCTCTCAACCCCAGACATAACCCTCCCTTTCCTAGCTCTAATCCGACCTAGATAGACCGTCCTAGACCTTCCCCCTTGCTCAACCTTGGTGTGTAAATAGTTTTGGTGGTTTGTTTTGTGTGTTTTCTCTTTTCTTCTCCTTCTTTGCACCTCCATGGATTCTCATAGAAGAAAGAGACCCACCCCTAGCAATGCACCATCCTCTTCTTCATCCTCTCGTTTGATTCCATTTGATGAGACCCTCTTTGTCTCAATAGAGGCTGTAAATAGGTATAAGGACGTTCTTCCTAGGAGTCCTTTTCCTTTTAGAGCCTTGTTTGATCTTGGCCCTAGGTGTCAAGCTGTCATCGATCAAATGGCGAGGTTGTTATCCGTTCATCACCTATCAGCCCTGGTTGTCGAGCGTGATTGTTTTCATAATTCTCTTACAAGCATGAAAGCAATTCATGAATTCTATGCAAATTTTCATTAGAATTATGACACCCTTGTACCCCTGCCAAATACTCAAGTGGTCCTTACTTCCATGATCGTCGGGAAGAAGTTTCAAATATCTGAGGATATCTTGAATATTTTCTTTTTAGGAGACACCTGGCGTAAGGATTACGGTGAGTATTTTGACCTTTTAGATCTTGAGGGTTTCCACAAGTAGAATGAGATCACTCTTCCTAATATCCATCGCTATCTGAAGAAACCCGATGTACCCTACAAGAAGAAGAGCACCCTACCCTCATCCTCCCTTGATCCCAAGAAGCGTATATTAGCCTTAGTGGTCAACTGTAACATCCATCCAAAGAAAAATCAAACGGATATTGCAGAGAACAATGTGGTCATAATGTACTGTATTTCAGAGAATGTTGGAGTCAAGTGGTCTAGATACATCCTACACCATATGACTTGCTTTGAATCTGGAAAGAACACCTATGGCACCCATCCACCTTATCTTGTCCTGATTTGTGGTCTATTCTAGTTCACCACTGAGAAATCACTCTTCTGGTGGATCAGCAGCAACTCTCGTATCGTGCTGGGAGTCGAGTGATTCGATCAGCAGCAGTTCTCGTATCGTGAGTGTTGCTCTCATATCGTGCTAGTGGAGTCCGACACAGGTGCGTATTCACGTATCGGGGGATCTGCTAATCTCGATTGGTGTGAGTTCACGTATCGGGGAAGCGGTTACGTGCTAGTTGCTGCATCGGCTGCCCTCTCTGCAATCGTGATTAGCAGATATCATGCTGTGATCGGGTTGGCTGGAGGCCGACACAGGGTGGTGGCCGATACGTGGGGGATTCCTCACGAAACGCAGGTTGGTGGCCGATAAGGGTATATATTAAAAAGTCTAGTTGACGATTATGTTCGACGTTGGGAGTATACGAGGTGTTGGAGATAGGATTTTGGCTCTCGTATCGGGTGTTGGAGATCATCTTGAAGTGGTATCGATGTTGCCCTCGCCACTTTTACGTAGGGTAACCAGGCAGAGTATTCGAGGTAGCCAAGCACAGCAGGTTGTTGCGGAGAGGAGAAACCTTTTGCTGGCGACGACTGTTCCAACGGAGGAGGTGTTACTGGATATTAGGGTAGTGATGGCCAATGAGGATGCGAGACAGAACAATCCGTCGCCACCTAGGGTTGATGCGGCTGCTGATAAGAGTGAAGAGAGGCCCAAAAGCCCTGGGCCAGAGCGGGCGGAAGACCCCGCACCTGATAACACACCTAGGACGATGCCGTCGGAAGTTACACAGTCGACCCCTCTGCAGGGATCCTTGCCCTCGAGGCAGGCTGATCGGATCGACAGTCTGGAAGACAACGATGATGAGGGGGTGCCACCGCCACCACTGAGGGAGGAAGGAGACGTAACTGCTCCTATGGTGATTGAGTCGGACTGCCCGCCGATCGACCATACTGGTCTGGTGAATCAAGCGACGCGATCATCTGAGATCAGAATGACGGAGGTTCTTACTATCCCAAACCCTAGGCAGGAGCCTGTTCCGACACCCATCACACAGCCGGTCGTCTCACAGCGGCCACAGAGGAAGACACCGCTATACGGGATCCCTCACGACACATGCTTCAGATGTATGGGGAGAGGCCATTGGCAGGCGCAGTGTAGAGGAAGTAAGGTTTGCTATAAGTGTCGTAGACCGGGTCATGTGGCTGCTAGATGCATGCAGTATATGCCGAGACCGAGGCCACCGGACGTACACTCAAGGGCGACGTTTCCACCATTACCGTAGGGCATCCCGGCCAGGGGCAGTCCGCAACACATCCCTAAGCACATCACTGTTGATGTCGGGCCTGACGACGAGATGCGCAAAGTGAAGATGACGGTGCTTGAGAGGGCGGTGGAGATATCATGGCCATATGGTGTTCAATGGAAGGATCTTTGCCCATTCTTGCGGCAGTGCTGGCCCAATGCGGCGGACCTATACAGATTTGCAGAACGTAAGGCTGTTGCTTTCTTCTCATGCGAAAAGGAGGCGAAGGAAGTAAAGGAGAAGGGCGTACCGGATATGCACGGGAAAAAAATTGATTTGCAACTCATGAGTAATGGAGAACAACACCAACAGAAGGAGGCTTTCTGGTTTTGGGTAGCAGACATACCTATTACCTGCAGAGATGATGACACGATGGAGAAGATGATATCACCTTTCGGTAAACTAAGGTTCATTTTAGACTGGCAGAAGGAAAAAGATGACTTATCTGGCTTGATTATCCTGGTTGAGGCATTCAATGAAGATGTCCCTCAATTTGTATCTCTTACTTACGGGCAACGTTGGACATCTGTGTAGTTCTTCATGTTGGCAAGAGGGCCAGTGGGGTCCAATAGCACGCATCTTATTGAGTTTGGGAGAGAGTCAAGGATACCTAGGGAGGCCTTATCTATGCAGGGGAAGACGATTGTATCTAATGCCATGGTGGTTGTGTCAGACAAAACCTCGGATTCTAGAGCGATACCTCAGGCGCAGAGCCCGTCTCCGATCAGGCAGCACCATAGATCACCAAGATGAGTGGTCGTGGATAGAGAGGGCAACAACAGTTTTTGTCGAACAAATGATTGGAGGATTTCATTTTCCTTGAGGGTGGCTATGTTGATCATAGGAGGACATCTGGAAGGAGTCATAGCAGACATAGAAGAGATGGGGATGATAGCCGGTACCACAGACGGTATCATTCCAGGAGGAGACACTCAGACTACGACGGAGAATTCTTTGATGGATACTGGTCGGAGTTGGAGGGGGGATATAGCCCCTGATCGTTTTCATCTTTGGTGGTGATGGCGGCACAAAGTTAATATGGACTTTACTTCTATTTTTTGGAATGTCAGAGGGGCATCTAATAATCCTACGAGGAGAGTTCTGAGCAGAATTTGTGGTAGATATAAACCAGGTGTGGTTTGTTTGTTTGAGCCATTTCTCCATGCTGAACAGGCTGCGGAACTCATGGACATTGTGAGGCTTGATTGGACGGTGGATAATCAAGAGGAGGAAGGGAAGATTTGGTTCTACGCAGACATAGATACAAATCCTTCTGTTTTCAAGAGACATAGGCAACACATCACGGTGAGATTGGAGGCCAGCGATGGGGCAAAGTTCTTTGTTACAACCATATATGCCAGTTGTGATCACCTTGAGAGGAGGTCTTTGTGGGAAGAGATAACGACAATGGCGGAACATATAGGTGATGAGCCATGGATGATTGTAGGTGACTTCAATGTGGTACGTAATATAAGGGAGAGATGAGGCGGGAACACACCATCAGGACATGCTGGATTTCAACACCTTGACTACGGATGTTGCTTTGGATGAAATTCCATTTGAAGGCAGTCAATTCACTTGGGTGAACAAGCAGATTCTTACACCTACTATGTGGCAGAGAATAGATAGGGTGTTAGTGAATGAGGCATGGATGGTGGCAAGGCCCGCAACCAGATCGATACACTTAACCAGATATAGAGTTTCTGATCACAGTCCTATAGTGACAATTCCAGGCGATCAAGCAATAGAGCGAAAGACGGCACATTTTGTTTTCATGAAGGCGTGGCTCGAGCATGAAGACTGTTTAAAGGTGATTGAACAGGCTTGGAGTGAACAGGTGACTGGACACCTATCCTTCGTTTTTTGTCACAAGCTTAAAAGAGTTAGATCAGCTTTGTGAAGATGGAGCAAAGAGTCCTATGGAGAAATCAAGCAGCGCATCAAAGACTTGGAGGATGTGGTGTTTACTACACAGGTGGCGTTCGATGGGAACCCAACTATGGCGAATGAAGCTAACCTGAGGATGGCTGAGAAAGAAATGCAACAATTGTTGGATGAAGAAGAGGCGATGTGGAAAGAGAAAGCGAGGATAAGCTGGCTTCAAGACGAGGAGCGTAATACGAAATTTTATCATGCTACCGTCAAAGTACGAAGGAAGCGTAGGAGGATTAACAACGTGGTCTTGCAGGATGGCACATGTATTTAGGATCCTAAGATGATGGCGGAGGTGGCGGCGGACCTCTATAAACATTTCTTCAATGAGGTGGTGGAAACAAATGTACCTGACTTGGAGGATTTCTTGCATAATATCCCGGAGTTGGTATCTATGGATGAAAATCTTTCCCTTCTCACTGTCCCCCGTGAAGAGGAAGTTGTGAAGGCCCTACTAAGGATGGACTCCTCAGCAGCTCCAGGTCCGGATGGGTTCACTGGGATGTTCTTCCGGGCTGCTTGGTCAATCATTGGTGCAGATTTTATGAAGATGACAGAGGCTTTCTTTAGAGGACAACCTTGCTTTAAGGGCCTTTTCTGCTGCCGAATTCTACTTATTCCAAAGGTGGATTGCCCAAAGAGACTACCAGAGGACTTTAGGCCAATCTCTATTGAAAATGTTGCCCTCCGTATTCTTGCACGTATTATCAGTGATAGGATGGCTCCCATGATACCGAGATTGATTTCCAAGGTACAAGGTGCTTTTGTTAAAGGATCCGACATCACTCATCATGTCAGGCTTGCGAAGGAGCTAATGCACGACATCAATAGAGGCCAAGGGACACCCAATGTGATTCTGAAGTATGATATGTCGAAAGCTTATGATAGGACTGACTGGAATGTTCTGTGGAGAGTGATGCAACAATTTGGGTTTAGTACGGATATGGTGAAGCTGTGCTTAAGTTTCTTTTCTAATACATGGGCTACCGTCACGGTTGGGGACAAAACTGCAGGATTTTTTCCGATGAGTAGAGGACTCAAGCAAGGTTGTGCGCTATCCCCTTTCTTGTTCATTCTTTTCGAGGAGATTCTATGTAGAAAATTTTTGAAGATAGAAGAGGAGGGACACATTTCGAGATTCAAGATCAGGGAGGAGGCGATTCCGCCAAGCATTCTATTATATGCGGATGACATTGCTTTATTCTTCAATGCTGATCAGAGATCGATGGAGAAGGTTAGGGATACTTTTGAGGCGTATGAAAGGGCCACGGGGCAAAGAATCAATAAAGATAAATCCATATGTGTACTAGGTGGGAAAGATTTGGAGATGATAAATAGTGTGGTAGTTTGTATGGATATGGGGGCAACGAAGGAATCTATCACTTACCTGGGTATCCCTATAACAAAAGGAAGGATGAGACTCAACGACTTCGAGTTCTTGATGAAGAAGATTGTTAATAAATTCACAACTTGGAGATCCAAACTCCTATCCTTCATGGGAAGAAGACTACTAATCGCTCATGTGCTATCATCCATTCTTGTATATACGGCGACTGCGATTGGCGTTCCGGTGGGGATTGCAGACCGCATTGAGAGGAAGCTTTCTCATTTCTTGTGGGCGGGTCGGGATGAACAACACAGAAAAGCTTGGTTGAGTTGGCACAGAGTTGCAAGACCTCTATCTCAAGGTGGGCTGGGGTTTCCATCACTCCGTCTGATAAATGATGCTTTCATTGGGAAGGCTTATTGGGAGGTGTTGACAGCGAATTCAATGTGGGCCAGTTTCTGCAGGTGGAAGTATGCCAATGTGGTAGCAGGTCGTGAGAATGTCTTTCCTGGTTCCTTGAAGTTGGGACCTTCTCCTTCTCCGTACTGGAAACGTATATGGGATATGATGCCGCGGGTGTTCCCTATGTGTAGATGGGTGGTAGGGAGAGGTGAAATTCCTTTCTGGGACTCGAGGTGGTGTGAGCAGCGTTTGACAAATCATGCTAGATTCGCTAGTGATAGAAGACACCCTTTTCTTATTAAAGACTTCTGGATTGAAGGCCAGGGATGGGATTGGGATTTATTGAGGACGATAGTTGATGATGATGGGTTGGATATCATCCGTGAATCTAACGCATGGATCGCTGATGTAGAAGATAGAATGATATGGAGTCCGGGGTTGAGAGGTGTATTCTCTATGAGATCATTCAAAAAGCTACTGATGGTAGACGGAAGGGAAGGTCCTGCTGGGTTAGAGTGGATTTGGAAGAGTAGCTTCCCTAAGGTGGAGCTTCCCTAAGGTGGAGGCTTTCATTTGGAAGTCTGTTAACGTCAACGGATGATAATATTAAAGCTAGATGCTGCATCCCCTTTGCATCTCGATGCAATTGCTGCGAGGAGCCGCACGAGGAGAGCATTGGACACCTGATTTTCCATGGACAAATGATGGGTTTCTTTTTGGGGTAAGTTTGCTGAGCTGACAGATATGCATCCACCTAATGACGTCAGATCCCTAATAGATACCTGTGTTTTGGGGAAGAGGAAGAAACTAAAAGAGTGGCTGCTGGAAACCTGGCGGTTCTGATCACATATAGCATATGACGATTGAGATGCTAAGCTAGATTCGAGGAGCAACATAGACCTTTCTCTCATGAATGGAGTTGGGTTATTGCGGCGCTGAACGTTCAACTGAAGAGGAGATCTTTTGTGTTCGATACAGATAACAACATTTATGCACGGATGAGGGAGGCGAGCTTGACTGAGCCACGAGTCTTGATGAGACAGATAGAGCTGGTGAGATGGCAGACTCCTGACCTGCATAATCTTAAGGTCAACCTCACGATCGGGAGAGATAGAGATAACCAAGGAGTGTCTCGAAGGTGGGCGGCGGGAGTTATAAGAAATCACAGGGCTAATATTTGCCTTGTATTCAGAGCTTGGCTCAGGAGTACGGATTACATACTTGCATATATGCAAGCGTGTGCTATCGGGTTGAAGATAGGGAGAGACCATGAATTGGTCATTTCGTGTATTGAGATTGATGAGGCGTACATGTATGACATCTTATGGAACAACGGGATGGAACCATGGAAGACGTCACCGTTTGTTAGGGAGCTGCGAGAGGAGCTTGATTCTTCTATGATATATGGGTCCTTGGTTCACAAGGTCATCAACTCGATACCTCGTGAACTAGGGAAATGGAGCAGCAGGTTGAATGAGCCATTCATTGCTTCAGATACACTAAATATACCTCGTAGAGTAAGAGGTATGGCGGCTTTAGAGAAACGTAGAGTCCCTTACATTGTTTTGCGGAGTGATGTTGGTTAGGTTGTTATGATGTTTCTGGTTTTTTTTGCTTTTTACCTGCACTGTTATAAGCAGGAGCTATAATTTCTGGATGATTGTGCCCACAAGAGGGGTGTGGGATGAATAAAAGCGACCCCTGGCTTAACCAAAAAAAATCACTCTTCTCTGACTTCCACTACAGACTTGCCAGGAAGGGAGTGTGCATCAGTGAGACCACAACTCAGAAATCCATGCCTATCCTATCCTCCACCACACCCGATGCTTCACCTTTTGCCTCAGATACACCTGCCTCTACCTGCACTCGAGCTCCACCTCCTCAGCCACCCCAACCTAGTCGTGCCTCGTTTCGTATATCCAATGAAGCCCTCATGGGTTACATGATGCACCAACAAGCATACAACCTCCATGTCCAAGAGCATCTGCACCAAGATTTATATTCAATCACGTCTAACATGAACTTATCATGTGCACACCCATACCTCACCTACCAGCCATATCCCGATAATGATTATGCATCTGGGCACATTATCTGAGATGTACTATTTTATCTGTAGCTTTCATCATTTTCCACTTGTAGTTGTTTTTATGAGAATATGTTTCTGAGTTGTAATCTATGTTATGTTCACTCTTACTCTTTGATCAGTTATATCTTATGAGTTGGTGTCATATTTCACCATATTTTGATTATGACCTCATTTGTGTGTTTCTCCCATCTCTGTTTGATATATGTTATGTGATTGCATGTTTGCATATCTACTTGGTTGTGTTTGGAGAAGACTATTTGTATGCTCTTCTACCCCCCTTCCTTTTTGATAATGTCAAAAGGGGGGGAGAAATTTCAATGTCTTGAAACTCAACCATATTGCTCAAGTGATTCTTTTCTTGTCCTTTATATGCTTTATCATGTGACTTGCCAAAGAATCATATAGTACATGCATGCTATATTGCTTTGTGTAGAAAGAGTAACTATGCAGGTTAAAGTAAGCATAAATTGAGGGGGAGCAATTGACATTGTTCAAATCTTGAATCCCTCAAAATTCGTAAGGCAAAGGTATACTTTCCATACTCTTTTCAATATGTTTGAGGAATGGTTTGTCATTGTCAAAAAGGGGGAGAATGTTGACCTAGAAGTTATACATTATCCATATTTTGATAATGACTCAACCATTACATCCATATGTATCTAATATGTGTATTCAAGATTGATCTCAGGTGTTAGGTACATGAAAAGAATCAATCCACACAAGCCCTAGCTTGTCAAAGTTCAAGTCAAAAGCAGTGCAAGTGTGCTAATTAGGAAATCCATGTAAATGACCTTAGAAGAATTTTGTAATCACTTGTATTGATATTATGACTTGTAACTAAGATGAGAAAATTATGTGGGACACTTAGTACCAAGTTTTAATCACTTTTTTATCACTTTAGAAAATTGATCACAGGTTGTTGATCGGTCGAGTTTCAACCTTGACCGATCCATGGATCAATTTTCTAGAGAGTGCATCAGTCGAGTTGCACACTCACAGAACTCGACCGAATGGGTTACTGACCAAATGTGATTTTTACTGGTCGGTCGAGTTTCCCCAGGAAAAACTCGACCGATAGTCTGAAAATCGGGTTTGTCTTTTAGCCAATCGGTCGAGTTACCTTTATTGAATCTCGACCAAATGTACTGTATAGAAAATGTAGAAAAAGTGATTCTAACCATTGGTGACTTGTTTGGATGAAAATAGATATGTTTCCTTGTGCAAAAATGGCTATAATTCGACCCTAAGTGTTCCCCAACTCAAGGGATCACCCCCAGCTATAAATAGGACCACTTGGAGTTCATTCCAAGGTTGTTCATTCACTACATACAAGGTCCTTGCTATAGTTGAGTGTGCTACCACACCTTGAGATGCTTTCTCTCTCTAGTTTACACTTTATTTTGTGATTTGTGAGTGAGTTAGGATTATTGTAAGAGAGCTCCACCTTTGTGCATGTGAATCTCTCAATCTTCCACTACTTCTCTATCCCCTTCTTCCATGAAGAAAATCTAAAGGAAGTAAGCTCCATCGAGTGGAGAAGGAGTTGTTGCTGGTCCTCGTCAAGGTTGATGAAAAGGTGATGATCTTCTCCAGGTGAAGGAGAAGGCAAAGGCAGAAGATCCAAGAGGAGAAGAAAAGTCCTTCAAGGCAGAAGACTTGAGCTTGAATGGGTAAGACCTAGTTGAAGGCTAAAGATTCAAGCTAAGTGGGTAAGTTCCTTGTGAAGGTGGAGATCTCCTTGTGCTTGGATGGGTAATTCCTTTGGTGGTCTATTCTTGTAATAGCTGTGGTGATATAATAGAGAAAAGCACTTGCAAAGTCCTAGAGGTTGACCTCTCTAGGTAGTAGACTGACACACTTCTAGTTTGAAGTGTAAAACCACTCTACATTCCTTTGTCGAGTGCTTGCTATCAATTGCTCTCATCCTTGTTGTGCTTGTTAGTTAGGACTTCAAATTTCCATTAAGCTATTGCTCCTAATTGATTTAATTTGAAGGTCTAATCTGTTTGGTGAGAAATTTCGTAGCTATATCCACCCCCCCTCTAGAGCCCTTAGATCCAACATGACTTAGTCAGATGGTCAGCTACAACCCAAATTGCGTCACTCCCTTTCCTGGTCCTGGGTAGACCCACCACAAAATCCATGGTGATGTTTTCCCATTTCCACTCAGAGATAGGTAGGGGTTGTAGAAGACCTCCTGGACGTTGATGTTCAGCCTTGATCTATTGGCAAGTCAAACACCTAGAGATGAAAGTAGCAATGTCATTTTTCATTTTTTTCCAACAGAAATGCATCTGTAGATCCTTGTACATTTTAGTTGATCCAGGATGCACTGTATATTTTGACATGTTAGCTTCTCATAGCACCTTCTATGACATTATCTGAATCCTTTGGGACCCATATGTGTCATTTGTACCTAATTCCATCATCCATACCGACTGTCAGATGTGTCTGAGGCTTTTCTAGCTGCTTAGTCATTTCCTCAAGGTTCTTACTATTCTTCTGGGCTGACAAAATATCGAACTAGAGTCCTAGTTTGACATGGATGTTGGCCAATCTGAGAACATCGCCCACATGTCTCAGGGCCCATGGTGACATGACTTCCATGTTTCTCCACTCGGTAGTGAAGATGATTGCACATTTAGCTTGTTTCCCACTGAGCGCATCAGCCACTACGTGTGCCTTACCAGGATGGTAGGCAATGGTGAAATCATAGTCTTTGAGGTACTCAAGCCATCACCTCTATCTGAGATTGAGATCCTTTTTTGTCAGGATGTACTTTAGACTATTGTGGTCGGTGAGGATGTCTAAGGTGGCACCGTACATGTACTATCACCATATGTTTAGAAAATATATGATGATGTCAAGCTCAAGGTCATGGGTTGGGTAGTTGACCTCGTTTGGATTCAATTTTAGAGAGGCATAAGCAACTACCTTTCTTTCTTGCATGAGGACACAACCCAGACCGAACCTTGATGCATCGGTGAAGATGATGAACCCATCATTACCTGAGAGAACGGTCAAGATAGGGGCATCTATTAGCTTTGTCTTCAGATCTTGAAAACTAGAATCACGCTCCTTTGACCAGACAAACTGCTCTCCTTTCCTAGTGAGCTTTGTGAGAGGCAAGGCAATCTTGCTGAAGTTGGGTATGAAATGTCGGTAATAACCTATAACCTAGCAAGGCCCAAAAAACTTCAAATTTTAGAAACATTTTTGGGGGCTTGCCACTCAAGTACATACGAGACTTTAGCGGGGTCAACATAAATTTTCCCATCAGAAATTGTGTGACCCAAGAACATGACTTCAAAAATCCAGAATTCACATTTAGACAATTTTGCATAGAATTTGTGTGATTGAAGGATATCAAGAACTTTGCAAAGATCACTACTAAAATAATGGTCTATAGCGTCGGTTTTTTTAAGCCTATAGCGTAACTTTTTAACCGAAGCCAAGGTGGTCGTCGCTATAGAATTTTCTCTATAGGGTCAGTTTTTTTGACCAAAGAAAACCGACCTTATAGAGTAAAACTGACCCAAGAGGTTGTAAAAAACCTGACCCAAGCAAGAAAGAAGAGGTTGTAAGGTCGGTTATTACTAAAAAACGTACCTTAGAAAGGTCATGTAAGGTCAGTTATTGCTAAAAAACCGACCCTATAAAGCAATAGAGGTTTGCTCGGTTGAGAAATACGTCGACCAAGAGGATTTCGGTTGAGAAAATTGTCGACCAAGAAAGTATTGTCTTAAGCTTCCCAGATCCTATAAGGTCGGTTTTTTGTAACAAAAGGACCTGTAAGGACGATTAATTAAAAAAAATCGATCCAAGAGTGTAACAAAAATGAGCTTTATCCCATTGCCTTAAGGTCGATTTTTCCTAAAAAAAATAGACCCAAGAGAGTACAAAAAATGAGCTTTCTGATCCCATATCCTATAAGGTCAGTTATTCCTAAAAAATCGACCCAAGAAATCTATAAGGTCAGTTTTTTTTAAATAACCGACCCTAGAGGTTAAAAAACTGAGCAAAAGAGGTACTGTAAGGTCACTTTTAGGTCAGTAACTTGCTCGGTCGAGAAATTTGTCAACCGAGAGGATTTCGGTTGAGAAAATTGTCGACCAAGAAAGTTACTGTCTTAAGCTTCCCAAAGCCTATAAGGTCGGTTATTCTTAAAAAACTGACCCTATAGATCTATAAGGTCAGTTTTTTAAAATAACTGACCCTAGAGTTTAAAAGTTTTTTAAAAGAAAAATTATGTAGAACAAAAATCTTCATAACAAAAACCTACAGAACAGAAATTTGCTTTACAAAGATCAAAACCTGCAATAGAAAGTAGACTTGCAAATGCAATGATGCAAAGCCAAAAATTCATTCCAAAGCCACATTTTCTAGCTTTTATGTCCAATCCTATTCAAATTGGATAATTTCCGAACCACACACATTCATAACAAAAATAATTCATATATCATTTAGCTGAGACATTTCATACACATAGCACTTATAACATTCACAAAATGATAGATTGCAAGTCTGAGATGATATTAAAATTCATGTCAGATACAAAAGTAAATTTGAAAGAGTTCCAAAACCACATGCATAAATGGAGCTGACATATATTCAATCCAATCCTATATTGACTTCATTTAGAAAAGAATATGACCACTCTTCTCGGAATTCATCTAAATCCTCAAGTGTGTAAGGCTGATTTGTAAAGATCTACAACAGAAAATGCACATGGTAATATTTTATAAAATGACTAAAACTCACTTATAAATTTATGATGTTATTCTTTATTACCTAATATATAGTCTGAATGTCATGTGATGCTTGTTTGATAATAGATTGCATATATTTCATTACATAGTAGCCACAAGCCCATCCATTATTTTGTATAGGACACTACAAATAATGAATTATACTTAATGTTAGTAAACTACTATAAAAAGAGTTTAGATAAGACTATAAGAGTTGACATATAAGAGTTGAAAATTAATACATATAAGACTAAGCAGTTGTCAAAGTAGCTACCTTGACATTTTTCAAAGTCAATGTCTTTAATTTTGTGGGTATTTGTCCTCCACCTTCACAAAAAGCCTCTTTTGCCCCTATTTATTAAACGATAGTTGGTAAAGTAGAAATTTTAAATAGAAATATCATGTTGAAGCATAACAAATGACTACATTTATGCTTACTCCATAGTTGGTAATTTCAGTTTGTAACCCCTTACTGTTTTCCCATTGGGTCAAGACAATAAAGAGTCATCAATTTTGGGACAACCACCAATAATTCCCAATGTCTAGATCTGAGTAAGAATAAAACAAACATTAAAATTAAGAAATATATATTGAAATTATATTGAATAATAATACTTACTGGACATTAAAAGGAATTAGAATAAATTCCTTTCGCATACTAGCAAAATATTTGAATGCAGTAGAGAAGTACTCATTCACATCCTCAATATGTGTCTCCACCTGACTAGTCACTGAAGGAACTAAGAATCCAACATTCTTTATACCAAAGTTTATGGCCTCGGTATATAAGTGGTTGTATAACATTTGTAATTATTTTCATATATAGAAATAAGTTAAAAATGTGTATTGGAATTTTCTATATTGATAGATCCTTACCTTATCCATACTTCTAATATCAAAGTATTTAGCCAATCATACCGGAATAACTCTATAATATCATTAAGAAAAATATAATTGTCAAAGTCCCTCCCAGTTGCATCTTCTGTTAAATTGACCAACATTTGTAATCCCGAGCTTTGGTTGGCTAAGTATCGACACAAACATTTACATTTACTTCCCAACTCATCGAATGTGGATTCTGGAATAAAAGATGGCTTGGGAATAGGAGGACGACTAGTAGAATTTTTACTTTTTGATTTGCAAACCTGTTAATTAAATTACATACTTATATTACACGAGTTCATATATGTAGTCAAATATGAAAAACATGGTAGAATTTAGGTATACCTTGTCATTGATAATCAAGTGTCTAGGCCAACCCACCATAGCACCCTCTGCTTCTTCAACTGTACTATATTCAAGATTATATATGGGTAGTGGTTTGTCCCCCATTACGTCATATACAAGATGGATGGACACACGACAAATGTCATCAGTAATTGGTTGGCAATGCAATGTACCACCAAGGTTGTATACCTTGCCCGCTGCCACAACACTATATTCTGGAACCTCCACTACAAGTTTACAGTTCATACCAACCTAGAATTGAATATATAAGTTATATACGAAGCGGTAAACCATGTACCTACTACAACTATATATATATATATATATATATATATATATATATATATATATATATATATATATATATATTAATAACACAACATATAGAACAAACTTGCTACAGATTGTTGTGGTGGGTCATTGGGAGTTCTTCCATGAACTTCTACAACTGGAGCATGGGCTTGTACCTCATCATCTGAGAGACGCACAGTTTGAATAGGTTGAGAAGGTTGACTAGATTGAAATGAAGACATTATTTCTTTTACTTTCTGTGCTACTAATGCTTCAACTTCCTCTTGTTTAAGACCTCCTGTACGACCTCTTTTAGATTGCGAGGGGCCAAAATAAGACTTGAATCCTATGCCAGATCCTAATCCCCTACCACGGCCAGGATGCTCCTTCATACTAAGAGCAACTGATAGTTCATCCATGCGACCAGTTGGGATGAACTTTCCTTCCTTCCTTTGCTCATGGAGATCAATCTATTCATAGTTAATAAAAATATTAAATCACAATCAATTAGATATAAATAAATCAAAGTTTGTGGGAGTTACTCTTTACTTAGTTGGGATGAAGTTACCATCTTTTGTGCCACGTCCTTAGTTGTAGGGTTGGGAATTTCACATGCTCGATTTTTTCTAGCATCAATCGACTACAAGTGTAGGGGTGGATGCTCAACTTGAGTTGTACTAGACTCTTCTCTACAAGAGAGTTGCTTCTCTTATAATTGGCTGCGGAAGGCATAACCACTGGGCCCCAAGCGATGGTCATGCACATTTTTGGCCCGTCTTTCCTTTTGGGCCTCGTGAATAGCCTGATCATTTAAAATGAGGTATTGCAATTTAAACTTGGTAAACATATATAAAATGATTCACCTCCTTAATTGTATAAAAAGATTCATATAATACATCACAATCTTTATTACCTAAAACTCTTCCGATTTCCTTGATGCAACAAATCTTTCCCACACCTCAGGATCTATAAAAATATATAGATCTGTTGCTTTCTTATTTTGTTTAGGATTATCTATAAATTCCATTTTGAGATATGTCTTAAAAGCCCTCCATCGTACACCACAATGTTGTAGCAGTTTTTTCTTGTGATATTTTTCATTCAGATGAAAAACACCCGATACATACAAAAGAAGCAATAATGTTATTTTAACAAGGATATGTCTTTCCAAGCAAACTAAATTAGAGAATCAATAAACAAAAAACAAATTAAAATATTATCACTTCAACTCACAGATATATCTTTCCATAGGAGGTCTTTTAAGTTATCAGAAACATCATGCCAATTTTCTATATCTATTGCCACCTTACCGCGTGTGGTTGCCCTTACGTAATGCTTTAAAACACTAGCATGTTCCCCAATAGGTTCTCCTGTGACATCAAACTGAACTAGCAATTTCTCCCCTTTGGCCCTGAGCTCCTGCAGCCTACGCATCAATGTGGGACCTCTACATTTCTTAGCATCACCACTACCATCCTCATGGTTCTCATGCTCAGAATGTTCATCTTCACTTGCTATTTAAAACAACCTACAAGTATACATGATAAAAGAAACATAAGTGATAATAAAAGGACAAGTGATTGAATGATATATGATGTATATTTAAAAGATTACGTGCTTGAATGATAATAAAATAAATAATTCAAAGAATGCATGCCTCTAGTATTGGTTGAGTTGTTAGTTAAGTAAAATTACTTCAGCATGGTCTTTCCATTTATAGTATTCATCGGTGTTAACTTCAACATTTACACTTGGCAAATCAACTGAGAATGGGCTGGAATCATCATACTTTTCGTAGTATTCTTCTTCATTTATAGGATCTACAGTAAACTATCTTTTTCCATGAAGAACGACAGACCAATTTTTATTTGTCGGGTGATCAATATAGAATACTTGTTTTGCTTGGTTTGCCATGATGAATGGCTCATCTTTCTCACCAATCTTTTCAAAATTCACCAATGTGAAACCTAACTCATCCACTAAAACTCCTTTGTTGTTATCAACCCAATTACACCTAAATATAGGAACTCTGAAATTTGTATAGTCCAATTCCCATATGTCCTCAATGATGCCGTAATATGACATCTCAACTTCGCATGGTATTTTATCTTTGGCACTAGCAAAATACAACAAACAAGCTTGAATAGTGACCCCACTATTTTGGACTACACTACTTTCATCTGGATACTTTGTGTAGTATGAAAATCAGTTTATGTCATATCATTCATCCATTTTTAGCTTAAAGGGGAGCCATTTTATGTTCTCAACAACATTATTCGGTGATTCAGATAGTTGATTAAATACTTTCTCTTCAAACCACCTAATAAATATTCGATTATGCTCTCTTGCAATCCACATTGAACTGGACCGCGGATGATTTCTCTTGATAAGATCATTGTGTTCTGTGATGTAGCTACTAACTTCATCGATGTTGTGTAAAATATACAAATGTGCTTGTTCCCACAACTCACGACTGATTCCTTTCACTCGTGCTCCCAGAGTTCCTTTGCCACAATAAGATTCAGTGTGATGGGAACTTTTTTGATCACTAGAAGTTTCATTGCAATTCAAAAAATCATTACAAAAGTCCATCACCTCCCTAGCCACATAACCCTCAATAATACTTCCTTCAGGACGATAATGATTCTGAACATCACCTTTAAAAACACTCATGTAGTGTTCAAATGGATACATCCAGTGTAATAAATTTGGACCCAACATCTTCACATCCCTTGTTATATGTACTACAAGATGAACCATGATATTAAAAAATCAAGGAGGAAAGTACATTTCAAGCTGACATGTGGTAACAATTACATCTTTTTGTAATTTATCGAGAGTATCAAGATGTATCACTTTGTTGCATATTTCATTGACAAAGAAACAAAGTCTTTTGATTGCAAACCTTACATGCTTCGGCAATATAGATCGAATAGACACAGGTAAAATTTGTTGCATTAAGGTGTGACAATCGTGAGATTTGAGAACTATCAACTTCACATCCTTCTTTGATACCAATCTATGAATATTAGAATAGTATCTTTGTGCAACCTTAATATTATACAAGCACTCATAGAAAGTCTTTTTCTCTTGCTTTGACAAAGTGTAACAAGTTGGTGGTAAATATGTGCAGCAACCCCTGATCTTCACTGATAATTCTTTTCTTATACCCATTAATTCTAAATCTTTTCTAGATTTGATGTCGTCTTTAGTCTTTCCCGGTATATTCAATAGTGTACCAATGATGCTATCACAAACATTTTTTTCAACATGCATGGCGTCAATGCAGTGTCTAATTGACAAGAATCTCCAATAAGGAAGATCCCAAAATATTGACCTCTTCTTGTATATAGATTTGTCACATGCGAGAGTACAACTACTTGAACTCTTTCCAAATTCATTAACAATATCTTTCACCCTGTCATATACAACATTACCTGGTATAGATTTAGGAGCATTTCATTCCTCATTTGATCCATTAAAGGTTTTGCGCTGCCTTCGATAAGGATGCACTTGTGGGAGAAATCTCCGATGACCAAAATATATGATTTTACCACCATGTTTGAGTCGGATTGAATCAATATTTTCCTCACAAATAGGACATGCTTTATATCCTTTTATGTTATATCCAGACAAATTTCCATAAGATGGAAAGTCATTAATCGTATAAAACAACATAGCACGCAAACTAAAGATCTCTTCACGTGAAGCATCATATGTCATAACACCTTCTTCCCATAGTTTCATTAGGTCATCAATTAGATTTTGAAGGTAAACATCAATGTCATTTCCAGGTTGCTTGGGCCCTGATATCAATATTGACAACATGACATACTTATTTTTCATACATAGCCAAGGAGGAAGATTGTATATAACAATCATAACAGGCCAAGTGCTATGTTGGCTGCTTAATGTACCATAAGGATTCATTCCATCTGTATAGAGTCCAAGTCTTAAGTTTCTTAGTTCTTTACCAAATTGAGGGTATAATAAATCAATTTTCTTCCATTGTGGTGAATCAGATGCATGTTGTAGGACGCCATCATCGTTGGCCTTTAACTCCCCATGCCAAGACAAATTTCATGCATCTTCGGTATTAGCAAATAAGCGTTGAAATCGTGGTATTATTGGTAGATACCACATCACCTTGGCAGGAGAGCCAATTTTAGCCTTAGCTGAATTTGTGGTCTTGTACCTTGACGCACCACATTTTGGACAATTTATCAAATTACTATAGTCCATCTGAAATAACACATAATCAATTGGACATGCATGAATCTTATTATCCTCCATTCCCATTGGGCACATTATTTGCTTTGCTTGATATGTTGAAATTGGAAGCTTGTTGCCTTTAGGAAGAATTTCCTTTAACAAAGATAACAATAAAGTGAAACTCTTATCGCTCCACCGGTTTTGAGCTTTAAGAGTATATAATCGCATCACAACACTCAACCTCGTGAACTTAGTACAACCCTTATATAATGGTTTTTCAGGATCATGGACAATGTTTGCAAATAAAGAAGGTGGATCAATGACATTGTCCCGAGAACTATGTAGAATCTCATCAACCATATCATCCTGAATCGGTTCATCATTGACATTATCATCATTATATATATCTTCTATGCCACTATTAGTATCGACATTTTCTGATCCTTAATTAAATTTCTCTCCATGCCAATACCATTCATTATAACCTGGTATGATCCCATTGCATATGACATGATTCTTAATTTCCTCAATAGTATCAACTTTCAAATTGTTAAAACAATTTCTATATGGACAATAGAACCTATTTGTAGGTAGTTTCCTATGTTCCTAGGCAAATCTGATAAATTCATCAAGACCTTTGGCAAACTCTGGACTGCAACAATTCTTGATAGATGTGAGAACCCATTACACTAAACTAGATTACTCAAAACATAAAACACAATCAATCACTAATTAATCGCATACCCAAAAATATGGGTAAATTGAAACCGATTTCAGCGTCAGCACCCACTCATAAACATTTGCATAAGATCCCAAAATCTTTCTTATATCCATAGTATGCCAAGAATTTGATACAAATTGATCTATCTCCTTAGCCACAACATATATACACAGGATAACAATATTCATATATGTCACACAAACAAGCATTAACATGCTAACCAAATCCCGATACATTTGAAACACCATATACAAACTTTTCCTGCCCGAACCTAAGAGTACATGGATGACTCTAGGCTATACTAGACATCTAATCAACTTTCTCAAAGATTCATTACTATAGCTCCTCTTTGCTGCCACATGTTTGTTTTCATCACTTCCGATTACCTTAAAAAAATGTGACGAACCACAAGGGTGAGACCCAGTCCCAGTAAGAGATATAACCTCCAACAACGTTTATTGATTACAACATTTTTAAGTAATTAAATAGTTAAGCAAATTAATCAGATATAACAAATAAGCTCAGCAACACTGATGATTATCAAAATACACAAGAGAGTAGATAATAACTATCATCATTAGCCAGACTATCATCCTTTATCTTGTTGATAACATAAGCAATTCAGTAGCATATGCATATCTAGCATCATGAGAAAGTCTAGTAACATAGCATCTCTATCATTATGAATAAGTATGGCCACATAATCATAGATAACAACATTAGCATGTCTAATAGGTTGAACATATCAACATCATAAAAAGAGCTAACACCATAAGCACAACTATCTGGATAAGCATGATCAGCAGTATATGCATCTCAATTTACAAAGGCATGGCTAGCATGCTAAACATAATTAACAACATGAGATATCTAGCATCATGATTATAATCAGCAGTAGCAGTATAGTTATCAACATAATCATGTCTACTATATGTACGCATCTACAATCTTAAGTATATCCACAACACAAGTATATCTATTATCTCTTAATTGTACTAAGCATCATCTTTATGTAAAGAGAACAAACAATAGTTATCATACAATGTGAAGAGTCATGTATAACCCTAAACAGATATGCTATACGGTTGTATTACATCTTTTATTATGCCCTGAGGAATTTGAGGATACCACTCAAAATCCAACTGACCAATGCTAAGTCAAAATCAGCGCCATACAAGATCTAGGAAGAGTCGGACTCCTAAGATCTTCTCTGCCCCCAGTTAGTATGGGTCCGCCAGAGCGACACATAAGGTCAAGCTACTAATAGCCTAGTCTTTCCTTGGTACAGGTCACAGCACTAGTGAAAGGAGGTGGGTACGCATACCCTACCATCTGAGGTACAACTGCAGTTGTCCTCCAATCTTGTCACATATATAATCACCGATACATGACCGCAAACGTTCTCAATCACATCAGATGTATGAGGCATGACCATAGCCAACCTCCACAATCTGCATTGTGGATGACAAGGATATATCCTCAACTTGCCACCCCCACATACTCAATAGTATGTGCTCTGAGTTTCCCTTAGGAATACTCATTTCACCATATGGAAACTTTTGACACTCAGATGGATCTATGGCACAGGGTGCTACATGATTAGAGTTTTACTTGATTAGTTATGCCAATTGGGTGAATTAAGGCTGCATCAAACAAATAGACATACAAACCCTAATTCACTTCTAGCAAGCATATAAATATCACAATTTTGAAAAGATATAAAATGGTGTGAAACATAATTTCTCATCTCATCATCACATGGTACTATTCACTTTCCATTCATGAGACCACACTAGTAATCATACTATCACAAGATAATAATCTTTTTCACAATATCACAGGGTATCAACCCTTATCAACATAAGAGGATTACACCTCATTCAGGGCTCAACCATGCCCAAAGGTCATTAAGACCATCATACTATTCCCTGCAAGATCATCATTATCTTTGCATGCCATATAACAAGGCTCAACAACATCACTTATATATAATACACCAGATCAGCACAATATTCCATTAATAAACTAGATTATATTCATAAACAATCATAGCAGGGTTATATTAACATTAAGAACATTCCTTTATTACATCAACATACAATGAATCTAGATATGATTAACTCTCATCATATTCATAATGCACATGTTTAGCATAAGAAAGTATCAACCATGTGGCTATGATAACCACCAATTAACATACCAAGGTTATGATCATGTTAAAAAGGTTATTCCACCATCATTCCATCATATAAGAATGTTAAACATGAATACTAATCTTTATCTATTTGCATTAGAATTAGGTTCAACATGATAAATTATATCAATGTTACTAAATAGCACTCATACCCAAACCCTAACTCACATCATCCCCATTGGATCATGGATGCATAAGGTGAAGCATCACCATCACATTCCATACCATTCTCAAGAATGAACCCACACATAAATAAAGGTATAACGATTGGGTTATAGCATACTAGGGTTTCAACAATAGTAACAGAGTACTTCATGATTGCATTAGTCATTCAAGGACTATTCATACCCAATTACCATCATTTAGTTATATTAAAGCTAGGTACAACAAGCTATACCTCATTAGGGTTACATATCAACACAATATGGTTATCATCCCTTCTATTCATATGAGTGAATAGGTAAGACTACCTTATTAAGGGTAACCCTCCATTTGTTCCATCATCATTCAACTCGTATCACCATACCACAATGTCACCCAGAACCATTGGATGTTTAAAAGGTAAGACCTTTGGTTGTTTACATAAGTAAACACCTTAGATAAACCACCTATGAAGTCCTTGATTTGTGCTCTAGAAATAGTCACCAACTAACCCTAGACATCCCTTGATTAACAATACAAAAAGTTCCATTGAGAGTAGGGTAAAACCCACAATCGACTATTCAGTTAAAACAAGCCATCCATTGTCAACAAGAAAGATCATATAAAGGAAACCATATAAATCCCATTATTAGGACCAACATATTACATTATCCATCATTCCAATTTATTGGAGGAATAAACATTAGATCTTGACCATTGGTTCAAGTTCATATATTAAAACCATCAATTACAGTATAGGTTCGACCATTACATCAAGTGACCCAAGAAACCATTGGTCAAAGGCTTAATTGATGCTAAAACTATATGATTAACTCACCATAGATTGTTGAGACCTGATCCAACATCATTAATGGTCACTAAATCACTAAAGGTTGTTAGATCAACCCTATATTCATTAATCAACATCAAATATTAAGTTGATGTCATCATTGATTGATAACATCAGTAGGGTACTTAATGGTTGATCATTATACTTCTAATTGATCCTAAACCTGACCTAAGGGGGTGACCATAGGTTGTCATAATAATTTGACACCCTTGATCATGATCATGAGTTGTTATGAAGACAACACCATAGGGTTGTTGCAATGGTACCATCATCGGGTCATGGTTTATAGAGGAAATCAGCTTTAAACCCTAAAATTGACCATTGTTTGATAGGTGCTTAGCACCATAGGTTGTCAAAACAACCTAATACAAGTCATATTATACCTTAGGAATAACGTACACATGATCACAGGTTCATCTAGAACTGAAATCAGAATAGGGAACATTTTAATAATCAAAATCCAAGTCAAGCATAGCTTTTTAGTGCATAAATCATCATTTTCAAGCAAGAACATGAGCTAGTAAGCTCATGGTAAGCAATAAACGTGGAGAAAGTTATAAAACTTACTTCTAATGAGAAGATAAAACCCCACACAGAAGAAATCTCGAGCAGGTAGGGTAGAAAATTCAAGAGTAAGCTATGAATTCATCCATCTAGCACCTTTCTTCATCAAATGAGTAAACCTTAAGCATAAGGAGCAAGAAAGGTAGGGTTTTAGAGCTTTAGAGCAAATTATACCATGGAACAGAAAGGTTCCGACCTGGAGGAAGGTATAAGGAAGGAGAATAGCAATAAAAACAAAGAAAGAAGGAAGAAAACAACTTGCCTTGGTCGAATTCCCTAGAAGATGACCTTGGAAACCCTAGGTAGGGCTAGATGGAGCCCTAGGAGACCTTCTTCTCCAAAAAGGGGTTGTCTTCTACCTTAGAGCAGTTAGTTCTAAAGAAAAACAGAGTGAATTCGTTTCTCCAGGTTATAGGAAAGAGAAATCAAGCATAGTTTCGTATTTGGGCAAGGAAGAGGCAAATATAGCCCATGGATAAGGATAGAAGCAAGCATGAGGTGTAAAAGTAGCTTCCCCATGTGTTTATGGCCTTAAACTATTGAGAATATACAAGAACACACCCAAGCAGATCCTACACAGTCCCTATTAACCTGCTTATATTTACTTTGTCAAAATTCCCAGCCAATCACATAATTCATTAGTTGATAGCTACTAAAAGTAGCTCATCCGTGAAGGGGTAAATCCTAAAATACCCTTGATGAAAACACATTCAAACCACGGCTCAACTAGGAGCCCCATGCCTCAAAAATCTCAAGAATGATAATATAAAATCTAAGGAACATAATGTATGTGAAAAATTGCAAAGAAAACCCCTCAATCGGGTAAGTTGCATAAAAGTCCAAAATGTACAGAAAATTGCATAACTTGCTCAAATAGTGTCCAAATTGGACCAAATTTGAAACTTAAGCTTCTCTTATGATTTCAAAACATATCAAAGGTTATATTAGTGTTATAAGCATTTAATTATGGTAATTAAGCTCATTCAAATCATTAAGCAAGTTCAGGAGCCTTACAATTGACATCCAACTTCGATCCATTTTCTAGATCACATTAAAAATTAATTATAAAACTGAGCATTTAATATTGATACTATAAGTTGTAAGTTTTTATTAATAGGAAGTTAATTATGTTTATCCTAAAGTGTACCACCTATCCCATTTTTTAATATCTAATCTCACTAGTAACTGTATAATGTATGTTTAGTTTTGAAGAAAATTTCAGCAGCATTTCCCCTAAGTTCTCCAAGTACACCAATGTAAATGGCAAATAACCACTCACATATGTACCCAGAGAAAAAATGAGGAAATCCTACTAAAATTTTCTTCAAAACTAAACATACAAATACACTTACATACTAAGTGAGATTAAATATCCAAAAATAGTCCCAGACCGGGGACTATCTAAAATGTACTCCTAATGAGTAAATTTTAAACGGGTTTCTAAGTTAATATATAAATGTATTATTTTCATATTTATATATTAAGTTAAACATCATGCATCGATGATCTCATCTATAAACCCTAAAGTGTCAATCTGGGACTACACATGTCTAATCTCATATTTCTAGAATGTATACAATGATTACATATGTGACTAATAATAAAATGTAGATATGAAAAAATACATGTTTTTATTATTGGTTGGATTACTAGTCATATAAAATGGAAAAACAATGCAACTGACATGAGCCGCCAAGATGAAAATGAGAGAAGACCCTGGGCGGTGGAAGGTGCGGGGGTAGCAAAGAGCAAGAGGATGACCGTCGAGCGTCGGAGCTTCTGTGAGCAAAAGGATGACTGTCGTGAACAATATGGGCAAACCAAGAGTACTTCCGTAGATAAACATGCATTATATGTACGAAATTGAAGAATCAGTTAGGAGTTCTTGACAAATATAAACTGAAGGTCCTTCCAAAGAGTATCCATGAATAGAGAAATAATCTTATCACAAAAAGTAGAGCATGTGAGAACTAGCTGAGATGGAGCAGTGAAGTTTTTCAATCCTAATTCCTAGCCAATTATCTTCCTGCTTAGAAGACCAACAACAACAACAATTACCTCATTATGGGAACATTTTAGTCGGTTTAATTCCCAAAATTAGATAGAGAGGATCACATATCAAAAGAATTATTATTGATACTATAAGTTGTAAGTTTTTATAGTAACTTATACAAAAGAATCAATTTCTTTTCATATAACAGAGCATTGTCTTGACCCACAAGATAGGATCTCGCATGTGCTAGACAGTAAGATGAACATTAGAATTGAGATATAATAACTAACTGAAGTAAATGTCACATTTTTAAGCTAATAGGTTTATACCTAAATATAAAATATCAAACTGATTACTACAAATTTTATGCATGTACATTAAAAGATAATAAATAAGTGGAGAAAAAGGAACTAAGACTGAGAAGATTTAGATACTCTTAGAATACATCTCAACTAATCTTGGCCCATCATCGTCTTGATGCACCTTGGGTAAAATATATATTCATCAAAGTCAACACATAATTTACAAAATTCAAAATAGTGAAATTTGTTTTGTGAACACCGGTTGTTGCATGGTAGGCCGCACATTTTAAAAAGAATAAATCATACAAATAAAAGTTGTATAGAACATATTTTTAGTGGTATCACATCACTAGCAATTTTATATGTCAATTTTTTTGTATTCAAAAAATTGTATTAGGTATACCACATTTTACATATTTTGTATGAACATTTAGGATATATGGACAGGAAAAATAAAAACAAACACATCACTTACAACAAATAAAAGTAGAAGGGAAATGACTGATGCGTCATTTGGGGAACATACTGGTCAAAGATAAATAATAATTGTGATGTCATCATTCTTAAGTCTATGAATATGATACAGTTCTTTATATCCACGTACATGGATGACCCCCTTGTGAAGAATATGATAACAACAAATTCTGAAACAACTATTCAATCAGAAAAACAAAACAACTGCATGCAACTCTAATTTTTTCCTCTCTTTTCTTGTCATTTATGAGTTTCTACTTCCTACTATTTGTATCATAACCATACACTGTCACAAACATAGCATGAGGTAAGTGTGGTTGTGTGATAATAGATAGATATAGAAGGATCATTCATATTCTCCAGAAAAAGGGCATATACCCATAAAAAGGCATTAGAGTACATATCAAACCAACAAGATCTTAAATATGATAATGTCAATGGAGATGCGTGTTTCAGAATGTTATTAATGTGTGAGGAAGTTGATACATGTTGGAAAGCCATGCTAATGATTAACTGGTGAGATCAGTTGAGAAAGGTAGGTGGCAAAGCAAGATGTAGTAATAGTTACATGAAGAGCATAGCTTACGATAATGATTCACACAAAACACTGAATACCTTGGGTGCGGTTAGAACACGCACACAGACGGTAGTAGCTCAGCCTATGTTCGGTTGCCTTTGTTCGGTTGCTGCCGTTTTGACTCTGGTGCCGATGAACGATGGAGTACACACGACCACCCCCTTCATGCACACACGCAGATGGAGTACACACGCGTCCCGCAGCCGCGCTTATTAGGTCAAAAGTAAAGACGGCGGCAGAGCACCTTACCTCTACGTTCGGGTGGAAGTGGCGAGGGTTTCTTCTTCTTTGCATGCACGACGGCAGCGACGGCGGAGAGGTTCCTCTTCTTCACAGGCATGGTGGCGGCGGTGCCTCTCTATTGTGCACATTGGACCGGCACGGCGTAGCGGCAAGCACTCACCTGAGAGCAGTAGCAAAATCGTCAGTGGCAGCTTCTACTCACCTGATTGACAAGAATGAAATGTGTGTGTTTTGTTTCATGTAGGTATAACCCATCCAACTTCTAAGGTCGGTTCTGAGTTCTAAAACCGACCCAAGAGCCACTGGTGCCCGCACTGAAACCACCTACAAGGTCAGGTAAATAGATAAAACCGACCCAAGATGTTAAGTCCGATTGAATCCAGCACGGTTGGTTACCCTTAAAAACTGACCCAATAGGTCTGCTTCCAAGGTCATTTAAAAAAAAAACCGACTCAAGAGAGTAAAGCGGTGCCCGAAATTTTTTGTAAATAGCTAGGTCGGTTATTTGAAAAAACCAACCCTAAATTTACTTATAGACGCGCGAAGGCAAAATGGAGCCAATTTTTACCGTAGGATTCTCAATCAAGAATTTCGTCGACCGAGGGGCCCTACAAGGTCAGTTAAAAGGAAAAAAAACTAACCCAATAGAGGTCGGTGCCCGAATTTTTTCATTCTGACCTACAAGGACGGTTATATTAAAAAATTGACCCAAAAAGTTGGCTCGGATGAGAATTTTGTCGACTGAGAGTGGCCCTACAAGGTTGGTTAAGAGTAAAAAACTGACCCTAGATGTACTTATAGACACACGAAGGCAAAATGGAGCCAATGTTTTCCGTAGGATTCTCGGTCAAGAATTTCGTCGACCGAGGGGCCCTACAAGGTCGATTAAAAGGAAAAAAATTGACCCAATAGAGGTCGGTGCTTGAATTTTTTCATACCGACCTACAAGGACGGTTATATTAAAAAACTGACCCAAAAAGTCATCTTGGTCAAGAATTTTGTCGACCGAGAGTGGCCCTACAAGGTCGGTTAAAAGTAAAAAACTGACCCTAGATGTACTTATAGATGTGTGAAGGCAAAATGGAGCCAATTTTTGCCGCGGGATTCTCAGTCCAGAATTTGGTCGACCGAGAGTGACCCTATAAAGTCAGTTAAAAGGAAAAAACTAACCCAATAGAGGTCGGTGCCTGAATTTTTTCATTCCGACCAACAAGGATGGTTATATTAAAAACCGACCCAAAAAGTCGACCCTACTAGGTCGGTTGTTTTAAAAAAATGACCCAACAGAGTTAAGTGGTGCCTGATGTTTTTTGTAATTTTTAGGTCAGTTTTGCTAGTAAAAGTGACGCTTTCGGCAATGACATTATTGACCAAAAATGTAGTAGTGGATGAGTACAATGTCACTCAATGTCATTTGAATATATCAGAATATCATCAATGAAGACCACTACAAACTCATTGAGGAAAGGTTAGAAGACACTATTCATCAAGTTCATAAACACACCAGGGGAATTGGTCAACCCAAATGGCATGAACAAAAATTCATAATGCATGTACCAAGTTTGAAGGGAAGTTTTGCATATGTCTTCATCCTTAACCTTGAGTTGGTGGTAACCAGAGAAGATATCAATTTTAGTAAAGCCATGAGTAGAACAAAGTTGATCAAAAAGGTCATCAATTCTGGGTAGCGGATATTTATTTTTTACAGTAGCTTGGTTTATCATATGGTAGTCAATGCACATGTGAGAAGATATCCATCCTTTTTCTTGACAAAGAGAATAGGTGCTCCCCAAGGAGATGTACTAGGGATAATGAAATCTTTGTCTCATAATTCCTGCAACTACTTTTTCAATCCGGTCTATTTAGTAGGAGCCATCTGATAGGGTGCCCGAGAAATAGGTGTTATATTGGGTGCTAATTTGGGGTAGGACTCTAATTCTGAGTAGGGCCTCGATTGTAGTTCTAGTTTTGGCCTTGGTTGTACTAACAAGGAGGATTTCTGGGATTCTTCTATCAGTTTCTATTCTTATTGCCACTATTATGGGGTTTCCCTTTTTGCTCAGGCTTTGCGGGAACAACATTAGTAAGCCCTAGGTAGGCTATGGTAGATAGTGGCTTTCCATGTGCCATCCCTAGGGTTCTCTCCATGGATAAGGCATGGTCGTAGGCTTCATGAAATGAGGTAGTTTGGATGAGGAGACAAAAGCTTTGAGGGTTAGGAAGAGCGCATTAATGTAATAGTCTAATTTCTTCTCTTCCGTGAGATTTGTAACATGTCTCTCCAGGAGATGAAATTGTCGACTATACTCAACCACGATATTGGTACCTTGTGTAAGGGTAAGGAATTGCTTTTGTTTCTCTTTCCTTTTAGAGGTAGGTTGGAAACTGTTGGTGAAAATGGGCTTAAAGGTTTCCCAGTTGATAGGGATGACTTGTTGTGACCAGACATAGCTTTCCCACCACAACTTGGTCACCCCTTTCAACTGGTAGGTAGAAAAAGCAGCTTTATCTTGTTACATGGCACCTCAAGACCCTAAATGTGTTCTCCATAGACACTAACAAGGCATCAGATTTATCTAGGACATCATCCTTATCCTCCCCATAAAAGGCTTATGGGCTAAGTTTCAAGAAATCTTGGATGGTAATGGGTTTTGGGTTATGGTTGGGCACTAGTGATGTTGTATGGACTTCCAGGTTATGAAGGGCGTCCATAATGGCTTTATGTTTCACTTCCCAGTCCCCCATATCTATGGTCTTATTGGCAGAATCAACATCCTCGTTGTCGATCCTGTGAGGCCTCTTTTTGTTATTCTTGGTCACAGAAGTTCCTACACCATCCCTATTGTTCTTGTATTTTGGGGCCATCTACAAGGTTTTAATTGATAAAATATTTCTCATTTATAATTTTCAAATCAAGGATATGATAGATCATGTCATTATTGCAACTTTAATTCAACTTTCTCAAATTGTTTTTATATTTTAGATCTTTCCCATCCTTAGACTACCCAAAATAGAGAGAGTATACATCAAGTTATGACATCCTATTGAGAGTGAGAAGATGAGAAGTCATCATACTTCCTTCTAATAGCTAGCTTAGGTAGTTCTTAAAGAAGAGATGAGATGCTAGAAGACTCTCTAGGGTTATAGGAATTCCTTCAGTCCATTTTTGGATTCACTAAGGCCCGGTGGAGTAGGGGTAACCTCAGCCACCGTGAAGATGGATAGGAGGTGATTATCCCAGAACCCCCTTGATGCTCTTTCTAGACACCTCAATTTCACCATAGTGAACTTAAGGGCTTCTGTGGTTTAGCGATTTAAGAACATCATTTCATTAATGCATGTGAAGTGTGTTATAGATATGATACCAACTATCACGGAACCATTCTTACTATAATCCTAATCTCACTATCTGAATGGGCAGTGTTAAAGGGATTAGAGCACCCATCCCCGAATGGCCCAAAAATCACACACAGATAATATGCAAAAAGGAAATAACATTCTTCTTTATTGAAAATGAACCAAAGGTTTAGTACATATGGGCCCATAGGCAACATGGAAAGAAAGATATAAGATAAGGAAACTAAACCAACAACTACATCCCTTTTTATATTAGCTCCCATGTAGAGTGATGCAACATGCTTTATTTTCAGTAGACAACAAATGAAGTAGATAGCAGATTTGGTAGGTGCATAATATCTAGTTCTTTGCATGGCCTAAAATCAAAGAAATCATGAAACATCAATGCAATTTCATGGTACGCTATTAAAAACAAGTAAAATAGTTTTATATCATAGTAGTATACTTGGCAGGACTTATATTTCAAATAATCAGCAAACAATTTTCAAAACAACATTTGTTCGACAAGATTTTTATTACAAGTTTCCCATAATGTTGATATCTAGAAGCATGCTTATATATTTATGTGGCTCCATCACCCCAACGAGATGGCAAAGGTCACCAGGCTCCATCTCTCCATATGAGGGAGGAGGTGAATGACATGTACAAGTTCCACCCTCTGAATGAGGAGGTCGTTTGTATTCAATATCAACAACCATTATTACTGGAAGTCATAATGGTTAATATCATTAATGTTTAGGTGTGTTGCAAACTATAATATAGAAAATCGGAAGACTAATTAGTAGGGAATGAGGTAGTTCAAACAAATACATAGCCAAGTATACATTTCAATACGTACATAAAATGTATCATCAATAATATTAGTCTGTTCAAGGAGGGGGTATAATAGAGTAACTTTTTGGTTGATTTTCATAGTACAAGATCTCAACAATTAATATGTCACCCCCTCGAGTTAGAGCCTAGATCAACAAGATTGGGATCAAGGATCAAGATCATGATGTTTAAGGATTATGTTTCATTATTCAAGATTAGGATTACTCATTCCTATTTAAATTGGGTTTAGGTCATTCACATATGATCAACAACATTTTGAGATGTCCAACATTTATTCAAGTGTCAAATATATTTCAAGGGTCAATGACCTACCTAGATATTTTAGGAACATAAATGATAACCCTAATTTTTATTATCAAGATTAAGGTCATTATCAAGTCTCTAGATCATTATCATGATAGGTTTTTTCTCAAGATCAGGTTAGGGTTGATTAATGTAATAGGGAATGTCAGGGATCAATATTAGGTTAGATGATGATGTATTAATAAGAAAAGATCACATTTATGCATTTGAATAGATGATTTATTAAATATAGGAATAGGTATGTGAATCAGGTGTTGCAATCATTTTTATTGAATCGAGCTAATTTTTTTGATGAAAATGGACTATAATTTCGATATATTTGGAGGTATGATGCATATTCTATGATTTAATCAATATCTAGCCATTTTATTGATTATTCGTCAGAGAGGGTTGGAAAATACCTTTAATAGAGAAAATACATGACTGTTTGATGATGAATGGATGGTCAATATTGAACCACATAGTTTGGTGTGGTTCGCGGGTTCACTGGATCAGTCTGCTTCCTGGCTCGTTGGTTCAACACTCTATTTGCTGGTTCAAACCTTAGTTTGTTGGGTCTTGGACCCAATTGATTTCCTCTTGGACCGATCGGTCTAAGGTCCTTCTCTTCTTGCAAAGACCTACACATGAGGTTAGAATATGTAGAAGAGGGCTCACCGGCACTAGGGGAGTAGGGTGAAGGAGGATCTGAGGCTTGCAACAAAGGTGTCGCTCGAACTCGTTGTGATCTCACGATGTAGTAACATGTGGCGAATTGGGGCGAGAAGCCGAGGTTGTGAAATGCCCAACTGGACAGACAGCAGTGGTGCAAGGGCAAGGTGGAGATATTGGGGATGGTTAGAATTTATGGAGAGCATTTTCACATGGTTAAGGTGAAGGAGGGATTGTAGCGGTCCTTTGGGGGTGTTTTTATAGTGTTAGGATTAGATTTTAGGGCTAAAGGGGTCCAAGTAGTAGACTATGGTCTCTAGAGAGAGAAGGAAAAATGAGGGAGATATTTTGATGGTGAAACTTAGCATTAATGTTGGTCAAAGTGGAGATGGGTCGATGCAAAATCACAAGACAAGGGTTTTCGTTCGATTAATATTTTGAATCATGGTCAGAGTAGGTAGATTGATCATTTAGATTGCATAGTCTTCTCCCGACAATCAATGGGAGGTTGAAGACAAATCAGGGACCATTTGATCAGGTCATAATCTGTGGGGAATAGATCTAAGGGCTTGGGTTCGCCCCCTTACCTTGCTAATGATCGTTGACTTGGAAAAAGTCAAATAAAAGGGTAATTAAAGGGGTTTTTAGCATATAACTTCAAGAAATTGTAGGAAATTATAGGAATGTCCAATTGAGAATGAATTCAAATCACATTCTCAAAATGATACGTATAATGCTTAGAAAAAGTTTGAGAACCATAAGATAAAGTTACATGACTAAATACACTTCTTTGATAAAGTGATAAATTAACCTAATTTGTAATGTCACATGGTGTATAAAATTCACATTGATCATTATATTTTGAATTTGAGTGTCAAAATTGATCAACCAATCAAGCAATAATAAATTGAGGTCATGAGTGTACATAATGAGGGCAAAATAGGAATTGAACAAGAATAGAGGAAAACTCACTTTATCACACTTTCACCTGGATCTGACTGATATTTGATCATCATGTTCAAAGCATACGAGACATCAGGAGAAGTGAATAACATTACATACATGATAGATCCAATTGGGGATGCATGTGGATGCATGTGGAATTTTACTCATGCATTCTCATTCTACACCAGAACTAGGACATTGGCTCTAGAGAGACTAATTCCATGGGACATGGGCAAATTTCCTCTCTATGAGTCATGCATGTTGAACCTCTTCAAGACCTTGTCAATGCATGTACTCTAGCTTAGGCCAAGAAGCCTTCTAGATCTATCTCTATAGACCTTAATTCCTAAGATATAGGATGCTTCACCTAAATCATTCATACAGAAGATACTTTCCAGTTAGTTTTTACTATTTGTAGGGCAGGGATGTTGTTTATCATCAATAGTATGACATCTACATATAATATGAGGAATAAAACAATGCTCCCATTAACCTTCTTGTAAACACATGGTTCATCTACATTTTTACTAAAGCCAAACTCTTTGACTGCCTCATCCAATAGATGATTCTAGCTCTGACATGCTTGCTTCAATCCATAGATTGACCTTTGTATCTTATAGACTTTATTTGCATTATTTGGATTTATAAAACCATTGGGATGTGTCATGTATACATCCCCAAGAAGATTTCCATTAACTAAAGCAGTTTAACATCCATTTTCCAAATCTCATAGTAATAATAAGATACAATTGAAAGCATGATCCCTGATGGATTTAACCATGGCAACTGGTGAAAAATCTTCGTGGTAGTCAACACCTTAAACTTGTTTGAAATCCTTTTCAACCAATATACATGTTTAGGTTTGTACATTACCATCCATTTCGATCTTATTCTTGTATACCCACTTCCACCCTATGGGTTTTACCCCTTCAGGTGGAGCCACAAGGTCCATACCTTGTTGGTGTGCATGGAGTCCATCTCAGATCTCATGGCCTCAAGCCATTTCTCAGAGTCTTGTTCCTCTATAGCTTCTAGATAGGTTTTTGGCTCATCATCTATGACCAAATCATTGCCTTCTTGAGTCACAGGATATCCAATTCTTTCAGGCGTGTGCTATTAGATCTATGAGGTTCATGTGTTACATGAGAAACTTGATATTCCACAACATTTTTTTATTCTCCTTGTTCATTTTGTACTTATGTAGGTTCAATGTTTTCTTGTGGTCATGAACCTCTTTGAGTCCTACTTTTCTTCCACTATTTCCTTTGGAAATAAATTTCTTATCAAGGAATACATCAGTCATGGCAACAAACACTTTTTTTGTCAGATGAAGTCTAAAATTAGTATCCCTTGGTTTCCTCGAATTATCAAATAAAATAAAATTTATTTGTTTTGGGTCCAATCTTTTCGAGAAACTATTTTCTCACATAAGTTTCACATCCTCAAATCATCATAAAAGACACATCGGGACATTTTCTATGTCATGTCTCATATGGTGTCTTTTGAACTTGTTTTGATGGTAAATTATTTAGTGTAAATGTAGTGGTTTGTAAAGCATGTCCCCAAAATAAAGTTAGAACGCAAACTAGACTCATCATTGATTACACCATGTCCAACAATGTATGATTCCTTCTTTCTAACACACCATTATTTTGTGGTGTTCCAGGTGGAGTCCATTGTGGTACAATACCAAAGTGTTGCATAAGGTCCTCAAACTCCTAGCCTAAGTATTCTCCACCTTGATCAGATTGAAGTGATTTAATACTTTTGTCAAGTTGGTTCTGTACCAAATTCATGAAATCCTTGAACCTTTCAATGGATTTTGAAGTGTGTTTCATCAAGTACACATAGTCATACCTATTAAGGTCATCAGTAAAAGTAATGAAGTACTGATAACCACCTGAAGCATTTGTTCTAAAAGGTCCATATGCATTCGTATGTGCAAGTCCAAATAGATCGCTCGCTCTCTCATTGTTTAGTGAAAGGTGCTTTTTTTTATCTTGCCAAACAAGCAAGACTCACATGTCTCTATTGGTTCAAAACCAAAAGAGTCTAGATAACCATCTGTATGGAGTCTAGAAATGTGTTTCTCATTTATGTGCCCTAGACGACAATGCCAAGGTATGTTTTGTTTGAGTTATAAAGTGTTAGCCTGTTTATATTTATGTTATATATGTGTGTCTCTATATTTAATAATTATAAACCGTAGGACATTAGGGCACTGCCTTAAAATATCATCTTTATTAATATAACATCGGTAATTCTTTATAAGAATTTGAATCCACTCTTGTCCAAACAAGATACAGATATGATGTTTCTATTGATTGGAGGTACATAATAGAAGCTCTCTAACTCTATTACCAGCCCATTGGGTAGAGATAACTCATAGATTCTAATTGAACTGGCAGAAACTCTTGCTCCATTGGTGACATGTAGTTCTACCTCATGCTTATTTCAAGGTCATGTCTCTTTAGATCATGCACATTGAGCAAATGTGAGATCTGCACGTGGTATACAATACCCAAGATGAAGAAGTGGTAAAGTAGATCTCGATAGTGTATATACATGAAGTAGATATCTATATACCTTGCTTCATCTTCTTGAGTTCCTTTAAGTGAAAAGGACAACTTCCTTTTACACTTATCCTTCTACTCATCTTGAGTGCATAAGACTTGGGTTTTAGGTTTGCCACATAACTTTTATTGGCTTTTCCTTTGCCCTTGGAATCCCTTCTGTAGATCACCATCACAGATGTAGGTTTTTCATTCTTCATTTGTTCTTTGGCATTTATCAATATGCCAAGCAATTTAGAATCAGTTTAGTCGAGTTGTACATGTAATAGTTAATGACAAACTAGCTATATGATTCAGGAAATGATTGTATAATCATATCTTTGGCCAATTCTTGGTCTAAAGGAAATCCCAAACTCTCTAGTACTTCCACATGCCCAATCATCTTGAACACATGGGGACCTACTAGATCTGCCTTTGTCATTTTGCACTCAAAGGGCACTTAGAGACATCATACCTTTTTTGCTTTACATGATCCTAGTACATTTTCTTAATATATGTTACCTTCTCAAGAATGTTCATGTTTTCATGTTGCTTGTGCAACTCACTGTTCATAGAGCATAGCATGAGTCTTTTTATGTATGTGGCATCGTCAACATGCTTCCAATAAGCATCCAATTTAGCTAGGCACATTGAGAGAGGGTTCATATGGCATTGATGTTTCTAAGACATAGAACTTATGTTCATGAGTGAGAACAATTCTCAAGGTCCTGAAATAGACATGGAAGTTGTCCCATTCATTTTGTCCTTCTCAAGGACCGATTGCAATGAGAATATGTTATGGTTTTTCATTTATATCCAAAAAAGAAAATTTGCATTTGTCAAAACATTTTTGATTTGATTTGATAAGATTGACGATATAATTAGACTTTTAATTAATTATAACTCCCACTATTTTGTTTAAATTAATGGTCCTCACAATCAATATGAAAGATTGAAGCATACAATCCTCTAGTGAGCCACAATCCAAAATACATTTGATTTATTACCCAACCAACATCGACATCTGTAACCAATTATTAAGGTAGGCAACATTTGCCAATTGCATCCAAGGCAATTCTTTAATAGATGGTATGCACAACTCCTTGTCATAGTCCATCTATATGCTACTAGGAACTTAATCCTATGAAGGTCACCTAGTTAAGCCTGACCCAAAAGTCAATACGATAGAAATTCTCCCTGCTTTGGCAGACTAATGCACTGAGATTTAGTTGCTTTTCACATGCTATTCTTCCATGTACTTAGTGTATAATTGTTTATTTGGACATAAGTTGTGCGTTATTTGTCATTATTAGCTTGTGAACCATTATTGCATCAATATTGAGTATATCTACTAAACTATGCTAAATTATCATTTTTTATTTGCGGTTATATTATTTTCCCATGTTTTAGGTAATTCGAGCATTTACCTGATAGCTCGATGTCGTCGACATATATGTCGGCATTACCGACATGTTGCAAAATTCCAAAAGAGAATTTAGGAATCTCAACACTATCGAGTATGGAGTCAATGCAACTGAAGAAAGGAGTTGGTTCTACTGACTCACCATCTAGAGAGCATCAGGAACCAAAAGTAAATCCTTATGTGCTAATGCACCTCAGTCGGTGTTACTGACTTTAGCACCCAGAGCAAGTCAGAACTTGCAGAAAGCAACTCGGTGCTATCAACATCCTCATTAGTAGTACCGATGCTATTTAAGGGTTTTGAGTCAACTGACAACTCGGTGTCATTGACATGTACCAATTTTACGTGATTAGTGCAAACTGAAAATCACAACAGACCTGATAACTGTGAATTAATGATGGCTAAAGCCTCACTTATGACCTTATGGGAGTTGTCCAATTAAGGGTGTCATGTTATATATCATTGAGCACGAAGCTGGGAGAGGAGACAAAGGAGAAAGCTATAGATTAGATGCTCTAGGAACTTCTAGAAGGTGTATTTGTAGCCAAAACACTATAGGTCATGATGTCTACCATAGGGAATCGTCAAAATTGCTTCTTTTAGGGTTTTCATTGATTTTCTAATATCCAGATTGTTTCCTCCCTCTTCCTCTCTTTGTATGATGAGAAAAATCATGTAGGGTCAATCCCATATTCCTTAGGACCTGAGAGTAGCCTGATGTTGCTTTGAATTCAACTTTGATGAATTAATAATGTATTTCCTTTAATTTTGGATGTAAATCTATAATTTCTTATCGAATTGTTTGTGCTCAATCACCACAATGAATATTTTAGACCACTTGAGAGAGGTTATGGGTTGAAACTTTTATACATTTACACAGCTCATATTGCGCCTCAAGAGGGGGTTTACGACTATGAAAGAATAACCTGGACTTATCGATAATGCACCCAGCTTATTCCTAAGTTGCTATGGAAGTGGGGTTTGTCTTAGTCTAGGTAGTGTATTACTCTACTGGAGTGGGTAATACTTGCTACAAGTCTTTAGTCCAGGGTTAAGGGTGAATAATTATTGACAAAATTAAGTTTTAATGCAATGCATACTGTGGTGAAACTGTAATCCTAAGGAACTATCCATTCATGATCACATTCACTTAATTTAGATTTCATTTTTGCTCTTAGTTATAAAACAACCAACCAACCATATTTGTTGAGCCTAGTTGATTAGGTTACAGTTAGTAGTATTTTTTGAAAAAAAATTCCTTGAGTTTGACACTCAGGTCTCATAGGCCTATATTACTCGACGCGTACACTTGCATCCTATACGCACGGTTTTGGCATGTCAAGTTTTTGACATCGTTGTTGAGGAAACATCAATGCTAGAATTATGAGTTTTACAACTGACCACTCTAGTCCTTTTTTATTTATTTTATCTTTTCTTTGAATAAGAGATTAATTGAAAAACTTTTCTTTTATAAATTCATTAGTACTTGGTATCTCATATTACCATTTATCAATTTTAGGCAATAGTGTATGGTTTACACTTGAACTGTAGATTATGAAAAATCTACTCCATGCAGTACAAGTTAGGAGGAAATTTTTTGTAAGGTGAGAGACTTTGGGGTTTCATCTAAGAAGCTCATCCAAACCCTGTCACCATAGGAAGAGTAGGCACATGTTGTAGATATGGATGGGAACGGTGAAGAACATGTTGAGGGAGAGTTTAAGAAATAGACGGTCCAGGAGAAGATAAAATCATCTTCAGCCACAACATAATTAGGGCCAATCAAATGGCAAGTAGTCAACATGGACAGTACAAGATAGATCCCGAATTGGTGGCACTAATCAAATCTCAATCACTCCACGACCACAATATGGAGGACCCCATGGTGCATATAAATAGCTTTGTGGAAAGTTGTGACATGCTAAAGTTGATAGGGTTCTAGCCACGGTCATATATCTAAAATCAATATCTTATTTCCTATTAGATAAAGCAAAGGCATGATTCATGAGCCTCCCTCTAGATTTGACAAAGACCCGGGACATGGTGATTAACACATTCTTTAAGCAATGTTTCCTGCAACAGAAGACAAATGAACTAGTGAGGAAGATCAATAACTTCAAGCAACATGCAAATGATTTGTACTCAGAGTCCCGAGAGAGATTTCAAAATATGCTCAGGAAGGTCCCTCATCATGAGATTGACCTATATGGATATGCTAAGCAATTCTGCTATGGTCTCCATAGGGGGAGGATTCCACTTGACAGTGCAGGCGCGTGTTTCTTCTTGAACAATAAGGCTAACATGTGTCATGAGATCTTGAAGATCATTGCCAAGAATCAGTCTTGTGGTGATTAGAGAGAAGCACCAGCAACAATCAAGAGTTCTATGGAATTGGAAGAGATCAAAAAATTGAAGGTTCATATGGAAAGGCTCATAAGGAAGTTGGAGCACAAATTGGGCTCCTCGTCTGGAGATGAGGAAGAGGATTGCATGTTTGTATGGAAATAGAACAATAAAGGTAGCAATGAGTATTCATGGAGGAGGGATCCAAAATTATCATGAATTGATCCTAATAATAATAATTAACAAGACCCTTTGTAGGAACAACATGCCAAACAACATCATGGCAACATGTCACAACAATATCAGCATGATAGGGGTCCTACCTAGTAAGATAGATAGGATTAAAGACATGATAGGCAGACTAGTGACTCAGAATGAAACCTTACTGGACCATACAAAGAGGGATCAGTAGAATCAAGGGGCACAGATCCACAACATTAAAAACATATTTCTCATGGTAGCAGAGGTGGCATCCATCAAGAAGATCGATCAACAAGGATCTCCAAGAAATACATATATTCCCCCTAGAAACCAATGTGTAAAGGCAATAGTTCTTCACAATGGTAAGGTGTTGATGAAAGAGAAGAAGGAAACTCCACAACAGAGCACCACACCAGCTGACACTGAGTCAATGGCAGATATTATCTCACTATAGCAACCATAAGACACCACACCACATGAGGAAGCCTTATAAGAGGAATTGATCAGGCAATCAATGGCCAAGAAGGAGTCCTACATTTCACCCAGTCAGCGCACAAATGTGACTCTAATACCATTTCCTAATAGCTTGAAGGCTAAGAAGGTTGATTAGTAGTTTAAAAAAAATTGGATACAAACTTCATATCAACCTATTGCTTTTGGGTTCTATTGATAAAATTCCCTCATATGGCAAGTTCTTGAAAAACATTATCAATAAGACGAGGAGGATAGCAAATTTTGAGTGTTGTGGTCTTAAGGGAATAAGTCAATGCTTTGATACAAAGAAAGATGCCACATAAGAGACATCATCCAAGGTGTTTCAAGATACTATGCTACATTGGCAAGGTCAAATTTGGAGATATACTATGTGATTCCAGGGCAAGCATCAATCACATGCCACGAACTAATTCAAGAATTCAAGACTCATAGAATCTAGGAAGAGCAACATGATTATCCAACTGGTAGATAATTCAGTTGTGAGGCCTATAGGCATCTGTGAAAATGTTCTGGTAAAGGTTGACAAATTCATATTTCCAGTAGATTTTGTATTCATGATGATACAAGATGATTATGGCAATGAACTACTCCTAGTCAGGCCCTTTCAAGCAACAACCGATTTAATCTTAGAAATGGGATGAGGAAGATTAACACTGGGTATTCATGATAATTGTTTTGAGATAAAGCAGCCTGAGTATCAGCCACCAGCCAAGGAGAAGGCTCAATGTCACACGACGAGACATTTTGGCAATGATGTATCCCTACTCTTGGGAAAACCATTTTTGGATAAGAACATGTCATGACAAAGGTGGATAAGGGAACTATTTTTGTTGATATTGTGGAGCATACAAAGTTGATATCATTGACAAAGGATGTCAAGTTTCATGATGATTCATAAGAGGAGGTGTACTCGATGACACTTACATATGCAGTGCAACGACCCCACCTCCCAGTAACCCCCAATTAAGGGAGACCAAGAGGTCAGAGTAGTTATCCCAATTGTCGGATCAAAGGTTCAACAAATAATCTATAATAATTATCAAATTCTACCAAACTAAACTGAAAGGCTGTAATAAAATTAAACTTTTCTTAGCTTTTTTTTTCTTTCAAAAACTTGGATATCTACTTCTATCCACATGGAGTCTATTCTAACTAATCTTTCTTTGAACTTTAATTCATATTTAATTCTACATATGCCACTTTACTGTTTGTTCTTTTCACTTATACCTAAAACTCCGACAAACAAAACGTCAGTCAACATAAAGCTGGTGTGTGGGGGAAACAATAATCGTACAACTATGATAGCAATGTAATCAACCAATTATCATTTAACAGCCAAGATTACGTCTTAAGAAATAATACTCAATCCTTACCTATCCCCTATCTTTGTGTTGTCCCTGTAGTGGACCTGGATGCTACCTTCCTCATGGTAGATCCCCATTAAAACCCGCATGATCCTACCTAATAGGTAGATCAATATATAAGGTTGAGTTTCATGGCACTACCCATAGGTAGCCCAATCCCGAACTCATGGTGTGCTAAATAGTCGCATGGCACTACCCATAGGTAGCCCAATCCCTGACTCAAGGTGACTTGATGGACCTACCCCATTGGTAGCTATGTACTAAGTCATCCAATGACTTGATGGACCTACCCCATAGGTAGCCATGTACTAGATCAAACTATTAAGCCACAGAGGGGACTAGGATCTGAGCTAGTAGGCATATATCTTAATTGATAGTTATATCCACATTATAGTTTGCATGAATTAAATTCATCCAACAATTTAGTTCAAGTCATCGAGGAAAACTTCAGAAAACCTCAAAAAACAAATTCGAGATATTCATAAGTGTAACCACATACCTGTTAGGTAGATTTGAGACAGAATCAACCAAGAAGGGAAATCCAATCAAGCAAGTAAAAGAACCCTGAAATCAAATCCAATTCCTTTTTATCAAAATCTATTCAAACCATCTTGCTACTTAAGGTTTCTATTCCTTTTTAAGATTTCTACCTCTTTTAGGGTTTACTTTTGCAATTAGGGTTTTACTTCATCTTACTCTTTTAAACCCTAATTTTCTCATCTATCCTTCACGAAAATTATTAAGGTTACCTTTTAACAACACATAACCTTAATTTCATATTAAAGCACAATTAACTATCAATTAAGTCTATTAAGCCTCTTTTCATTAAATCTACCATTTTTATCCTTTTAATCCATGACAAAGTCATTATGCTCATTTATCCTCAATTCGTAATTCATTATGGTCTAATTCACATATGAACGTTATTTATCATTAATTCTACCTTTTATCCACTATAAAACCCTAATTTCTACATTAAGGGTATTTATTCACAATTATGAACTTTTATACTCGAAATAGCTTAAAATCATCATATCTCAGCTTTATTCATGAATTCGAGCAATTAAAGCCATTAAGAGTCATAATTATCGAGATTAGGGTTTCAAGGCCCATTAAAACATATTCATGTATGTGGAATCTTAAATTAATCAAACTATGCATAAAGATCATCCTTTTAGATCTAATGTGCCCTTTTTATAATCAACAGGTTAATATCAACTTTAAACACCCACTAGACTCTACTAATTACATTAATCATCTCAAAGTAGAGTTTCTTAATCTTTAATTCGTTAAAGTTGATAACTCACACTACTTTTCAAATTGCAATTAGAAAAAGGGTTCAATTATATTTTTATTGCATTCCCCGTGTTCTGTTGAGCAAAATTCATATATTATGTGTACCCATCCGAGCTACGGTTAAATATACATGAATTTTGCAAATTTAACTTACTTGGACCAATCTGGAACTGCCACGTCATCTCCGTCCATGCAACGTGACCCAGTTTGCAAAACATAATGCAAAAACCCTTTTACCCTTGCGTAAGTCATTGATTCAGCTATGCCTAGAGGGGCAAAAAGGTCCAATGCAGCCCATCGTCTTCCTCCTCGTGAGAACCTTCTGTTGCCGCTAGGTCAGGGATCATACGCGGTCTGGCCTCTCCTTCCCGGACCCCGACGGCCATCAGGGATGGCTCGCCCACCTCCATCGTGCCTCTGTGCACGCAAGGGTGCCATTGGATCGTTTCCATGATGGTTGATTCATCATGCCAAGCCCGCAATATGTGGCCGACCTACAACCAAACAATGACTGACGCACGAGTTTCAAAGCGCGGGGAAATGACTGTGCTCCTATGTGGTGTCGTGGGAGCATCGTGGTTCCTTCGAACTCCAGTCTGTGGCTCCTCGTTGTCCCAGGGGTGGGACTACCCTCTTGATTAGGGTTTACATGAAAAGAAGAAGGAGGAGGAGGAGGAGATAGAAAAAATGTGTGGAATCTCCTTGGGATAGACTAGAGGCTCTACCCTTTATATAGGTGAGAGTATCCATGCCCTATCATGCTTGCCCATGAAGCACACAAGTCCTTTTCCAAGAAGGAACCATATTCCTTCATCGTGAAGAAATCTTCTCTCTTCCTTATCTTTTTTATATTCTCTATTATTTGGATATTTAGGAATTCGAAAATCCTCTCCCTTATTCTCTTTATTCTTTCCTTTTAATTCATTGGTCACAAAATAATATATCTCCTCAAGTAGAAAATACTTCCTTTTTAACAATACCACATAATCCATTAATTATGTATTCACATTATCTTCTTATTTTCTATTATAGTTATTTTCTCTTTCTTTTTCTTCATTGGGAATCCTTGGATCCCAAGAAACTCAAATATTTCGAAATCCTTTTTAATGGATAGTCATTATCCTTCTAGATGCATCTATATCCATTATTTCTCATTATCTTGTTTATTTCTTATTAAAATATCTCTTTTTGAGGATTTCTCTTTATCTTTCTTTTTGTTTTCCTCGTTGGCATTCCTTTTAACATTAGGAATCCCTGGGATACGAAATTCCACCAAGGATAACTCAATTGTACCTCTTTCCACTTATTTCCACATTTTACCATTGTTTTCAATTTCTTTCTTAATAAAGAAATACTTAATTGATCTTTTCTTTTCTTATTGTATTTTCTTTGCAACTTTGGACTCCTTGGAACCCAAGGGGCACGAAATCCACCTTTGGATTAAATTCTTTTTCTTTCTAGAGGTTTCTACATTTTTCTTTTCTCCATTTCTTATTCATAATGGAGTTCCTTTTGGTTTTTCCTTGTTATTGGGCCCAATAGCCAATAAAGCCAACAAAACAATCATCAAGGCTATTGTAAACGAAACTCATTTATTCAAGACAAATTATATCATTACTTGTTCACATATCTTTAATATGAGAAATTACATTTCTCACCAAATGAACCCAAAAGTTGGGGTTGTAACATCCTTCCCCTCTTATAAGAATTTTGTCCTCAAAATTCCATCAAGCAAACAAACAATTCAGGATAAGACTTTTATATGTCCATCGTTGGCCCCTATGTGGCTTTTCCCTATCCATGGCGCTTCCAAAGAACCTTTATCATCACATATTCCTTTCTCTGAGTTCTTTCACCTTGGCATCTATAAACCTAATAGGTGACTCAGGTCATTTCAGCCTCCCTTGGGGCTCACTAGGTTCATGGCTCCACACATGGTCTGGGTACCTCACATAGTGCTCTAAATTGGACACATGAAACTCATCACACATCACATTGTCCTGAGGGGTAAGGGCAAACTTAACCTTCGCCACCAAACCATGTCAAAAGAACTCATGCATCGGGGACTTTGCACTCTTAGCTATAACTTAGAGGGGTCGGATTTTTATGTCACATATTCCCCCATAGTGAACTGCATGTCAGTCTACTTTGCATCAGCTTACGACTCATGTCATCCCTGGGCTCCTTTAGCCATTGCACGATGAAAGTGACTTCATCTGCACACACTATGGTCCTTTCTTGACCTTCGCGAGGTCCCTTCACCCACATCATCTTAATGAAGTGGTGACCGAAACAACCTCCTTTGCAGAGCTTCTTTACATCCCGATACTGGCTATGGTGGTTATCGTCACATCTTATAGAAGACAAGAATTGTCTCCATGTATCACCCTGAACGAGCACACATGCTCTCATCAGACCCTCTAGTCTAGATCGTACTAACCATTAGCTAGAGTGATAAATTGTACTAACATCGGGTTCTTCATGTACCTACTCCCACTTATGGAAGTGAACCTTTAGATCATACTCAAGAACTTTTGAACTCGCATCATGGTGTAGTTGAACCATCTCTTTCTCACATGTAGTTCAACCGGATCTGTCCCTTGACAGTACTCTTTCTTTCCCATGTCATCTAGGTAAGGCGATCTACCATAACCCATATTGCATCTTGACCTTCCTTGGTCTAGGGGAGACTTACCATGACATCCATAGTGATGAACTCCCATTCCCTCTCAGGGACTCTTTTATCCTCTATTTTTAATACACTGGGTTACTGGTGTTCGTCCTTCACCTCCTGGCTTGCATGGCAACATATCCTATGAAACTTCATCTTAAGCATCCAAGGTACCATTGTCACTTACCATCTTCGTAGTACCATGGTGACCTTCAATCATGATCTCCTGTATTGTCATGATTCCTTAAGGTCGATTCCTCGGAAACCCTAAACCACTCTATTCGGGGTTTCATCACCTTCCTTTCCAGAGAAGTGCATCTGAGGTTCTACAACCATCCCTTCATCATGATAAGCCCTAGGCTGGCTAACCAAACAACCATTAACTAGATCAACCAATATTGTTACATCTGAGTGTTAGCCAAACTTATCTCTTTTTCCAACTGAGGGTTATCCTATCAACCTCTTCTAGCCTCCACCTAAACTAGGTAGTTATATCTCATCTAGAGCATCCATTACCACTTCACATCCTTAGGTGTTAGGTAAAGTTGAAGACATACACCTCCATGTATTCCACTTATTATCTCATCTCAACTCTAAGTCTATCTTCATCAAGAAAACTCTGAGCTTATTCTCTTGGTTTTTCAAACTCAACCTTGTATGACTCATATCTCATAATAAAAACATCCTCATAAGAGGACCTTGTTTCCATCCATGTATCATCCACTCCACTAGGGTATGTTATCATCTCTATCCTCATACCTCATGGCAACGTTCCAACTCACATCATCTTTTATCCTTAGTGTATGGCATGTGTATTGTCCTATCTCTCACTCCCATAACAAGAGGAAATAAGTATTTGGCTATAGTCCGAATACAAAGTTTTTCCTATTCTAAGAGTAGACATGGTACATCCCACCTTGCCAGTAAACCTTTAAATCTAAGTTGAAATGTGCAGCTTATGCCTCTATAACACAATCATCTTGATATCAAAGTTACTTTTATGGGAAACTGGTCTCGAACCTACTTGGGTCCACACACAATCCTTTGTCATCTCCTCTAGGTCTATAGGGTGCCAGTACTTTTGGGGTCATCCCTCTTCCCTCATGCATCTAGAGAGTGCCCTACTCATCTACCCTTTGGGTCCCATGAGTTTCATGAAGGTGATCAATCTCCTAACCCATGGCCCTCAGACAATGATAGTTGTTACCTCTTGACCCTATGGTCATGTGCAACTAGGGAATTAGGCAACTCCCACTTCCTGACCCTAGGATAGACTTAGGATTCTATTATAGTACATGTCCAACTTAGAACCTTACCCAAGCCTTCATCATCTCTCTCTCTCTCTCTGCATTCATGGGCTGACTTTCATCCTTTCATAGGGGTCATGGCAACATGCCTACCTTGGTCAGGCCCCCATCCTGGTTACCTCCATGGTAATACATCCATATGCACTTAGAGATGGTTATCTATGGGTCTACAGGTTCATTCTCATATTATGTACTTTTCACTTAGCTTCTCAAGATCCTATGATACCTCTTTAGGTTTCCTCAAAACCCACAAAATTGGTATACACCCTACCAAAGGATCCCTCTCCCAGGATGGGAGGAAACTACAACTCTTGACAACAAGGTCACAAACATCCTTAGGGTTTACATCCATATGAGCATGCTTAACCCAGGAGCTACTAAGGAACAAGTGGACCACCTACTAAACCATGCTAGGTCATACTTGTTCTCATTCCTCAGCATTGGATCAAGATCATACCTTCCCTTGTCATCTACTTAGATGTGAGGGGTTCATCAAACATACCTTAAACTTAAGGTGTTTCCCTTTACTCTAAACATGAGGAGTACCATGCTCGAATCTATAGAACTCAAATATCGTCATAAGCGTCAGGTACACCACTTCCCCTCTTAGGCCTAGGAACCATAGGTTCACTTTCCTGATGTCCAACTGTCTGCTCAGCCTCTTAACCACAAACCAAACATGTACCGGGTATGACATACACTTCCTGACATCCTTCTACTCGAGCAACACTTTAAAGTTGAGTCCTTCTCAAGGACAATAAAAAAGGTACAAGGCCTCACAACCTGTTACTAAACCTCTTCAGGTCTAAGTATCTCTTCTTCTCATCTATACCATAGGTACAGAGGTACCAGAAGACTCGTCCTCTCTCTAGGGTTTGGTTCCTCTCATGGAAACCAAAACATCATCAGTCCCCCAGGGATCAAGCATGAGGCAACCAAAAACATCCACTTAGGTCACATCATCCTCAACTCCTCACTTTTCCTCATATCTTGGAGTCTAGGCTTCCAACCTTCTTGCTTGGGTCCTGCTCTCTCTCTCTAGAGCTAACTCCACAACCAGCCTAAAACTAAAAGTCCTTTCTCCATGAAGATGGATCAGGCTCACAAGCATACCTCAACATGGTGAAGCCTATGTTCACGCTTATGTTTGCTCAAGGTTATCCACAGCTCCTTATGCTTATCTCATCAGCTATCCAACATACTCCCTTGGCCAGGATTTCAATCTACTGCTCACACTACTGACGTATTCTGGGTGCCTACTATGCCATGCTCATATAAGCTCATGGGGTTCCCTAGGTTCTTCTCTAACCTCATCAATGAAGGAGCTATCCTTCACTCTAACATGCACGACCCTTCCCAGGGTTGGGTCGCCAAAGGTACTCAGTCATCCAACCTCTCATGGCTCATATGGAATCCAAGGCATGTCCATCCAAATGCCTGGTTTACCATGACATCTAACTCATCATGTCATCTCTCTCTCTAACCTTCACTTAGGGTTAGGGTTAACATCATCCTCAGAGGATGTGTCAGGTCTCCACTTATAATGGAGGTCTCTACCTCCAAGACTAACTCTCTTTACTTATCCTCTTGACAAGAAGGTCTAGCCTCAGGTCTCTCCTGAGGGCATGACAACTTATGGCATACGACCTAAGCATGTATCTATTCTTTTATGCTTAATCTATTAAGCTTATGTCCATGACATCTTATTTACATGCCTTTTATTAATTTGGTAGAGGATTCCTAAAACCTTATCAACCTTACCCATACCTCAAGAGGGTGAGGAAAAGAGAGAAAACCCTAATCCTTAAGGTCCTTAATAGCATTTGAGTTGAGAAGGAATTAACAAGATGAGAGAGTCCTAAAGGTATCTTATTTTGAGTCAAATCCTGAGACTTTGGCCAGACAGTCACACGGATCCGGGAGTCCTCATATTCTGACTAGCGGTGCGGAGGAAAATCTTGCCAGTGCCCAGGCGTGATCCTTTTCTAGACACCTCTGTCTTTCGGAAATTCCTCTAATAACTCCCTTGGGTTCTACATAGTTTGTAAAATTTAATAATTATTACAGATTAATTGAGAACCTATGCTCTGATACCAAATGTAACGACCCCGCCTCCCAGTAACCCCCAATTAAGGGAGACCAAGAGGTCAGAGTAGTTATCCCAATTTACGGATCAAAGGTTCGACAAATAATCTATAATAATTATCAAATTCTACCAAACTAAAATGAAAGGCTATAATAAAATTAAACTTTTCACACCTTTTTTTTTCTTTCAAAAACTTGAATATCTACTTCTATCCACATGGAGTCTATTCTAACTAATCCTCCTTTGAACTTTAATTCATATTTAATTCTACATATGCCACTTTACTGTTTGTTCTTTTCACTTGTACCTAAAACGCCGACAAACAAAACGTCAGTCAGCATAAAGCTGGTATGTGGGGGAAATAATAATCATGCAACTATGATAAGAATGTAATAAGCCAATTATCATTTAACAGCCAAGATTACGTCTTAAGTAATACTACTCAATCCTTAACTATCCCCTATCTCTGTGTTGTCCCTGTAGTGGATCTGGATGCTACCTTCCTCATGGTAGATCCCCATTAAACCCCGCATGATCCTACCTAATAGGTAGATCAATATCTAGGGTTGAGTTTCATGGCACTACCCATAGGTAGACCAATCCCTAACTCATGGTTTGCTAAAGAGTCGCATGACACTACCCATAGGTAGCCCAATCCCTGACTGAAGGTGACTTGATGGACCTACCCCATTGGCATCCATGTACTAAGTCACCCAATGACATGATGGACCTACCCCATAGGTAGCCATGTACTAGGTCAAACTATTAAGCCACAAATGGGACTAGGATCTGAGCTAGTAGGCACATATATTAAGTGATAGTCATATCCACATTATAGTTTGCATGAATTAAATTCATCCAACAATTTAATTCAAGTCATCGAGGAAAACTTTGAAAAAACTTGAAAAACTAATTCGAGATATTCATAAGCGTAACCACATACCTGTTAGACAGATTTGAGACAGAATCAACCAAGAAGGGAAATCCAATCAAGCAAGTACAAGAATCCTGAAATCACATCCAATTCCTTTTTATCAAAATCTATTCCAGCCATCTTGATACTTAATGTTTCTATTCCTTTTTAGGATTTCTACCTCTTTTAGGGTTTACTTTTGCAATTAGGGTTTTACTTCATCTTACTCTTTTAAACCCTAATTTTCTCATCTATCCTTCACGAAAATTATTAAGGTTACCTTTTAAAAACACATAACCTTAATTTCAGATTAAAGCACAATTAACCATCAATTAAGTCTATTAAGCCTCTTTTCATTAAAGCTACCATTTTTATCCTTTTAATCCATGACAAAGTCATTATGCTCATTTATCCTCAATTCGTAGTTCATTATGGTCTAATTCACATATGAATGTTATTTATCATTAATTCTACCTTTTATCCACTAGAAAACCCTAATTTCTACATTAAGGGTATTTATTCACAATTAGGAACTTTTGTACTTGAAATAGCTTAAAATCATCTATCTCAGCTTTATTCATGAATTTGAGCAATGAAAGCCATTAAGAGTCATAATTATCGAGATTAGGGTTTTAAGGCCCATTAAAACATATTCATGTACATGGAATCATGAATTAATCAAACTATGCATAAAGATTATCCTTTTAGATCTAATGTGACCTTTTTATAATCAATAGGTTAATATCAACTCTAAACACCCATTAGAGTCTACTAATTACATTAATCATCTCAAAGTAGAGTTTCTTAATCTTTAATTCGTTAAAGTTGATAACTCACACTACTTTTCGAATTGCAATTAGAAAAAGGGTTCAATTATATTTTTATTGCTTTCCTCGTGTTTTGCTGAGCAAAATTCATATATTATGTGTATCCATCCGAGCTACAGTTAAATAGATATGAATTTTGCAAATTTAACTTACTTGGACCAATCAGGAACTGCCACGCCATCTCTGTCCATGCAACGTGACCCAGTTTGCTAAACATAACGCAAAGATCCTTTTACCCTTTCATAAGTCATTGGTTTAGCTATGACCGAAGGGGCAAAAAGGTCCAATGCAGCCCATCGTCTTCCTCCTCACGAGAACCTTCTGTTGCCGCTAGGTCAGGGATCATACGTGGCATGGTCTCTCCTTCTCGGACCCCGACGGCCATTAGGGATGGCTCACCCACCTCCGTCGTGCCTCTGCACATGCGAGGGTGCCATTGGATCATTGCCATGATGGTTGATTCATCGTGCCAAGCCCGCAATATGTGGCCGACCTGCAGCCAAACAATGGCTGCCACGCGAGTTTCAGAGCGCGGGGAAATGACTGTGCTCTTATGTGGCATCGTGGGAGCATCGTGGTTCCTTCGAACTCCAGCCCGTGGCTCCTCATTGTCCTACCCCCTTGATTAGGGTTTACATGAAAATAAGAATAAGGAGGAGGAGGAGAGAGAAAAAACGTGTGGAATCTCCTTGGGATAGACTAGAGGCTCTACCCTTTATATAGGGGAGAGTATCCACACCCTATCATGCTTGCCCACGAAGCACACAAGTCCTTTTCCAAAAAGGAACCATATTCCTTCATCGTGAAGAAATATTCTCTCTCTTCTTTATCTTTTTTATATTCTCTATTATTTTGATATTTAGGAATTCGAAAATCCTCTCCCTTATTCTCTTTATTCTTTCCTTTTAATTCATTGGTCACGAAATAATATATCTCCTTAAGTAGAAAATTCCTTTTTAACAATACAACATAATCCATTAATTATGTATTCACATTATCTTCTTATTTTCTATTATAGTTATTTTCTATTTCTTTTTCTTCATTGGGACTCCTTGGATCCCAAGAAACTCAAATATTTTGAAATCCTTTTTAATGGATAGTCATTATCCTTCTAGATGCATCTATATCCATTATTTCTCATTTCTTGTTTATTTCTTATTAAAATATCTTGTTTTGAGGATTTCTCTTTATATTTCTTTTTGTTTTCCTCATTGGCACTCCTTTTAACATTAGGAATCCTTGGGATACGAAATGCCACCAAGGATAACTCAATTATACCTCTTTCCACTTATTTTCCACATTTTACCATTGTTTTCAATTTCTTTTTTAATAAAGAAATACTTAATTGATCTTTTCTTTTCTTATTGTATTTTCTTTGCAACTTTGGACTCCTTGGAACCCAAGGAACCCAAGAGTCACGAAATCCACCTTTGGATTAAATTATTTTTCCTTCTAGAGGTTTCTACATTTTTCTTTTCTCCATTTCTTATTCATAATGGAGTTCCTTTTGGTTTTTCCTTATTATTGTAAACGACCATCAAGGCTATTGTAAGCGAAACTCATTTATTCAAGACAAATTATATCATTACTTGTTCACATATCTTTAATATGAGAAATTACATTTCTCACCAAATGAACCCAAAAGTTGGGGTTGTAACATGCAGTCTCTTCTTCCATCACACAGGAATATCCCAACTACCCTTAGAAGCTTGTCTAATGAATTTGGTGGATGATTGCATACACTATCATTCATTGGAGGATTGTGTCATATTTCTGAAGGAATTTCCTTGCTTCTATTCAAGATAGTATGAAGATTTGGGACTACAACCTCCACCATTAATCCCTTCCTTACAATGTCCCCCTGAGTTATAATTGAAGTCACTACCACCACACTTGAAGTACACATTCTTTGAAGTGGACAACAAACTCCAGTGATAATTTTTACATCACTAAGTTTGAAGGAGGAGGAGAAGTTGCCTATTTTTTTGAAGAACCATTGGGCTGCATTTGGGTGGTCCATCGCTCACATCAAGAGGATCTCCCCTAAGTTTTTGCCAACATAAGATCAGAATTGAAGGAGATAATGTGTAGTACAACCTCAGTGACATCTAATACTATAATGACATAGGTGGTGAAGATAGAGGTAGTAAAGCTTCTCTCTATATGTATAATTTATGTTATTTCTAATTCAAAATGGGTTTGTTCAACTTAGGTTGTTCTAAAGAAAGGAGGAATCACAATCACTACAAAATTTGCAAGTGAGTTAGTTTCCACTAGGATAATGACCAAGTGGCAGGTGTGTATCGACTATTGTCATTTGAGTGTAGCCACTTTGAAAGATCATTTTCCGCTCCCATTTATTGATCAAATTCTTGAGAGGCTCACCGACCGATCATACTTTTGCTTCTTATACGATTACTCCATCTATAATAAGATTTCAATTAAACTACATGATCAAGAGAAGTCTACCTTCACTTGCCCCTATGGTACATTTGTCTGCCTTTGAATGCCTTTTGGTCTTCGCAATGCTCCAGCAACATTTCAAAGATGTATGCTCACTTTTTTTTAATATGATTGAGCGATATCTTGAGATTTTTATGGATAATTTTTTAGTATATGGAGAGTCATTTAAGGACTGCCTTACCAGGCTTGACAAAGTCTTGCAAAAATATGAGGACACTTATCTAGTTTTGAACTGGGAAAAATGTCACATGATGGTGAGTGAGGGGATTGTGCTGGGACATAAGGTCTCCAACATAGGAATGGAAGTTAATCTAATAAAAATAGAAGTGATCTCTAAGCTACCTCCACCATCTTTGGTGAAGGGAGTTAGGATTTTTTTAGGACATGCTATATTTTACCAATGTTTCATTAAAGATACTTAAAAAATTGCAAAACCACTTTTTGGGTTACTAGAAAAGGATGTTCAATTTAATTTTAAAGATCGTTGTTTGAAAGTATTTGAAATTTTAAAGGAGAAGTCGATCTCCACACCCATGGTGGTGGCTCCATATTGGGACCAACCTTTTGAGTTAATGTGTGGCGCATCAGATTTTGCGGTAGGAGTTATACTAGGCCAACATAAGGACTGTAACATACCGAATCCTTGGCATTTTGTCTTTTGGCCCTATTTCCCATCTTTTCATTTCTTTTCTATCCTTCTTGGCCTTTCTGTTTAATTTGTGGATATTATGGTGGTTAAGTGGACATTTGTTCACCTTTTATGTCAATAAAGGGGTTTAATGTACAATTACCTCAGTAGAAGTCTAAGTAGTGGGCATGACGTGCAATTGTCCACTTAAGTAATAAAAATATTGAAAGAATTTGTGTTAGAACTTTCTAGGACTTTTTAGAATATGAAAAAGAAAAGAAATCCCAAAATATACATAAAGGGGATGATAAATGGATAAAAGTATATAATAGGGAATATATTGTTTCTAAAATCATAAAAAGGAAAACCAATGAGATAATTTGATATAAAATTTCATTTTCTTGAACTAAAAGTTACTTAAGGGCCAAGTATCGCCCAATTTGGAAAGAGTATATATAATATATATATATATATATATATTCTTTATTAAGTGAAACTAGGAAATAAGCCAAGAAAGAGAAGTAAAATACTTAATGTCCTCAAATTGGAAAACTAATTCCAAATTCATGATCTAAACATGAAGATAAGCCTTTGGGCAGGTTTTCAACTAATTTGGATGATATTTGCATATTATGAAAAAGTAGGAGAGAGAAAGTGTGTAGAGCATTCACTTTGATAATTAATTAAATAAATAACACCAACATGATCAATTAATGTCAAAATTGTATCTAAGACATTAATTGGGACTTATGGGTGAAATTTCATCATATTTGGATAGTGTTAGAGTCATAAATAAAGGAAGAGAGAGAAAACAAAGAATTACCTAATTATCTAGTTAAAGTTTCTCAAAACAAAAAATAAACTCCAAATTCAGATTCTAAACCTCGAAAATAACTAGGATGCCAAGTTTCATCAAAGTTGGGGATCGTTTGGGCACCCAATGGAGGAAAGAGAAAAACATTAATTAATACAAATACACTTTGGTCGAAATAGAATCGTATTTGAAAATTAAATGTCACGCGGTATATAATACGTGTGCAATTTGACGGCTAGGATAGCCCCATGGAACCATTAGACGGTTCGGGGTCATCTCCTACCTTGTATTAGTTTGGGAAATAAGGAAGCTTTTTGCAAATTTTCAAATTTGATTATCTCTCTCTACACTCGACCAAATCATGAGATTTTTGGTTCGTTGGACTCCTCTCCCTATTCATCACCTAATTATCCTAACATTTAGGTTATTTGATTATTATTCAAAGAATTCCTAAATTTTTCAAAGCTTACATCTCACCCCAGCTTCTAAAACCCTAGACTACACCCCCTCACCTATAAATACCCCTACCCTGAGCACCCATGGTTCCTTTGCAACTCACGACACAATTTAATTGTTCAATTCTTCTCATGTTTGACCCCGACGATCAACTTTTGGACTTAGGATTTGCGGAAGACTTTCCTCTCTACTCTCTTCACCTCTGGCCTAATTACATGTACCAATCATTCTGGTTTCTTGTGCTCTTCCTTTTGAAAGTTTGAACGTCGAGTTTCGTGGAAGATTGAAAAAAAGCCCAAAACACCCCAAGGAGCACGTCGGTCATGGCATCGAGGGGTTGGGGAAGATAGCCCCTTGTTGATTTATGCTTTTACCCTCACCATTTTCTTCTTTCCTTCTCTGTCTCGCACTAGGGGCATGTCGCTCTTTTGCTTTGCTTTCACCCGACCTTGACCCGACTTTGACCAGCACCAGATCGGCAACCAGTGAGGCGAGCCGCTGACTTGTCCCGCAGTGATTGTGCCAAGAAGCGGGCCCAACTCCTCTCTCTCTCTCTCTCTTGGTCTCTCTGTTGTTTAAATGAAATTCAAAATTTGTAATTTTCCTATTGATAAGAACTAGAAAATTTATAGTAATTAATTCCATGGTCCAAAAATAAAAGTAAGACATGTTTTGGAATCATAAAAATCCCCTCTATTTGTTAAAAATAATTTTGACGCTTGATTTTGAGTTTTTTCGAATAAGTGTTTTTGGGAATGGTTTAATTAAGTAAAAATCACTAAAAATACTCTAAAAGTACATATCTCTAAAATATATAAAATTATATGTTATTTTGATCATAAAACCCTAACTAAGATAGTAGTGATGGTTTGTATAAAAAGTTGGTAACTTTGGGGTTTTAAGTCTTTAATGAATGAATATAGTTCTAATGTATGAACATGGTGATGATGTTAGGACAAGTGGACCCTGATCTCGTTTGCGGTAGGAGTTATACTAGGCCAACATAAGGACTGTAACATACCGAATCCTTGGCATTTTGTCTTTTGGCCCTATTTCCCATCTTTTCCTTTCTTTTCTATCCTTCTTGGCCTTTCTATTTAATTTGTGGATATTATGGTGGTTAAGTGGACATTTGTTCACCTTTTATGTCAATAAAGGGGGTTTAATGTACAATTACCTCAGTAGAAGTCTAAGTAGTGGGCATGACGTGCAATTGTCCACTTAAGTAATAAAAATAATGAAAGAATTTGTGTTAGAACTTTCTAGGACTTTTTAGAATATGAAAAAGAAAAGAAATCCCAAAATATACATAAAGGAGATGATAAATGGATAAACATATATAATAGGGAATATATTGTTTCCAAAATCATAAAAAGGAAAACCCATGAGATAATTTGATATAAATTTCATTTTCTTGAACTAAAAGTTACTTAAGGGCCAAGTATCGCCCAATTTGGAAAGAGTATATATATATATATATATATATATATATATATATATATATATATATATATATTCTTTATTAAGTGAAACTAGGAAATAAGCCAAGAAAGAGAAGTAAAATACTTAATGTCCTCAAATTGGAAAACTAATTCCAAATTCATAATCTAAACATGAAGATAAGCCTTTGGGCAGGTTTTCAACTAATTTGGATGATATTTGTATATTATGAAAAAGTAGGAGAGAGAAAGTGTGTAGAGCATTCACTTTGATAATTAATTAAATAAATAACACCAACGTGATCAATTAATGTCAAAATTGTATCTAAGACATTAATTGGGACTTATGGGTGAAATTTCATCATATTTGGATAGTGTTAGAGTCATAAATAAAGGAAGAGAGAGAAAACAAAGAATTACCTAATTATCTAGTTAAAGTTTCTCAAAACAAAAAATAAACTCCAAATTCAGATTCTACACCTCGAAAATAACTAGGATGTCAAGTTTCATCAAAGTTGGGGATCGTTTGGGCCCCCAATGGAGGAAAGAGAAAAACATTAATTAATACAAATACACTTTGGTCGAAATAGAATCGGATTTGAAAATTAAATGTCACGCGGTATATAATACGTGTGCAATTTGACGGCTAGGATAGCCCCATGGAACCATTAGACGGTTCGGGGTCATCTCCTACCTTGTATTAGTTTGGGAAACAAGGAAGCTTTTTGCAATTTTTCAAATTTGATTATCTCTCTCTACACTCGACCAAATCATGAGATTTTTGGTTCGTTGGACTCCTCTCTCTATTCATCACCTAATTATCCTAACATTTAGGTTATTTGATTATTATTCAAAGAATTCCTAAATTTTTCGAAGCTTCCATCTCACCCCAGCTTCTAAAACCCTAGACTACACCCCCTCACCTATAAATACCCTACCCTGAGCACCCATGGTTCCTTTCCATCTCACGACACAATTTAATTGTTCAATTCTTCTCATGTTTGACCCCGACGATCAGCTTTTGGACTTAGGATTTGCGGAAGACTTTCCTCTCTACTCTCTTCACCTATGGCCTAATTACATGTACCAATCATTCTGGTTTCTTGTGCTCTTCCTTTTGAAAGTTTGAACGTCGAGTTTCGAGGAAGATTACAAAAAAGCCCAAAACACCCCAAGGAGCACGTCGGTCATGGCATCGAGGGGTTGGGGAAGATAGCCCCTTGTTGATTTATGCTTTTACCCTCACCATTTTCTTCTTTCCTTCTCTGTCTCGCACTAGGGGCATGTCGCTCTTTTGCTTTGCTTTCACGCGACCTTGACCCAACTTTGACCAGCACCAGATCGACAACCAGTGAGGCGGGCCGCTGACTTGTCCCGCAGTGATTGAGCCAAGAAGCGGGCCCGACTCCTCTCTCTCTCTCTCGGTCTCTCTGTTGTTTAAATGAAATTCAAAATTTGTAATTTTCCTATTGATAAGAACTAGAAAATTTATAGTAATTAATTCCATGGTCCAAAAATAAAAGTAAGACATGTTTTGGAATCATAAAAATCCCCTCTATTTGTTAAAAATAATTTTTACGCTTGATTTTGAGTTTTTTCGAATAAGTGTTTTTGGGAATGGTTTAATTAAGTAAAAATCACTAAAAATACTCTAAAAGTACATATCTCTAAAATATATAAAATTATATGTTATTTTGATCATAAAACCCTAACTAAGATAGTAGTGATGGTTTGTATAAAAAGTTGGTAACTTTGGGGTTTTAAGTCTTTAATGAATGAATATAGTTCTAATGTATGAACATGGTGATGATGTTAGGACAAGTGGACCCTGATCTCATTTAATGGTTTTCAAAAAGTGGTTTCTAGGACTCTAAAGCAAAGGTATGTGAATATAACACCTTAGTTGGTAAATTTCATTCCTTAACCTATTCTTTCCTAATGAGGCTTAATTGAACCTAATCCTCTATTCTTGAAACCTAACTTACTTATGCCTCAAATTAGTTTATGAATTCGTCTTGTTTGGGTCTTATATCCCACTGCCATGCTTGTTGATTATTATAATTACTCTTTCCATGACTACTTTTCTAGCATGTAGATTTATGTTCTATTTAATTTAAAATAGCGGTACTTATGTACAACCACCCATAGAGGGCATGTATTTAATCACCCTGGGGAATGTTTTTATTCTCCCCATATTATTGTGTAGGTGACTGGGAATTTCTTATTCTCCCCTCACCTATAGGTTAGAGGTCTAGTAGGTTCCTCAACCCTACTTAGTTAGGTAGACATAATTATCTTACATGCAAATCCTTTTTAATATATTTTTTAATGGCAAGCTTCTTTTGAATATAGCCTCATACTCTTGTTATCTTTATCTTATGATGAACCCTAGCCTGTTTTTACTTGCTTTACTTATCTTGTTATCCTAGACTTGTTTTGTGGCACATACTTTTTTTTTCTTTCCCTTTTGGTGGGTGCCTTCCCAACCACCCAGGTGCTGAGCAAGGTGATGGATAAGACAAGAAAATCTTAGCTTTTGGCTTAGACCTAACTCTTAGTGGTTTTGCTTTGGAGACAAGATTGTAGTAGTCTACACTTCCCTCTATCTAGATCCTAATTGCGTATCTTGATGTAAACCCTAATGGGATAATTTGATGTATTTTTTTAATCCTTTTTATGAAATTGAATATAGTCAGTATTTTTTATTCCGCTTCTTTCCAATGGTCTTTTTGTATACCAATACTTAAAAAAAGATTTGAAAATTTTACACCCGTTTCAACATACCCTTTTGAGTATGTTGGTAATGGAGATTTGTATTTCAAATTTTTAGTAAAGGGGTGATTTCACACTTTTACAACATGGTATCAGAGCCCATGGTAGTTGGAATCTGACTATTTTAGTTTTGTCTTCCTAGTTAGAAACACCACCTTACATAGTTCCTTTAAGTAACATGTTTGCCCTAGAGCTGATCTATGGATGATGAAAGGTTTATTTAGGATCTTATAGTTACACATTAGCATCACATTGAGTAAAAACCTAACATGTTTTCAATTGAAAGATGCTTAAGTAATCATAATAACTTAATGTTGTTTAGGTTTGGCTTTAGGCAACTATTAGGGCATGAAGTTTAAGCAAAGGTGTCTAGAAAGGATCAAGTTCTGGGGGCTGGAAATATTTTCCTCCGCGCCACTTGCTTGGTTTATGAGGTCTCCCAGATCCATATCATATCGGCCTGGCTTGAGCTGATATGGATTGTCTAAAATAGTTTGCTTTTAGGCAATAGTAACCTTAGACTTCTATATTGTATATCTTGGGGAACCCTAAGTTTTAGGTGTATGATGACTTGTTTACCAAGATAATTTCCTTATGACCCTTAGGGCCACATGCTTGGATAGTTTATCCCTAGAACCTAGACTTTGAAGTTTGGGGTTAAGTGAGCTATCAGAGTGCGCAGTGGAAGCATGATGGATCTTATGCATGGTTTAGTTAGACTCACCCTTTTACCTATAGATTAGTTTGGATGGATAGGCCAACCCTTTAAGGGGTGGAGAGTAGTTAGTTTGATGATGTTTGGGTAGTTAGATTTCGAGGAAAAAATCCTCTTTAGGGGGGATGGAACCTTGTGACATCTTGAAATCTATCTACTAATCTTTAGAAACCCCAACTCCATACTTAGAAGGTTAGTATGCTTGGATCCTCAGTTTTGACCAAACAAGTAATAGTGGTAACCCTGACATGCTTGTTTATATATTAATGAACATACAATAGTCATCTAAAGAATAATTTGTATGCTTGAACCCTATCAAATGCACATAATATGAGTAACTTACATATCAATCTTAATTGTGGATACACATGATGTTAATAACTTCATGAACCTATAAACCCTAATGATATGATGATAAATAAAAGTGTAACCTAATCTTGACCTTAATATACGCTAACAAGTATTAAGTGAAAATAATGGTCATGTTGACCTAGACCCTAAGTTGTAATCATCTAACCTTAATATATGCATCCTTAATGCCTTTCATGACATATTAGTAACCTTAGGTGTTATAATATGATAATGTACCTTGATACACATAAATGTTGTATAAGATCACATAATAGTAGATTAATTAATATGAAATGCATGTACCTTGTTATCTGGTACACACCTAATTAATCACCTAAACATGACTTGGCATGTGAATCAATTCATTAACATGCAATGTGTCCAACCTGGTTCACTAAAATACAGGTAATAGCTTCAATATGAATATGAAGTGATTGGATTCACATAAATGTGCAAAATCAATAATATAAATGAATAAATATGAGAAATAAGTAATGATGACATTAATGTGAATAAGAAAGGTAATGTGACAATGTTTAATATACATACAAGTAATCAATGTGACATAATTTGGATTAATTGTGGACTTAATAACAAATTGAATAAAATGTCCTATCACATGCAAGATAATTTTTTATAATTAATATAATGATAATATGAGGATAACAAAGTGTAAATCCAAATTATTAATGATCAAATATATTGAGATAATTGAGTAACCACTAATTGTGCTAAAATCATTATTAAGAAAAATGATATATAATATGATGTTTAATGCATAATAATGAAATATAATTATTTTGGCAACAAAGAAAATATATTTGGATATAATTAAAAAAATAATAATGATAATGTGATATCCTAATAAATATAACGCTAATGAGACAAAAATGTTAATAATGTTAAATCTCATAAAAATAATCTTAATAGTGGAACCCTAGGGGATCCTCGAGAACCTGACCTATGATGAGGTGCTTGTGAAGTATATGTTGATGAGTCGTTTGGTGGAAGTTATGGTTGGTGGAACAACAGAAGTTTGGTGATGAGATGTTGCATCTTCGCCTTCCCTCCTTACTTGTAATTTCGGGAATGAAATCTTCTTTAAGGGGTGGAGTGTTGTAACATACTAAATCCTGAACATTTTGTCTTTTGGCCCTCTTTCCCATTTTTTCGTTTCCTTTCTATACTTCTTGGCCTTTCTATTTAATTTGTGGATATTATGGTGGTTTAGTGGACATTTGTTCACCTTTTATGCCAATAAATGGGTTTAATGCACAATTACCTCAATAGAAGTCTAAGTAGTGGGCTTGACGTGCAATTGTCCACTTAAGTAATAAAAATAATGAAAGAATTTGTGCTAGAACTTTCTAGGACTTTTTAGAATATGAAAAAGAAAAGAAATCCCGAAATATACATAAAGGAGATGATAAATGGATAAAGGGATATAATGGGAAATATATTGTTTCAAAAATCACAAAGAGGAAAACCCACGAGATAATTTGATATGCAATTTCATTTTCTTGAACTAATGTTACTTAAGGGCCAAGTATCACCCAATTTGGAAAGAGCATATATATATATATATATATATATATATAAGTCTTTATTAGGGGAAAATAGGAAATAAGCCAAGAAAGAGAAATAAAATACTTAATGTCCTCAAATTGGAAAACTAATTCCAAATTTTTAATCTAAACATGAAGATAAGCCTTTGGGCAAGTTTTCAACTAATTTGGATGATATTTGGATAATGTGAAAAAGTAGGAGAGAGAAAGTGTGTAGACCCTTCATTTTGATAATTAATTAAATAAATAACATCAACATGATTAATTAATGGCAAAATCGCATCTAAGACATTAATTGGGACTTGTGGGTGAAATTTCATCATATTTGGATAATCTTAGAGTCATAAATGAAGGAAGAGAGAGAAAACAAAGAATTGCCTAGTTATCTAGTTAAAGTTTCTCAAAATGAAAAATAAACTCCAAATTCGGATTCTACACCTTGAAAATAGTCGGGGTGTCAAGTTTCATCAAAGTTGGGGATCGTTTGGGCACCCAATTGAGGAAAGAGAAAAACATTAATTAATGCAAATACACTTTGGTCGAAATGGAATCAGATTTGGAAATTAAATGTCACATGGTATATAACATGTGTGCGATCTGACGGCTAGGAGAGCCCCATGGAACCATCAGACGGTCTGGGGTCATCTCCTACCTCAGATCAGTTTGGGAAACAAGGAAGTTTTTGTGATTTTTCAAATTTGATTATCTCTCTCTACACTCGACCAAATCGTGGGATTTTTGGTTCGTTGGATTCTTCTCTCAATTGTGCACCTAATTATCCTAACATTTAGGTTATTTAATAATTACCTGAAGAATCCCTAAATTTCTCAAAGCTTCCGTCTCACCCCAATTTCTAAAACCCTAGATTACACCCCCTCACCTATAAATACCCCTACCCCGAGCACCCCTGGTTCCTTTGCAACTCACTGCACAATTCAATTATTCAATTCTTCTCATGTTTGACCCTGGCAGTCAACTTTTGGACTTGGGATTTGTGGCGAACTTTCCTCTCTACTCTCTTCACCTCCAGCCTAATTACAGGTACCAATCATTCCCGTTTCTTGTGCTCTTCCTTTTGAATGTTTGAACGTCGAGTTTTGTGGATGGTTGCAAAAATGCCCCAAGGAGCACGCCGACCATGGCGTCGAGGGGTTGGGAAGATATCCCCTTTCTGATTTATGCTTTTACCCTCGCTGTTTTCTTCTTTCCTTCTCTGTCTCGTGCTAGGGGCACATCGGTCTTTTGCTTTGCTTTGAACCAACCTTGACCTGGCTTTGAACCGCGACAGATCGGCTACCAGTGAGGTGGGCCATTAACTTGTCCCATAGTGATTGGGCCAAGCAGCAGGCCCGGATCCTCTCTCTCTCTCTTACTCTCTCTGGTGTTTAAACGAAATTCGGATTTTGTAATTTCCCTATTGGTTAGAACTAGAAAATTCATAGTAATTAATTCCATGGTCCAAAAATAAAAGTAAGACATGTTTTGGAATTAGAAAAATCCCCTCTATCTGTTAAAAATAATTTCGATGCTTGATTCTTATTTTTTTTCGAATAAGTGTTTTTGGGAATGATTTAATTAAGCAAAAAAACACTAAAAATACCTCTAAAAGTCCATATCTATAAAATATATTAAATTATATGTTATTTTGATTAGAAAACCCTAACTAAGACAATAGTGATGGTTTCAAGACCTAAATCAATGGTTTGTAGAAAAAATTGGTAATTTTGGGGTTTTAAGTCTTTAATGAATGAATATAGTTCTAATGTATGGACATGGTGATGATGCTAGGACAAGTGGACCCTGATCTCATTTAAAGGTTTTGAAAAGTGGTTTCTAGGACTCTAAGGAAGAGTTATATGCATCTAACACCTTAGTTGGGAAATTTTATGTAACCTATTCTTTCCTAACGAGGCTTAATTGAACTTAGTCCTCTATTCTTGAAACCTAACTTACTTATGCCTCAAATCATTTTATGGATTCATCTTGTTTGGGTCTTATACCCCACTATCATGCTTGTTGATTATTATAATTAATCTTTCCATGAATACTTTTCTATCATGTAGATTTATGTTCTATTTAATTTAAAGTAGTGGTATTTATGTACAACCACCCACAGAGGACATGTATTTAATTGTCATGGGGAATGTTTTTATTCTCCCCATATTATTTTGTAGGTGACTGGGAATGTCTTATTCTCCCCAAACCTATAGGTTAGAGGTCCGGTAGGTGCCTCATCCCTACTTAGTTAGGTAGACATAATTATCTTACATGCAAATCCTTTTTAATATATTTTTTAATGGAAAGCTTATTTTGAATATAGCTTCATACTCTTGTTATCTTCATCTTATGATGAACCCTAGCCTATTTTTACTTTCTTTACTTATCCTATTATCCTAGACTTGTTTTGTGACACATACTTTTTTCCTTTCCTTTTACTGGATGCCTTCCCAACCACCCAGGTGATGGATAAGACAAGAAGATCTTAGATGTTGGCTTGGACCTAGCTCTTGGAGGTTTTTCTTTGGAGACAAGATTGTAGTAGTCTAGACTTCTCTCTATCTAGATCCTAATTTTGTATCTTGATGTAAACCCTAATGGTAGAATTTGATGTATTTTTGTAATCCTTTTTATGAAATCGAATATATATAGTCAGTAATTTTTATTCCGTTGCTTTCCAATGGTCTTTTGTATACCAATACTTATATAAAGATTTGAAAATTTTACATGCGTTTCAACATACCCTTTTGAGTATGTTGGTAATGGAGGTTTGATATTTCAAATTTTTAGTAAAGGGGTGCTTTCACTCTTTTACAAGGATCGTGCTCTTTTGGTAATTTACTATGCATCTAGAACCCTTAATGATGAACAACTTAACTATACCACCAAAAAAAGAAACTTCTAGCCGTTGTTTTTGCCTTTGACAAATTTAGACAATATCTAATAGGAGCAAAGGTGATAGTGTGGGCAGATCATGCGGCTATTAAGTACCTTTTACAGAAAAAGGATGCTAAACCAATGATTCGATGAATTTTTCTATTACATGAGTTTGATATAGAAATTAAGGATAAGGCTAGAGATGAGAATGTAGTAGTAGATCATTTATCTCGATTAGAGAATGTGAATGAGGGGGTACTGGAGATACCAATTGTTGAGGATTTACCCGATGATAAACGTTTTGCTATGAAAGACAAATATACCTGGTTTTCACACATAGTAAATTATTTAGCATGTGGATAAATATTGGAAAACTGGAGATGCAAGAGAAGAAGAGGTTCTTCCGTTTCTTGAGGTTCTATGTGTGGAATGACCTTATTTTTCTTAAATAGTGTAGAAATGGCATTTTGAGGAAGTGTGTTCTGGAGGGCGAGTTTGAGATCATACCCACTAGGGGACACAATCTAGCTCAATAATGAAATCTAAGGTTTTAGAGAGTGGATTTAATTTGTCGTCATTATTTAAGGATGCTTATGATTTTGTGTGGGCGTGTAACGGTGTCAATGGTTAGGAAACATATCTAGAAAACATGAACTAACTCTTACCACATTTCAAGAAGTAGAAGTCTTTGATTTATGTTGGATTGATCTTATGGGACCTTTTGTGTCTTCTAATTCCAATCTATACTTTTTGCTTGCAGTTGACCATGTGTCAAAATGGGTGGAAGTAATTCCAACATGTACCAATGATGTGCATGTTGTGTGTAAATTTGTGAAGGATTACATTTTTAGCAAGTTTGGAGTACCCATGGTATTTATAAATGATGGGGGAGTCTCACTTCACTAATAGGGAATTTGGAGCTCTATTGAGCAAATATGGAGTGAAATAGTGTAGGAACCCCATATCATCCCTAGACCCAAGGCCATGAGGAGGTGTCAAATAGGGAAATTTAGATGATTTTAGAAAAGATCATTTCAACTAATAGGACTAATTGGAGTGTGCAACTAAATGATAATGGTCTTATGCATGCCTTTTAAGACACCCATAGGTATGACCCGCTAGAGTCTAGTTTGCGAGTGGACATGCCATTTGCATGTGGAACTAGAGCCTAAAGCCAAATGGTCCTTAAGGAAATTGAATTATGATCTTTCTAGTGTAGGGAGGAAGCATTGACTAGAACTGAATGAGTTAGATGAGATTAAGCTAGATTCCTATGAGAGTTCTACAATCTATAAAGATAGAACAAAGAAAGTTCATGACTGCCACATTCTCCATTGGGTGTTTCTGGCGGGTCAATGATTTTTATTATTTAATTCTAGGATGAAATTGCATCTTGGGAAGTGGAGGTCCTGGTGAAGTGGACCATATGTGGTATTTAAGGCATTCCCTTAAGGTGCAATTGAAATTAGTGATGGTGCCAAGATCTTCTTGACAAGTGGACAGTGCCTCAAACACTATTATGTAGTAGAGGTGGTCCATGAGGGGAGGAGTTGAAGCTTATTGAGCTTCATAGAGCTTTTAAGCAAATTTATTGTCGATCCTAAGACACTAAACAAAGGCTCTTATGGGAGGCAAATCATTCATTTTATTTTCATCATATATCTTCTATTTAGAAAATTTTCATTGAATTCTCATACTAATATATATATATATATATATATATATATATATATATATATATATATATATATAACTATAAAAAGGGTACCTTGATGCTTCGATGTGTTGTTTAGGTAGAATAAATCTCGGTACCATCGACTGACTACCAAAAATCAAAAGGGATTTCAAAAAATCTCATTAACACCGATAGGAGGGACGGTGGAATCAAATCCCTAATATCTCAAAGTATGCAAAAAGTCAATATTATTGACAAGGGGATCGGTGGCACCAATAGTTTTTGAGCAAGGAGCAGTTCCCAAAAAAAAATTGATCTGTACACTGAGAGGATGCTTGATGGTATCAAATCACTCAACTCAACAATGGAAAAATTGACACAGCTTGGTACACCGACACCAAAAGTCCTTGGTACTGACTTGAGACGTCAGAGCCATGCAAATTACAGCTTCGTACCACTAATACTAAAAATAATGGAACTAACTTGAGACATTAGAGCCGCACAAATTACAGCTCAGTACCACCGAAACCTCAATAATGGCACTGCCATTGAATCCCAAAATTTGTTGCACTGACAACAATGACCATGATATTCCACATCCAACGGATAGTGGCACCAATCCGAGCATGCGTTCCAGAAGTCAGTACCATCGACAACAGTCGGTACCACCAATATGAAAGGATCTGAGGGTTAGTACAATGATGGCTCAGGTTTGTTGGTATCAATGGATGACACCAACACCCATGGATAATGACTGAAGTCCATACCATCAACATGATAAGTCAGTGTCACCGACACGACGTGACATGACAACTCCTCAGCTATGTAAGGGGAGGAAATGGGTGGTCTCAAATCACACCCAAAGTATCCCCTTGCATTCAATAAGGTGGCATACATTGTCAATGACTTCTCGAGCTTCTCAATGTCTCAAAGTCTACACCAATCTCCCTTTCTTGATCTACTTTCTAATTTATACACTAATGGCATTGAAGAGACAAGCTTCATCAGTAGGCACGTCCGAGAAGATGGTGTCAAAGACATCTCAGGTAGCCTTCTCATATGAAAATAAAAAAAATCCTACGCCTTCCATGATGAAGAGGGAGATCATACCCACACGGTATGATGATTTTGCATTCCTCAACACCACTTGATTTGCCGATAGTTTTCTCCAAGTCTACAGTAGCCAAGGCATGGTGGGTGATCACTTTTTCTTTGGTGATTATCCCACCTACCAAGAGATAGCTTGCAAGTTCCTCACAACTATGGAGATTTGTTGCATCCCCAAGCATGGTGAAGGTTCAGTAAAGTTCTGGCTCTACAACACCAATCACTACTTCACCCAAACAGAGTTCAATGCCATTTATAGTTGTCTAATGGGTGGGTCATGCTTCATGCCATGAGACTTTGACTATAGCATGGTTTGACGGTAGATGACAACCCTTCCTTAAGGGTTCATCATCAACTGGCACCAATCTTCAATCATAGACATTGAGCACCTCTTCACCCACATTCTGCATCATACCTGACAAACATGATTTTGGCCAAGTCCACTCAGGGGCGGGGGAAAGTCTAGAAGGAAGACATGTTTGTGTTGTGGTCCTTTCTAACTGTGGGGAGGAGATGATCAATATCAGGTCATTCTTCCTTCAACACATGTTGGTAGTGAAGAGGCAAGCTCAGAGAAAAGCCCCAATTCACTTTGGGGGACTGCTTACACTACTCACCCTACACCTCCACCTCAACCATTCCAAGACTAACACACTCAAGACTTCTTTGACGTTTGACTTTAAGCATTTCAAGCGGCACACCTCACTACCAAGTACTAGGGTACAGTGTGTGCCTGCTACACCATCCACGGACGATGAAGGAAAGGGCCCTTCCTGACCCATCTTTCGTCTAAGGGGAGTGTGGCACCTTCAATGGCCGGCCGACGAAGCAGAGTTTGTACCAGAGGGGGAATACATTAAGGATAAGGAAGAAGAATAAGAAGACGAGGAGGTTGTGATTCCTTATACATTGAGGTGACACCTTCACCACATTCCACGCCACTAGCAACATCTAGCTCTACAACTCCACCACCTCCACCGCCTGGAGACTCTTTCTCCATGGAGGGTGAGTACATGATGTTGTAGTCCATTCAGCAATGTCAACAACAGCAATCGACCACCTTGATTGAGATTTAAGGTGTTAGGAGTAGCTCCTTTAACAGTAGCAAGCTTTCTACGCCAATGAGAGGCTTCTCCTGGTCAACTAGGAGAACATGCACACTCGCCTGCAATGAATTGAGTTTCATCAATAGCCTCTCTACAACCACTATTGGAGTTGAGGTAACTTTTCTAGCTACCCATTTCCACCACCTATTCCATCCAACTCACCCACATTGATCAGTACTTTCTTTCCTCCAAATCCATAGATGTTGTCGGGAATGTTTCAGCCCCGACCACCACCCTACTAAGCACATGTACCCCCGTTCCACCTCTTAATTTGAGTTTTGAATATGAGGACATAGTTAAGTTCAAGCTTATAGGGGTGATGGAACGGTTCTATCATGTTCATTTTTTATCTTATTTTAGTCTTTCTTATTTTTGAGTAGCATGATCCATAATCTATGTAGTGTAATTGTGGAGCTTATTTATCATAATTTCATCTATCATTAAACAATAATGTGTTCTGTGCTTCTGCAATTAATCTTAAATTGATATGGATCACATCTTTTTAAGCTGCTTTTGTAAAGTCCAAGGCAAAACCAACTGTAGGAAGTGTTTGGGTTAATAACTTGAGGACACTTAATATAGATGAAAATTTGAAGTATTCCAAGATTTGTGTATGATTATGAGGTTTGAGTCCAAACCAACCATACATATAACAAAATCTTGAATGGGATTTTTAGAAAGAAATTCTAAGGTTACCTTCTACAGAAGTTGATAGGAGAGGGATATATCATAGTTTAGAAAGGCATTGTCTCTTTATCATGTGACTCCACCTACCTCTCATGACAAATTATCCACCACCACAAGATGATCAAGTAATCCAAATTGTTTCCTCTTGAATGCATTGCATAGCATAATAGCATAACATGTAGCATGAAAGCTAGTTTCATTAGTTTAAAAAATATAATTTTTTGTAGAGATGTGCATATAAATTAGTTGCATCTCGAGTTTCATGTAGATTTAATTATCCTTTTGCATGATTATGTGCATTTTTTTGCAAACATGTATCTATGTAGCATTCTCCACAAATTAAAGTGAAAGGATATTCATTTGTATCCCTCCCAATAATAATAGAAAAGGGCAATAATATGTTGAAGAAAGCCCAATCATAAATCATAAATCATGTTGAAATAAGAAACGCAAAGAAAAAAATTAAAATCAAATAAATAGGGAACAAGGAATGCCTTGAACTCAATCTAATTATTCTTCATGGAGAAGGTGAAAATAGTTTATATGTATGCATTCTTTTAGACAAAACTTGTCATTCGGATGAGAAATCCAGTGCATTCATCATTCCACCATGACGTTATGTATTAGGATTCATGCATTTTTTATTTCCTTCATTTTGTAGGTACATCATATTATGTTTTAGCATAACTATTTTGGATGTTGCTTATAATTCTTGTTCATAGCCACCTACTTTATTTCCATCCATTTCTCTTTATGGTAGGCCACATATATGATTGATCCCCTCATTCATTTCTATATGAGAAACTATTTCCAACATAGTTTGGTAGGTAGATATGAGCAATGTAGATAGGGAATCACATGGTACCGTTTTATTAAGGTTTTAAGCATATAATTATGATAAAAAAGCATGTTCAACTAAGAAGCAAGGTCAGGGGTCTTACAATAGATGATATCTTAATCTACTCTAGCGATAGTGAACAACACGAGCACCATCTTCACCATGCATACGAGTTGTTGGGATGACATAGGTTGTATTCTAAGTTCAACAAGTGTGAGTTTTGGTTCACAAAGTTTCCTTTTATTAGTCATGTAATTCCCCCCAAAAGGAATTTCTATATATTCTAAGATGGTGGAGTTGGCATTAGGTTGGGATAGTCGAAGATAGTGATAGAGGTTTATAGTTTCCTAGTGTTAGCTGATTACTATAGGAGGTTCATCGGGAACTTTGTTGTAATTACTTTGTCATTAAAGAGGCTAACTAGGAAATATGTAATATTTGTTTGGGATGAAAGATTCCATCATTGTTTTCAGTTTGTGAAGTGGACGTTGAATTATACACCATTATTAGTTCTTCATTGCTTGGGAAGGTATACATCATCTTCTCTAATGCCTATAAGAATGGATTGGGATGTGTTCTAGTGCTAGAAAACAACATGGTTCTATTTGCTTACAGGAATATTAAGAAGCATATGGAGAGCAATCCAACTCATGACCTAGAGGTGATAGTAGTTGTGTTTCCTTTGAAGGTTTGAAGACATTATCTGTATGGGGAGAAGAGATAGATTTTCACAAACCACAAGAATATCTAGTATATATTTTCAAAAAATAAGTGGAATGTGAGAAAAAGGAGATGGATGGAGCTGATAAAGGATTATGCTTATACATAGTCTATCATCCATGAAAGGAGAACATGATCGCTAATGTCTTCTACATAACATCATCATATTCTTCTACTATAGATAGATCATAATTGTACTCCATGGCTTGTGATAAGAGGAACATTTTGGTGGCTCTACATCAAATGAACTACATGGAGGTTTCCATGTTAGCACAATCACAATTCAAAACAATATTGATAGAACATATTATAGATGTGAAACATGTTAATGCTGTGATAAATAATATTTGAATCAAGTTTGTAAATTGGAGGCATGATGGGTTTCATGAGGACAAATGGTATAATAGTGTGATTTCATGACATGTTGGTAGTTCTAGATGTTAGAGGTCTGAGGGAGATGGTGCTTGAGGAGGCACATTCCTCCATATATGCACTACATCTTGGAAGTACGAAGATGTACCATAATCTTAATTATTTATATTTGTATCTAGAATTGAAGAGTGATGCAGAGGAGCTTGTGTCAAGGTGTATAGTATTCAGCAATTCGAAGTCGAACACTAACATCCTATAGGGTTCTTGCACCCCATGCCAATTCCTTATTAAGACTATGACCATGTAACTATGGATTTTTGTGGTTAGTCTTCCTAGGTCAACTCAGGGATATCATTCCATTTGGATGATCAGTGACCATTTGACAAAGTCCACTCACTTTTTACCACTCTATACCACCTACACTACAATGACGTTGGGACAAATATGTGTGGATGTGATTGTTTGTCTACATGGTGTACAAACTATGATAGTGTTAGATAGATGACCTGAGCTCATGAATAGGCCTTGGGAGAATCTGCATACAAAATTTGGGACATAGTTGCAGTTGGGAACAACTTTTCACCCTTAGACAAATGAACAATCAAAGAAAACCATCCATGTTTTGGAAGATCATTTGAGGGAATGTGTTGTATGGTTTTTGGAAATTTGGTATATTCATATGAGTTTGACTGAGTTCTCATTTTCATGGTAGGCATTTCAAAAGGTGAATACCAGTTGTTGGGTCCTGAGTTGGTGCAATAGACTACAGAAAAGATCAAGGTGATTAGACAACAATTCAAAGTAGAACATGATAGGTAGAAGTTCTATTTTAAAAACAAACATATAAAATTAGATTTATAGATTGGAGACCATCTATATCTCAAGATCTCGCCTTGGAAAGGAATTTGAGGTTTGGTAAGAGGGGATGAGTTGGCTCCCATTTTCATGGAACCTTACTTTATATTAGCTTGTTTTTGGCAATGTTGCTTACATGTTGTATCTACTACTAGAGTCTCACAACTTGTACCCCATGTTTCATGTTTATATGTTGAACAAGTGTCATATAGATACACAATTGATGATTCAAATAGCGGTAGTTAAATTAGATGTTCACATCTCTTATGTTGAGGTTCACATGTTGATCTTATATAGACATGTTTAAAGTTGAGGAAGAATGGTATATAGTTCTTGACCTTGTTTTCTCATGATTTTAGGAGAGAAATCCTTTTTAGAGATTTAGGGTCGAAGGTTCTGTCCTAGTTTAACCTATATCCATGTTTTATAATCATAATTGAATACTGGATATCAAGTATCCTAAGTGTTCCTATATATTGGGGCTCCTTCATGGGTGAACCCTTGCTAGGTTGAGGTTTGGTGGAGGGTCAATAGGGTATGTTGAGTGTGCACCTCGATAGGTTAATTTTTGCCCCTTAGTAGCTTTCCTTTTTTACATTGGTAGGTAAAGGAAATAACCACAAAAAATATACAATATACAAACCTTGATAGGTACCCGATATGGGAATAGAATCAATGTATTGAGCCTCAAATTCTCTACAAGATTCACTCTTTTACGCCTCAATATCATGTTATAAGTGAGACAGATTAGGATTTTTGGTCCCTTTTTCTATACATAAACAACCCCCTCTCAACATATAGCCTCATTTGTTTGTTTAGACACCTGATAGATATGAGATGAAGGAACTCTAGACCTAGATAACCTTATCTTAAAGGTCAATTTCTTCAATCAAGTTCTTGCATGCACTTGTATGTTGGAATTGAAGGATAATCGATGGTTTATAGCTCCCGTAGCTTCTTATCTTCCTTCACCCATGTAAGTTCTTATCTCTTTATGCCCCATTTTCCATATATATCCCTCTCATCCTAAATGTTGGACTGAAATTTTTAAGCATTCATAGTGGAAAGTATCTCATCTAGCTAAAGCACTTCTTTGTCTCCCTTTTTGCCCTAGAGAGCTTAACCTTGATTGGATGTGATCATCTTGGAGCTCTTTTTGATGTATTGGAGTTAAAGAGGAAGGTTATTGACGAGGATTTTTCTTTATCATGTTTTCTTCATATTTCTAAGGGGAGTGACATAATTTTTTTATACATTTCTTGCCTACATGCACATGCAAATTCTAGTTCTTTCCAAAACGTGCTATATAAGTCTAAAATGATGAATTTTAAGGACTATTTTCATTATATATGAACTCATTTCGAATTAGTGTATTCTTTTTCACTCTCTAAATGGTGATCTGATGTGGAATATTATCGCACTACAGATTCACTAGGAATATAGTTCCTAGAGTTTACCAAAACCAAAGTGCAACAATACCACCCGCAAGAGGACATATCCTATTGGAATATAGTTGAGGATCAAATCCCAAGGGACAATGTTTTTAAGAATTATCTAATCAGAGTAACTTAGCAAGAACTAGTATTTATCACAAAAGTTGAGATTGGTTTGATTAATCTAAGACTGCAAGATTAAAAAGAGCTAGATTAAGGTTCTAGTTATCAATGCATGGAGACACTAGGGTGGAACTGGGTTTCACCACCACTACTTGAATCTATGTATTCATTCAAATCCAAACCTATATGAAGATATAATTGGAGTTATACAAGTTTCCCATTTCGGCATCAGAAACATGCATGAGTAGACATCCCTATAAGCTCGATGTCTCGTTACTTACATATGCTCTATCCACTACTCAGAAACTTTTTGTCAAAAGTTCGTTAGGGTGTCAACCAAAGCTAATAGGTATTCAAATCCTAATCATTGAAGTTATCACATTAAAATGTTATAATAAATCATGTAAAGCAGGTGATCAATCCACAAGACATACAATAAATGATTGGCTATGAATTAAATGAGTTTATACAAGAGTTGGAACATGAATGGAATTGTAAGAAATGAGTAGTGGGGATAGTCCCCACACTCCAGTGAAAAGACTACTCCCTCGACATGGTGAGATTAATATCACAAGAAGAGGAATAGGACACCATCATGGTCATTATGATAACAGAAGAGGCTCGATGTGGTGTGTGATGGCAGTGTTCCTTCCTTCTTTCTCCTTCAGGTATTAACCCTGACTTGCAGCATAAGCAAGTGTAGGAATAGTAGCTCAGAGAAGAGATCAATCGCCCAAGAAGGGAGGTCGATGACTTGGAGTTGCAGAAGGAAGGGATCTATCGATCTATGCTTGAGGTCGATAGGCGTCGCCAAGCTAGATCAATAGAACTATCTTGGTCGAAATGTCTCATCCTTACTCTGATCTCAGCGGAAGCCTTTTGGTGTTTCTGTCTCTAGAATTCCTGAGATGATTTTTACGGATGCACTGGGGGCCTATTTATAGGGTCGAAGCTGTCAACCTATTTCCATCGGTGTCGACCATTTTTTGTCGATTGATAGGACTTTTGGTCAATGGCTTTTGGACTTCTGGACGATGGGACTATCGACCTTGAGGGTCGACAAGGGTGTCGGGTAGCTGTGGTCGTTGATAGAAGTATCGACAGTAGTAGATCAATGGCTGATTTCTTATCGATCGATGTCCGATGATGATGTCAAGCTCCTAAGTGTTGACCTTCTAAGTGTCGAATAATGTGTCGATGGGTCATCAACCTAGAAGGACGACAAGGCTATCAGTGGGACCCCCTAGGCAAACTTGTTGTAGAGTGATAACATTCAAAACCCACAAAGGGAGTCAAGAAAAGTATCAAATTCTTACAAATTAACATAAAAACCTAAGTAGATCAAAACAAAGCTATTCTTAATGAAAACTAAGCTAGATGAATGCTAAACTAGACTAATAATGCATCTAAAACTAGGATGATATGCATTTATCATGATCCACGTTGGTTCTAATATTATCAATTGCTTGCTTGAGGGATGACTTTTTGAAGTTAGTGCATATGTGCCCTTAAAATGTTTGTTTTGAGATATTTAGGTACCAAGTTGAAGGAAAATGAAATGCACATCTTCAATTACTGTTTGAAGGTATATCTGAATTGAAATATAGATGAATTACTAGCAGTTATGGTTACTAAATTTCGATGGACTAGAACTTGATTTTTTTTAGAGAGCAAATGGATCAATTCATTACTTGTTTGTCATATGACATCTACAATTAGAGAAAATAACACAACCAAAGCATACAAAGATCAAGTTCAGTAACCCAAGACTACATCAACTCATAACAAAGAGAGTATAGTGCTTTTTCATTGATGTGTTTCCTTGATACTGTCTTAAATAGCTTTTCATGAAGAATTCCTTAGATCTTAGCATGTAGTAGTGGTATAGAGACTTAATCAGAGCGGTGTTTTGATGATTAAAACCTTAAAAGAAACCATATAGAAAAGTTGAGATCAACCCAAAGCAAAATGGAGACCTAGACACAGCCATGGATCTCATCTCTCTCCGCAAGAGAGGTTGCATCAAACACAAATTGATCGATACTGATAGGTATCGACTAAGATGGCAAAGAAGCTTCTATGCATTAAAACTACAGATCATAGAAAGAGACATATTAATAAAATCAAACATGAGAAGGGGGGATGAGCCATAATGATTAGAAAGCATGAGAGCCTATATAAGATCCACTGATAGATGTTGTAATGAAGAAGCCGAGTGGTCATGGTCATGATCATGGCCAAGAACACTTACCGTCATGGTCAAATCAAGATATATTTGCTCAATTGATTGAAATTACAATATCAAATTGTTCATGGAACAAAACTTCAATGACTAATTTGTAAATATTTATGATGTGAGGAAAATGAACTCATTTATATATAATGAATTCAAAAGGAGACAAAGTAATATCCAGGAGCATGATTAATTACCAAGATAATAAATTTACAACGAGATCTTTGCAAATGAGCTCAAATTTTGAGTGAATTATGAATTATAGCTAAAATAATCAGTACCTAACATTGATATATTATAGATATCCAAAAGATGGAACCAAAAGAACACATGACTAAAGATTACTAGAGGAATTAGTTATATAGTCATAATTCATTTAAGCATAGCTTTTCCCGTGTGCATAATCGTGTAACTTCCTTGATGAGAGTTATCCTCATTTTGTTTCTAGACTCCTTTTACTAAATGAAATTATGGATTGTTATTGATTATTTGCTAAATCTAGATTCTAGAAAGTGGTTAATGACCCTTACCTCTCGCTCAACCTTGATTGAGGATAACACGTGGAGGGGGTCATTACATTTTGTATTAGAGCCTAGGTTGACCATTTAACCCTTAATAATTAGCAATTTTAATACTTCCTTAAGTCCTGAGGGAATTATTAAGGCATTATCCAAGGGAATCAATACCCGGAATGGATCCTGACCTAGGGGATGGACACATTTTCCTCCATCGCTAGCTGGTTTACAAGGTGTCACAAAACCATTTGTTATCCAAATCCTAACTCTAAATGACTATAAAGTCATTGGAGACAGGACCTAGGACTCCATCCTTAACAGGGTATTATCAAATTGTGAATGTAGAAGCGTAAATCTTAGCATACATGAATAGATAACAAGATAAAGGCACCAATCATAATCTCAACATTCAACAAGTATTACTAATCAACATTGTTTTTTTACAATATTACAATTACATATTCAAGAGTACCATTGTACAAGTCTGCTCATGTACACTAGGGATCTTACAACAAGTACACCTAACATAGCTTACCAAGACCATCACTTCTAACCATCTCTAAACCTATAAAATATGTGAAACAAGGCAAGTCAAGCACACAAAGTGCTGAGTATAGGGCTAGAAGATATATATATATATATATATATATATATATATATATATATATATATATATATATATATATGCTTTGCATAATTTTGAAAAGATTTGCACAAGTAACTAACAAGAATAAACAAATTAAGTATGTAGCAAAGCGAGAGCCTGTGTTTTATATCATTTTACTCCAATTATACCAACAACATCATATATCATAAAGCCTTTGACTACTTCCCATTGGAAGAGTCTGTAAGGGTGCTCAAGATTAGCTAACCCTTTTATAGACATGGTCGCCCTTTCTTGACACCTCAAGTAGAATGCCCAGCCTCGTGTCCTTACCCTCAGAATACAACCAGGTGGACAAGGTTTGTAGAATGGATCTTCTATATTATGTTTTCAAGTTATAATAAATGACATGTGATAGACATCAAGTTACATACTATAATCCTACATGGCAATATTTGAGCAAGTAAACAAGCATACATATGTATCACATTTCAAGCAAGAAATCGATAGTCATATAATTATTAAATCCCATACATGATTAGAGATTTCATAACCTATCCATGACCATCTAGATCTCAAGCAACACTTGGTTAAGTACAAGATTACATACATGTATTAATTTCTCATCATTAACCATAACTAGATTCATTTTAGGGTTTTGGACAAGTTAGGTTTAAAGTTGCTTACTTACATGTTTTCTTGTATCGATTTATATGTCATCAGGAAGGTGCGGTTCGAGTTTCATGTCATTTGGATGTTACATTCACTTTATGTGTCCATTATAAGATTTTATGTCACTTTGGTACATTATAGGTCAAAGGACTCATAATAGAGCAATAAAGGTCAAGTTTCATCAAGACATGAGAAGCAATCATAAAATATGGTTTCATTCAACAAGATAAGGACATAAGGAGCATAATGAGATATAGGTGGATGTCCCCTAGGGTCAAGTCATCAAAGTCCAACATCAGTATCAACATATCCACACACATTCAATCATTCACATATGCCATCAAGGTTCAACATGTGACTAGGGTGGGAAATCCAAATCCAAGATATAAATAAGATAATGGATTTCCTAATTTGAGAGGGAAGGGCATGAGACAAGGATCCACATAAGAATTAAGGTACAAGAACAACAATGCAAGCCATATAGGTCATATTAGGCATTATATGGTTTCCAATGTCATTATAGAGCAAGAGAGCATATCTTAGGTTGTAAAGACACAAAACATCATGAGGTTACTAATTTCAAGAATGGAAAGGCATTTGATGTACAATTTAAGTCAACCACATCAATTGTGTCAAGGCATAACCAAACATTCATATAATAGGGACACATTGATGTATCTAGGGAAATATAGAGAAAACATAGTCAAAAAGGGTTTAATGAAATGGTCCTTGTATCATGGATGTACATTAGTCCCTGATTTCATAGTTGATTAAGAATTTGTGTCATTAGGATGAAACATTCACATTAATAGGGCAAAGTACATAGTTAATATTCACCATATGTCACATATGTGCATATAGGGTCACTTATGAGACATCGGGGTGATTTGGACCCTCATAAAGTTCAAAGATGCACAAAATATACTCATATAAGGATTGAGAGTGAATAAGGGTATCAAAGGTTCAATCTTTATAGATATCATGCATTAAACATGGTCAAAGTAGTCAAATGTTACATATTAACAAAATAAGGACAAAGTAAGGGGTTTTAGGGTCTGAAACTATTTTCAACTTGTAGATCTTGTTATTATGATCCTTTTGGTATATTGGATGACATAATTTGGTAAGGAGACAAAAAAGTTATCATTTTCACAAGAATGACCTTGTATAGAGTAATCTAGATCATACTTCTTTGATCCAAGGACTGGACATGGCTCAGGACACATATGAGGTGCCTCTTCACTTACGCCCGCTATCCTTATGGCCTTCCCAGCCCACAAGCTGGGTCTGCATTCTGCCTCCCTTAGGCCCCTAGTGCTTTCTCTTATGATGGGCCGGTTGAGCATCCCTTCTGCATTGTGAGAGCACATATGCTCCCCTGATTTCGTGCCCAAATAGAGATTGGATAGGAGAAAGCATGAAGCTCCTTCTACGACACTTTCATGAGTAAGAGGGGTGAGCACAGAGGCCTAAGGTGCCTCATCCACTTGCCCTTGTGTGGGGAGTTTCTTTGCTCTCTGAGAATCCATTGTCTAGTGCCACCGACCTAAAGGCCTCTCCCTTCAACGGTATCCATGGAAAGACTGGAGGATGTTGAAGAGGGGTAGCTGTAGGTGTAAAGAAGTGAAACCACTCCTCTACTAGAAAGAAAAGATCACATCCCTTAAAACCAAACACCACGTAAAATTTTTCACAAAAGGGATTGAGATCAATTCATTCAACATGTATGTATCATTACACAATGAGTAGCAGCGGAAAAAGAATTATTATCTAACAATTACAAAGCTTTATACAACACTTCACCACAAAAGGTGTTCTAAAGGAAAACTAAACATAACGCCAAGGACTAAGCCGAGGGTCATCTAACCACCTCTTCAATCCTCCCAAAGATCAGCTACAAGGTTGTTGTTGAAGCTACTTTCCTCGATCTAACCTGGGGTTGGAAACATACCCCACAAAAGAGAAGAAAAGGAAACAATCAACAAAATGTTGGTATGTGTATGTTAAAGGAAACTTTGAGCAATATGAGGATTTAAAGGACAACAAATGTATAATGCTTCCCATTCAAGAGGTAAGGACTACCCACACGGGCATAAAAGAAAATAAACATCATATTATGATAAAAGAAGATACTTGCCATAAACAAAACAAATAAGATTGTGCAATACTGGCACATAAGAAATTAGTAGGGCACACACCCCACAACATCACCAACCTGCATGCATGTGAGATAAACATAGCCCTAGAACAATATAAATAACAATTGGCGGCCAAGAACAAACTTGAACCTGATAGAGAAAGGAATACTGCCAATCTCCCAATATATAATAAGTTGAGTATGGATTACTACCATACTCAATTATAGAGGAATGGTATACTGCCACCCTCCAAATAAACAATAGGGGATTACTGCCCCAAAACCAATGTAATTACACTACTCTAGTGCTACTGAATCACATTGCATGTATAATGTAGAGGTAAGTAGAAAAGTATAGTCAGAATATGAAATAAAGGTTGCCATCACACAATGGACAACACCAACATATAATATCCACTTCAATGTGGCACACAACAATATAAGAGACCAACATGCAAAAGAGGTATCAAGAGAATATCCAAGTACATAGCAAGTAAGATAGTTCACACGAACCATGATATCAAAAGATTAGACATTTTGTGTAGGCAAAAGTCAAAAGAAAGATAAGATAGGTGAATTGCTCATTATAGAGGAATAGGGGATACAACATACCTCAAAATAAAAGTCCAACAGGTCCAAAGCACTTCTGGATCCAAAAACTAGGTCACCAAAGCCTATTAAACACATATACCGATTTTATGTCAATTTCATATATATAAACCAAACCCTAAAAACTACCTTTTATATATATATGTGTGAATTAGGTTATGAAAACCACTCCATATTTTAGGTTATGTTATTACGAGTCTAAAACATATTTTATTATATTTTTCTGACTTATAGATTATTAGTTATGAATTATTCAAGTTTTTATCTTATTTAATTAGATCCATAAAATCACCCTTTTAAATCATCATATTCGGTCGACAAAACCATACCATAAGAAAGCCTGCATTTTTATGAATCCAAAGAATATTTATTTATATTTTTCTGATCATCCACTAATTAGTTATGAATTTTTAACTACAGACCAATCAGATAATTACAAATAATTCGATCGCAGATACAGAGCAGAGAAAATCCACGTGGACCTGAACAGGCCAATCAGGGCCGCCCACGTCAGTGGACCACTTAAGCCAAGTCAGCGGAACCGGGCGCAAAACTAAAAGGAAGAGGAAGGCGCGAAAAGACCAAAATACCCCCGACTGTAATACAAAGCAGAAAAGGAAGGAATGAGGGCAAAGAGGGAAATCAACCCTGGGGTTTGTTTCCCTCGCGAGGACCACCCCGACAGCTTGAGAGCAATCAGGTCTATCGACAACCCCAGATCGCAAAAGAGTGCGAATTAGGCAAAAGGTCCTACATGAACAAAGTTCCAGAGATTCCAACGAACTCAGTGAACCAAACCGCGATCGGTAGCTCGAGAAACTCTCTCCGCAACTCCCTGCCAACACCGAGATGGTTGGGTATTGAAGAAGAAACAGCGGGAAGCCAAAAGAAGAATAGGGAAGTGACAGACACCCAAAACCGGAGTCAAAAACCAAGGTAGATCGGCGAGGTGATTATCACAACCTAGATTTCAACAAAACGATTAGAGAGTGGAAGAAAATGGGCAAAACGCTGTTACCTTCTAATCGCACAAATTGAGGAAATAGAAAGATTCCTTACGCTTCCACGAATCGAACAACACCAAGAAAGAGCTCCTCCGTGCACCAAAACCCTCCGCCGAGGTCGCCGCCGCCGAAAGAGGCAGATGGAGTAGGGAGAGTTGAAAGCAGGGCAAACCGGACCAAAAGGACAAGGGCACGAGGTTCGTAGGGGTTCGAGGATCGTGTAGGATGCCCTATATATAGGGGCGAAGTCAAGGTTCAATGAGGAACCAACGGAAACCAGAGAACAGAGGAGGAAAATGAAGGTTCTCGTCGACCCGGGGTTCTAGCGAGGGAAACCCTACTAAAATAGGGATCAACTAGACCGGAAATCAACGACAATGGTAAAAAGGTAAACAGAAAACAGCGAGCATGAAAGACAAAAGAGGAAAACACGGAGGAAAAATCGCGTTACTGTAGCCGCGAGTAAGAGTCCTAACGGAGGTAGGAGACAACTCCTCATCCGTTGGATCCTTATCCAAGGGCTACGGTGAAATCTGAAATTAAATAGGCCGCGTGACAGCCCAAAGATAGGAAAATCAGAAAATCAATCAAAGTGAAATTCAATTAATTTATGTATATTCTCTTTCCTGATTTAGGGGTTCTAGAATAATCCAAATTAAACCAAAATTTTCACATATGTTAAATTAAACATGTAGATTCCGAATATCCAATTTGTTTTGCCTTTTGGAAAACTTTAATGGGTTAACTAAATCAAATATCATTTTCTCTTTCTTTCTTCATTTATGGCTTTAGGATTATCCAAATTTTATGAAACTTGACACACAAGTCATAATTAATGTGTTGGATACGAATTTGCTTTTATTTCCAACTTTTGGTGTCATGATTTATATTTATTTATTAATTACACCTTTTAGGCATTTTCTCTCTCCTATAATTATCTATTAACCAAACATTATCCAAATTAGTTGCAAACTTGCCCAAAGGCTTATTTTTATATTTAGATTACGAATTTGGAGTTAGTTTTCCAATTGGAGGGCATTAAATATTTTATTTCACTTTATTGGCCTAATTCCTATTTTCTTTAGATAAGGACATTAATATATACAATTATCTTCCAAATTAAACGATACTTGGCCCTTAAGTTACTTTTTGGTCAAGAAAACAAATTTTAGTGTCAAATTATTCTGATGGGTTTCCAATTATAAATTGTTGGTACATTACCTTTCTAATTATCTTCTTTACCCATTAATTCCCATATTACCTTTAATTTTGCATTTATCTTCTCCTTTATATAAAATTCGGATTTTCTCCTATTTCTCCTATTTTAGGAAGTGCTAGAAAGTTCTAAGATGAAATATTTTATGATTTCTATTACTTAGTGACAAATTATACTTCAACCCTATGTTAAGATTACATGAGGAGGTATTTATCCAACTAAGTTCTTCAATTTCTTATTATCACCTAAATGAGTTATTATTAAGCACAAAGTATTTTGTATTTCCCTTAATTACATGTATTAGTTTATTCTTGTTTGGCTAAGACAAAAGGGTAAAACTACTAGGATAGGGTTCTAGTTCTAGTATGTTACAGCACACCACCCCTTAAAGGGATTTCATCCTCGAAATCAAAACATCCATAGGAAACTTATTCACCACCCCTTAAAAGGATTCAACTCATAAAATCAAACTTAACTTCAGTTATAGAAGTTTCAACTATACCCTTACATCCACTACATAAGCAACATGAAAAAGGAAACATAACTTGTAAAGACTAATCTAAGGAACTATGGATTAACTTGCTCTTGCTCAGTATCATCAGCTTCTTCACCATCCAAGGCAAAAACTCTACCAGCTCTTCTTTCCACAGGTCTTCCTCTATTATTGTTACCATTATTGTTGCCCTGATTCTGAGGAGGTGCTTGCTGTTGCGGTACTGGGGCTTGACCATTACGACGCTTAGGGCAATCGGGTCGGATGTGTCCAGGTTCATTACAAAAGTGACATACCACTGGTGCACCTTGGTTTCTAACATGAGGGCACTTCCCTGGAGGATGGGGTCTATTGCACTTTGCGCAACCGTCTCTTCTCTGATCATCACCTGAGGACTTCCTTTCCTTGTCGAACTCCCTATGCTGAAAACCTGGGTAAGACTCCACAGCCAAAGCTTTATCAACCATCTGCTGAAAGGTCAAGGGCAATTGTGGAATAAGAGCACGTCCCACATTGTAGTTGAGTCCTTGGAGGAAGAGGTCAACCCTTCGTTCCTCACCCAAACCTACTGCATAACGCTCCAACAGCAGAAACCTTTGCACGTAAGCAGAAACAAATAAGGAGCCTTGCTTCAAACTGTAGAACTCTGCTTCTTTCTTTTTCAAAGCAGCAGTGCATATGTACTTCCCACGGAAGAGTGTCAAAAACTCTTCCCAAGACATAGCTGAGATATCTCTAGTCCTTGTAATTCCATTCCACCAAACTCTTGCAAGTCCATCCAAAACATATGAAGCAAACCTAACCTTTTGGTGTGGAGGACAGGCCATACCATCAAAAGTCCTCTCCAAGGCTAAAACCCAATCATCTGCTTTGTCAACCATCTCTATCTCACCTTCACCCTTGAAGGAAGGTGGTTGCATCTTCATGAACTCCATGATTGTGAACTCCTTAGGCTTCTCAGGTACAAACGGGTCTTTCATCTTCCCCACCATAGAAGACACAAAGAGTTGTCGAAACATGGCCAACTCTTGCTCCGGAGTCATAGCTCCTCCTGAGGTCTCCTGTCCAAACCTAGTGTTTTGAGGTGTCTCATAACCGTACTGGTTGTCAGATGATGAGTTATCTCCCGCCATTAGGGTTTTGCCTGCACAAGGCAAGGTACTAGGTATACGCATCCTAATATAAAGGTAAACATCCTAAGGGAGACGAGTTTGAAATAGTTAGATAACCGACTGCTAGTGGCTCTGATACCATGTTGTAAAGAAGTGAAACCACTCCTCTACTAGAAAGAAAAGATCACATCCCTTAAAACCAAACACCACGTAAAATTTTTCACAAAAGGGATTGAGATCAATTCATTCAACATGTATGTATCATTACACAATGAGTAGCAGCGGAAAGCGAATTATTATCTAACAATTACAAAGCGTTATACAACACTTCACCACAAAAGGTGTTCTAAAGGAAAACTAAACATAATGCCAAGGACTAAGCCGAGGGTCATCTAACCACCTCTTCAAGCCTCCCAAAGATCAGCTACAAGGTTGTTGTAGAAGCTACTTTCCTCGATCTAACCTGGGGTTGGAAGCATACCCCACAAAAGAGAAGAAAAGGAAACAATCAGCAAAATGCTGGTATGTGTATGTTAAAGGAAACTTTGAGCAATATGAGGATTTAAAGGACAAAAAATGTATAATGCTTCCCATTCAAGAGGTAAGGACTACCCACACGGGCACAAAAGAAAATAAACATCATATTATGATAAAAGAAGATACTTGCCATAAACAAAACAAATAAGATTGTGCAATACTAGCACATAAGAAATTAGTAGGGCACACACCCCACAACATCACCAACCTGCATGCATGTGAGATAAACATAGCCCTAGAACAATATAAATAACAATTGGCGGCCAAGCACAAACTTGAACCTGATAGAGAAAGGAATACTGCCAATCTCCCAATATATAATAAGTTGAGTATGGATTACTGCCATACTCGATTATAGAGGAATGGTATACTGCCACCCTCCAAATAAACAATAGGGGATTACTGCCCCAAAACCAATGTAATTACACTACTCTAGTGCTACTGAATCACATTGCATGTATAATGTAGAGGCAAGTAGAAAAGTATAGTCAGAATATGAAATAAAGGTTGCCATCACACAATGGACAACACCAACATATAATATCCACTTCAACGTGGCACACAACAATATAAGAGACCAACATGCAAAAGAGGTATCGAGAGAATATCCAAGTACATAGCAAGTAAGATAGTTCACACGAACCATGATATCAAAAGATTATACATTTTGTGTAGGCAAAAGTCAAAAGAAAGATAAGATAGGTGAATTGCTCATTATAGAGGAATAGGGGATACAACATACCTCAAAATAAAAGTCCAACAGGTCCAAAGCACTTCTGGATCCAAAAACTAGGTCACCAAAGCCTATTAAACACATATACCGATTTTATGTCAATTTCATATATATAAACCAAACCCTAAAAACTACCTTTTATATATATGTGTGAATTAGGTTATGAAAACCACTCCATATTTTAGGTTATGTTATTACGAGTCTAGAACATATTTTATTATATTTTTCTGACTTATAGATTATTAGTTATGAATTATTCAAGTTTTTATCTTATTTAATTAGATCCATAAAATCACCCTTTTAAATCATCAGATTCGGTCGACAAAACCCATACCATAAGAAAGCCTGCATGTTTCTGAATCCAAAGAATATTTATTTATATTTTTCTGATCATCCACTAATTAGTTATGAATTTTTAACTACAGACCAATCAGATAATTACAAATAATTCGATCGCAGATACAGAGCAGAGAAAATCCACGTGGACCTGAACAGGCCAATCAGGGCCGCCCACGTCAGTGGACCACTTAAGCCAAGTCAGCGGAACCGGGCGCAAAACTAAAAGGAATAGGAAGGCGCGAAAAGACCAAAATACCCCCGACTGTAATACAAAGCAGGCAAGGTGAAGGAGAACTCGGGCTCCCATGTGGCGATGTTTCCCAACAACCAGGGACTGGCCTCCTAGCTGAGGGTGAGGCAAGGCATGAAGCTTGTCCCATTCTACCCTGTGACTGTGCCAACAACTAGAGCAAACGAGGGAGGATACAAGAGGCTGGTAGCTGGGGTCAAGAGTGAGATGCAAAATAAGTAAGAGTTAGAAAGGACGACTTTAAAAGGAGAAAAGGGGCTAGGGTTTGGGTGTTGTGGTCCATCTCCATTTTCTAGATTTGGATGGAGGAGGAAGAAGACCCTCCATGCCTTACAATTTTTCCCCAAAGGGGAAGGGGAAGTACGGGCAAGAAGGTGGTTGGGTGTGTGATGACTAGTCCCATGGATTGGCCGGCCCAAAAGATTCAACCAATTAAGAAAAGGGAGCAAAAAGGCATAAGATCATGTCATCTTCTAAAAGCCATAACTTTAGATTCATAGCTCAGATTGGGGTGATTTTTGTGCCTTTGGATTCAAAATTGAAATCTACACATCATGCAATATATAAGAGATCTATGTGATAATATTAAAGAGGTTCAACATTGGATGCAATAAGGTGATGTGTGAAAGCATCATACTTATATAAATTCTCAAATTAAAGTCACATATCACGAAGTTGGTCATTCATGTGATTAGGTTGGAGCATCACACACTAGAACATGGTTTTGACAACCAATTGAGTAAGAAGGACACTTGATGAGAGAGGAAGGGGTATAATATATGAGAGACAAAATCCTGGTTGTCACACAAGGACTCCCATGACTTTGTGAATCCCATGTGGCCAATACCAAGGTTTTTGCCCAAATTAATATAACTTTAGGTCTTTCTCATCTCATATTCATCTCTTTCTTCACCCCATGCTTCCCTCATAAACCATAAGGACCCAATACCAATTATTTCCCTCCTAAATTATGATATGACCAATAGTGTTAAGTTATCCTCCACCAAATAATGAATAGTTCAAGTAATAAAGGTTAGAAGGATATAAGTTAATTTGTTTGTTTCATATATGAAAAACTAAGTTCAAAATATCTATGTCATATATCCTTGCTTACTAAAAGACAAACTTGATCATAGATGATGCTCCCCAAGATGACCATGAGAGGAAAAATCTCTACAAGAATAAGGTGTCCCCAAAGAAGAAGAGGAGGGCCATAAAAGGAAAATCCTCCCAAAAGTGGAAGAGGCCATAGGAGGCCTTTTATGAGGGATTTTATGACCATGAGGAAGTCCCCAACCCCTTCATTGGACCTGACCTAAAGATGGTCCCAATCCAAAGAATGGACAAGTGCCTGAGCATGATACCTACCCTACTGATGGCCCTGACCCCATAGCTGAGCACATGTTGATCAAAACACCTGAGATGCTTTTGGTAGAGAAGAATAAGGTGATGACTAATGCCATTAGATGCCATACCCCTTAGGGAAAATTTCAACACACCCCATCCTATCCACCCTCATCTTGGAGGCACCGGCCTTGACTTTGTCAACATGAACATAGGATAGTTCTCGATAAAAGACAAGACTTAGGTTGTCGACAAAATTGATGTATGGTTATTGGATATGGAGAAGGACTTTCATATATTGGAGGTGAATCCCAACAAGAAGGTCATAGTTCCCACCCATCTCCTTGAGGTTGCTGCAAAGCTATAGTGGGAGAATTGCATTATTGACTATGATGTGAATTGCTCTTTATTAATAGTGTTTCATTGATCTAAGGGTGGACATCTTTAATGAATATTTTTTATCACTTCAGAGTAGTCATTTGTTCAATGGTTAGTAAGGGCCGGTTGGGGACCACCAGGTGGGGATATTTGAGAAATATAGTTCATATAATTTTTCCTCTTTGATGACTTTTTCAAATAGATCCAAAGGTAGATTTGCTCGAGGGCGACAACCATTCACACTTAGGATATTTTTATGCATTGAGTTTTAGTCACTTTTCATAGGTTAGTCTTTCATGTATTTAGTACATAATTGTTTTCTTTGGCATAAGGTGTGCATTGTTTATCATTATTAGCATGTGAACCACTATTGCATCAAATATTGAATATCTCTACTTAATTATGTTAAATTATCATTTTTTATTCCAACTTATATTATTTTCCCATGTTTTAGGTAATTCAAACATTTACATGACAGCTTAGTGCAACTAACATATATTTCAATGGTACGACATGTTGTGGAATTCCAGAATTCTCGATGTTATCAAGAAAGATCTTGTTGCTACCGAGTATGAAGTCAATGCTACTGAAGAAAGGAGTCAATGCTACCGATTCACCATATGAAGAGCATCATGAACCAGAAGTAAATGCATTGGTGATACCAACAGCCCAGTATGTGGTACCAACTTTAGCACCCAGAGCAAGTCGGGACTCACAAAAAGTAACTAGGTACTATTGACATACTCATTAGTAGTATCAACACTATTCAAGGGTTTCAAGCCAACTGACAACTTGGTGCCACCGACATCCTATTGGTGGTACTAACTTTATGTGATCAGTGCATATTGAAAATCAAAACAAATTTGAGGGTTTCTCTTAATGGCGGCAAAAGCCCCACTTATGACCTAAGGGGGTTCGACCAACTAAGGATATTACATTCTATCTCATTGCAATGAAGCATGAATCTAAGATAGGAGGAGATGAAGAAGAAAGCCACAGATCGAATATTGTGGGTACTTTTGGAAGGAGGATTTGTAGCTAGAACGATGCAAATTAAGGTATGTACCAAAGGGGATTGTTAGGACTGCTTCTCAAAGGGTTTACATTGGTTTTCTAATGTCCAGCTCATTTTCTCCCTCTTCCCTTTTTGTATGAAAGAAAACATGTGGGGCTAATCCCCATATTCCTTAGGACTGGGGAGTAGTCCAACTGCTTTGTATTCAACTTCGATAATTTTGTAATCTATTACCTTCAATTTTGGAACTAAATCTGTAATTTTTTATCGAAGTGTTTTTTCTTGATCAGCACAACCAATATGTTAGACCTCTAGTTGTTGCATGGGAGGGATTATCGGTTGGAAATGTTATAGATCTACAAAGCTCATATCGTTCTTGGGAGAGCACTTATGGTTGTGTAAGAAAGCCCAGAGTTATCGATAATGTACCTATATAATTCCTAAACTGCTACAGAAGTGGGATTTTCTTATTCTAGGTAGTGTATACGGTGAGGGAGTGGGTAATACTTGCTTTAGATCTTTAGTCTAGGGTTAAGATTGATTAATTATTGATAAAATGAAGTTTGAATGCAATGCATACCATAATGAAATTGTTATCCTAAAGAATCCATTCACTCCTTACTACATTCATTTAATTTAGATTTCATTCTTGCTCTTAGTTATAAAACAAATTAATCAACCATATTTTTCGGGCTTGGCTGAATAGGTTACAGTTAGTAGTAGTTTCTGGAAAAGATTTCCTTGATTTTGACAATCGGGCCACATAGGCCTATATTACTCAACGTTTACACTTGCGTTCTACACACATGGTTTTGGCATGTCACAGACCCACATAACTACCATCACACTTCCACAAGATAGACATTGCACGATGTTTGGTTGATCATGTTTTTCATATGTGATGCTTATGAAAAGAATCTAGGACTTAATATTTATTGAGGAATTTTATTTAGATATATATATATATATATATATATATATCCAATCACCACATACTTATAATATGTATTGTATACATGCTATATATATTCACAAACAAAATATGTAATGACAAACATGTGAGTGATGGTTATGGACACATTAATGCAATTCTTTGGATCCACAAATAATTGCTATCTCCTAAGGTCATACATCACATGTAGCAACATGTAGTGGAAACCCTTGTTCTAGGAATAGGATGGAAGATTGACTGGACTCTCTAATCGATCTATTGGTCCTCTAGTTGGTCGACTGGTCTCTGTTAGTTGGTTGACTGGGTCTAGGCTTAAGAGATTGGTTAGACTCCTCCAGTCACTCGGTTGGGGATCTAGTTGATTGTCTATCTCTTATAATCCTCTGGTCCATCAACTTGCCTGGTCAGAATGCCTTCTTTTGTTAAAAAGGAAACTAATGCTATTCATATCTACTTATTACATTGTGTAATGTGAATACCTTGGGTTATGTTTGAGGAGAGCATAGGGGTTTAAGCATTAATTATATTTAGATAAGAAAGAAGATGGCTTGATATGCAAACTGAATTTTCATACCATCCAATCACATAAGAATCCAACGGTATTATCCATAACCATGCATACATCCATCATCTAAACCATTTTAGGGCAACATGCATGAGTTATATATATATATATATATATATATATATATATACACACACACATATATATATATGTATATCGTATCACATTTATATAGAGGATATACAAGACATTTGAGTATGTTGCTTTGCTAGCCACTGAATTCCTTCTATATTTCCAAATGAAGAAAAAAACTAAGAAATCTTGTCTAAAATTGGACATCTTGAAGTCCTACGATCATGTTAGTTGGAGAGGGCTCTGGAGGTCAATGGAGGCACTAGTTTTTTCTACCAAGTTCATTGATATCTTGAGACAATGTGTTGAGACAAATTTCTTTTCTTTATTGATTAATGGCATCGCTAAAGGGCTTTTTTGAGCCTCCAATGGCCTTAGGGAAGGTGACTCCTTATCTTTGTTGTTGTTCACTCTGGTGATGGAAAAGCTTACTTGGATAGCTAATAAAGAGGAATAAAAAGGAAGAATTAAACCTTTCAGTATCCAAGACACTAAGGTCTTCACCCACATGATCTTCACTGATGATGTGCTATTCTTTATTGTGGCACATGCTAAATGTCTTAGAGGTGTGAGGAGCATCCTGAAGGAGTTCTCTAATATATCCCTTCTCTATATAAGTGATACGAAATCTCAAGTTTTCCTATCGAAGTCTTATGACTCTAGAAGAGGGTGCTTAAAAGAGGCAATTCGTATGGTGGAAGGCATGCTCCATACTAGATATTTAGGGATCCCCATTTTTGATGGTGTGGGTAAGGGTTCCAGGTTTTTTACTATTGCATGGACAATCTGAGAGGCACAGTGGATAAATGGAGCGGCCTTAAGCTTTTTATGACGGGCATAACTATGCTAATTAAGGTTGTTTTGACATGTAAAATCAAGTACTGGTGCAGACTTGTAGACATCCCTGAGTTCATTCTAGATAAATTCAAAGCCATTATGTCTAGATTCCTATGGTGGGGTGTAAATCATGTTGTCTCTTGATCTAAGGTGGCCCAACCTAGACATGGTGGAGGTCTAGCCCTTTACTACACCAAAGATTTGAAATCGATGGAAACAACCAAGAGGGTCAATGATTTCCTATCAAAATCAGCTAGCTTATGGGGGAATAGGATGAGATCGCAATACGACCTTCCCATGGACTATGAGGTTAATCCAACCTATCCTTGTTATAGATCTTGGTGCTACATCATTAAGGCTTGGCAAGAGACAAAACAAGCATATGTTCTTAACATTGGGAACTAGACGTTGGTTGCGGTGTATGAATCACAACCAACCTCTAGTTCTTTAGGACAAACTACTGTGGAGTAGATTTCATTATCCCAGGTGGAGCTTTTGCTCATACAGAACAATCCTCATGAGGCTACCTATGAGAGACATGCTTATCAAATGGGGCCTCATTTTAGATCCATTATGCTGACTTTATCACCAGGATCCTGGGATGCATTCACACCACTTTTTTGAATGTGGATTCTCTAAATACCTCTGGTGTAAGGAGTGGGATCCCATAGGGGAACCACTCCCTACTAGAAATAAAAAGGCAACATCCCTTGAACCAAATACCACATAAATTTTTTCACCAAAGGGATGAAAACCAATTCATTCAACATGTATGTATCATAACACAATAAGTAGCATCGAAAAAGAAATATATCCAACTATTACAAAGCTTGATATCTTTTACATCACTACACCGCACATGGGTAAATTACAAAAGAAACTATATGGATCTTTCTGAGGATCATCTAACCACCTCTTTCAAGTTTCCCAAAAGCTCATCTACAATGGTTGTTGTCCAATTCCACCTTGCTTATCCTCTCCTTGATCTAAACCTGGGGATGGAAGCATACCCCACAAAAAGGAGAAGAAAAAGGAAACATCAACAAAAGCTAGTATTTGCATACTAAATAGGAAAATTGAGCAATATTATGAAATAGAGGGACATCAAATATAAAAGGCTTCCCATAGAAAATACAAGGACTACCCAAAAGAGGGCATAAAAGAAAAGAACAACAACAAAAGAGATACTTGCCATAACCAAAAAAAATGAAATTGTGCCATACTAGCACATACAAAGATAGTAGGGCACACACCCCACAATCATCAACCTACATGCATGTGATATAAACATAGCCCTAGAGAATAATATAAATACAAAGGCAGCCAAGCCTCACAAACTTGAAACTTGATAGAGATGACATACTGCCACTCCCAATATATATAAAAGTTGGGCCAAGCCTTAAAAAATTGAAACTCGAGTATAGGGCACCACCACCTCCATCCTAATAATAACAAGGGGGTACTACCCAATAACCAATGCAATTACACTACTATAGTGCTACTGATTCACATAGCATGTTTAATAGAGAGGCAAGTAAAAAAGTATAGTCAGATTAAACAAAAGTTGCCATAATACTAATGGACAACATAAACATATAAAAATCCATATCAAAGTGGGAACATATCATCAAATAAGTCCAACATGTACCAAGCATATGAAAAAGAGTCCAAGAGAATATCCATGATCACAAGATCAATAACAAATAAGGTAGTTCACATGAACCACGATTTCCAAAAGAAAAGACATTGTGTACAAGATATTGTCCATTGGACCAAGAGAAAGAAGAATATAGGTGATTGCTCAACATAGAATAATAGGGTTTGCAAACATACCTTCTTAGAAGTCAAAATAGTCCAAGATCACCTCTTGATCCAATTCTAGGTCTCCAAAGAACCTATTAATCATGTATGTGAAATTAGGGTTAGGTTTCCATCAATTATTCAAAACCCTAAAATTGCCTTTTTAATATTAGTGAATTAGGTTATCAAAACCATGCCATATTTTGGTTTATATTATTTGAATCCCAAAACATATTTTATTATATTTTTTTGACTTACAGATATTTAGTTATGAATTTTACAAGTTATTACTTATTTAGGTTAATTCATTAAAATTTCTTATCATTAATCATTAGATTTAGGTGACAAAACCAACACCACAAGATAGCTCTTATTTTTCTAAAGTCAACGACAATTTTTTCATATTTTTATGATCAATGAGTGAATTATTATGAATTTTGCAAGATTTGGCAAATCATAAAATTCCATGTGGCAAAACATTTGATAAAGAGGAAGAAAGAGAGGGAGTGGGCCATGTGGACTGAGTTGGAACAATCTAGGCTTGCCAACTCAGTGGGCCCCATAGACAGATGGGCGAGTTGCCTCAGTGCGGAAGAGAAAAAGAAAAGGCATGAAATGACCTTTTTACACCTGGTGCAAAAAACCAAAATTAAAAGAAGATGGGGGCAAATCGGGGAAGAAACCAAGGACATAGTTCAATCACAGATCAATGAGAAGCACAATGACCATGGGTTCGATTCCTTCATCCCAGGCTGCGAATCAGTGCATGAAAGTGAAAACCAAGTCGATGCTAGGCTCCCTGAACACCAGACGAACACAATGACCTATTGCAGAGCTTCTACAGTGGTCCGATCACAAGAAAAAATCCATCACAGTAGGAGTCAGACCAGAAGATCACAAAATAGAGAGAACACAAGAGATGAACGAAGATGGCACTCCGGATGGCGTCGAGATGGTCCACCAAAGTTAGGGGGACAACTAACATCGTATGAAGATACCCAAGAGCATCCAAGGTGTCGCCGCCAACCGAAAATAGGGGAATAAGTCAGAACATGAAATCACAAGTATAAAGCACAATTGTGACCACCAAGGCTCATAAAATGCTCACTAAAGTGAAAGGAAACTATTGGTATAAGATTTGGGGTCGGGGAAGCACTGAGAAACCAAAGCGTCACTTGGTCGGAGAACACCATAAGCTTATCTATAGGACCCAGTCATACAGAGAAAACTAGGAATCATAGAAGAAGGGAAATGAATAAGAGGGCACCGAAGATGCTTACCAAAGAGTTAATTAGCTTGAAGGGGGCAGAGGAGGCTGGTTCAAGAAAAGTGCTCGCCGAAGACAGTGCGAGTAGGTCCCCAAGATCAGGCATAGCGCATGCCCAATTGAGGGTAGAGAAGACAAAGAGAGGGTCCGAGGAGCGTTTATGAGAAACCGCACGAGGAGGAGAAACAATGAGGAGCCATCTATGAAAAACTGTTGAGAGAAGCAAATTGGGCATTTTCTATTTATAGAGTGCCAGGGCTCGAGCAAGGGATCAATCAGATCAAAATTGAAAAAGGAAACCAATGGCAAAGAAATCTCGAGAAACCGATGCCTGAGGAGAGAGAACGACTGAAGAGAGGATTGTGTGTACTGTTCATGGCTGGTTGGACTCTTACTTAAGGTAGGAGATGACTCCAGAGCCATTAGATCAAAAATCAAATGATCAAGATCAAGTGCATAATTGAAATAGAAACCAAGGCACGTGACAACATGACAAAATCAAATTAATTTAATAAAGTGACATTGCATTTAATTTCCTTTTTCTCTTTATTTATTTAAGGGTTCAAGCATTATTCGAATTAAGTAAAATTTTTCATAGAGGCCAATTAAGTCATGTAGATTCTGATTATGCAATTAGATTTGCCTTTTGAGAATTTTTAATATGTTAAATAAACCAAATCCTATTTTCTCTTTCCTCATGCATTAATGACTTTAATGTTATCCAAATTTAATGAAACTTCACCCATAAGTCATATTTAATGTCCTAGATATGAATTTGTGATCATGTTTTTATGTTGGAGTTGTTTGTACATTTATTAAATATTTTGAAGGTTCTACACACTTTCTCTCTCTTGATTTTGCCTTTTAAGCAAACCTTCTTCAAATTGGATGAAAATTCACCCAAAGGCTATATTTATTATGTAGATTATGAATATAAGATTACTTTCCTCTTTTAGAGTCATTTATTATTTTATTTGATATTTTGGGGAAACTTAGATCTTTTCTTTCCTAAATGAATTAAATTAATTATTATTATTATGTGAATAATGTGAAACTTGACTCCCAAGACAATTAGGACCCAAGGAACATGATTTTTAACTTAGGTTCCATGTTTGGTATTTCTTTTAATGAGTTAAGGCACAATTAATATTTGAGACTTTTTTCCTCACATTTATCATCATTATTATTTTTATCCATCTAATTATGTTCAAAACTTCATCTAAAGACTTATGTGTGATTATTAAGCTAGAATTATCATGTATTCCCCATGTGACACTTTTTATGTTCCATTATTGGTCTTAATCTAATGTGAGATCATTGGGTTACATTATGGTGATTTGATCATGTATTATCTCATTAGGGTTATATTAAACCTTGTTTGACTAAGTGTAAAAGATCAAACTTTTAGGGTAGGTTTCAAGTACTATTATGTTACAACACACCACTCCTTAAAGGGATTTCACCCACAAAATCAAAACATCCACATATAAGAAAAAAAACTTATTCACCACCCCTTGAAGGATTCATCGTTTTAAGTCAAAACTATTCTTTAGGTACAAAGGGTTCCACCATACTTCCTAACATCCATATAAAAGCATCATGCAAAAAGGAAACATAACTTGTAAAGAATAACTATAGAACTATGGATTATCCGGATCTTGGTCATCTTATTCACTTCTTCACCATCCAAAGAAAAAACTCTTCCAGATCACCTTTTCATAGGTCTTCCTCTATTATTGTTTCCATTATTCTGATGAGGTGCTTGCTGCTGAGCTAGTACTTGCCCATTATGAAGCTGGGGCACTTAGGCCAAATATGTCTAGGTTCATTGCAATAATGACATATCAGTGGAGCACCATGATGAGGTTTGTCCTGAGAACACTTCCCTGGAGGATGGTAACATTACACTTAGCACACTTGTCTCTTTTCTATTCATCTCATGAAGGTTTCCTCTTCTTGTCAAACTCCCTAGGTTAAAACCATGGGTAAGATTCCATAGACAAAGCTTTATCAACCATCTTCTGAAAGGTCAAAGATAGTTGTGGGATAAGAGCACGACCCACATTGTAGTTGAGTCCTTGCAAATATAGGTCAGCTCTACATTCTTCACCAAGTCCAGAAGCATATCTCTCAAGCAACATGAATTTTTGCACAGAAGTCAAAATAGTCATTGATCCTTGTTTCAAACAATAGTACTAAGCTTCCTTTTTCTTTGAGGAAATAGTACAAATATACTTCTGTAAAAGAACCAAAAACTACTCCCAGGTCATGATGGAGATATCATGAGTCCTTGCTATTCCATTCCACCAAACTCGAGCTGGTCCATCCAAAACATATGAAGCAAACCTAACCTTTTGGTGTGGAGGATAGGCCATACCATCAAAAGTCCTCTCTCTATGGCTAACACCCAATCATCAACTTTGTCTACCATCTCTATTTAACCTTCACCCTTGAAGGAGGGTGGTTGCATCTTCATGAACTCCATGATTGAGAACTCCTTAGGCTTTTCAGGTACAGACATGCCTTTCATCTTTCCCGTGCACCAAAAGTGCACGCCGTGCACCTGGGAATTTCAGGCAGATAAAAGTTTCTGGAATGTTGCACGGCGTGCACCTGGGAGCCAGAAGTTTCTGGAAAGTTGCACGGCGTGCATTTCCAAAGTGCACGCCGTGCACCTGGCAGTTTCAGCATGTTGTAAAATATGAGTTTTTATTTAAAACGAAGGGGGAACTTAATGGGCGGTTACGGACGGTCATTTGCGGAAGTTCTCTCGTCCCAGAAAAAGTCTAGAGCAGAGGAGGGCGATTTTGAGGGGAAAGGAGGTGGTTTCTTGCCAAAGGAGTCCATTTCTTCTTCTCTTCTTCTCTTCTTCTCCATTGTCTTCTCCAAGGTGCAGCCAAGCTTCCCCAACTTTGTGCAGCTTCTCGGGAGAGGAGCCAGTCCGTTTTGGAGCAGCTTTAGGAGTGGAATTTTGTCCCCAAGACGGAATTCTACTTCTCTTGGGTTAAACTTTCAATTCTTCTAGATTTTCCTTCTCTAAACCATGTTAAACTCTGAAAATTCTGTAGCATTTCTGCAATACATAATCATGGACGAGTAGAATCCAAATCTTAGACATGGGAGAGTAACTCCCATGTCATAGCTTGTATGAACATATGAATTTCGTACTAAATGTTAGTTTCTTGCATGTTCCAAGAGTTGTTTCAGATCTGAAATTCTTGTTTGTGTGATTGGCCATCATACTTGCATGTTTTATGCTTTCTTTCATAATCTGAGAAGATGTGTTTGAGAGTATGGAGTTACTCTTTTGGCAACTTTTCCTTGACCGCGAGAGTGGCTGGGATTATGTTGAGGAGCAAGGTTTGTGATTTGAAATGAAATACATACACGAGAGTGATGTATGGAGTTAAAATCGTCATCACTTCACCGGGAGGTGAGTGATGACTACAAACCTCCTTTGCAAGTTAATTAACATGTTTAAATTCATATTTTAATATAAGCTATGATGTGATAGTGAAATCCCAAGTCTAAGATCCTTCCAAATCTGAATCTTAACCTTTCTTAAGTGATAATTTACTGTTTTGTTTTAAATCTATAATTTAGTTGTTCTAATCCAACCATCTTGTGTACAACGATCTAGATTATTGAAAATCATAACTCTTGCGCCTAACTAACCAACGCTCCTTGTGTTCGACCTCGACTACAACTACTCTCGTATACTTGCGGGATATAGCTAGTTGAGTAAAAGATCATTTTTAATGATTGAAACTCGTTAGTGTAAACTACCAACAAGTTTTTGGCGCCGTTGTCGGGGAGCATCGGTATTCCTGTTAGAGTAAGAGTTGTTGATAAGTAAATGAGACTAGATCACAACCTTCATATCCACCATCATATCCATAAATCATAATTCATCATGATCATCATAATTTGTTGTATCTTCCATGTTTGTTTTTGTATCTCACTCACCTTGTTTATTTGGAGGAGCATATGGGGTGTTCATAAAAAGATCCTTGAACCGTGCATATCTCTACATTTAGAAAATGAACACACTATTTGCAGCCCTCATGGAGCAAGAAGGAGTGAAACCCAAACATGTATGGAGGAATCACAACCCACACAACCATCACCCATGCCACCTTCATCCACACCACCATCATTCACACCTAATTCACCACCATCATATACACCACCAACACCCATACCACATACACCACCACCACCATCTACGCCACATCCACCTAATCCTCCGAATCCACATGAAGAACTAGTCAAGGAGGATGACCTTCCTTTTAAGGACTACTTTGGTACAGCTGCAATGCACATGAGTGGGCCTATTAATATTTCAGAATTTGAGGCAGAGGAATTTTCTATCACCCCATCCATCATACAATTGCTACAGCTGAATGCATTTGGAGGGACACCAATGGAGGATCCAAACCTCCACATTGCTGAATTTCTGCAGTTGCTAAGCACCATAAAGATATATGGTGTTCCTACTGATGGGATACACCTAATTCTTTTTCCATTCTCTCTTAAAGATAGAGCCAAGGCATGGCTCTATACTTTGCCAAAGAAGTCAATCAGCACTTGGGAGGAGCTTCTAAAGGTCTTTTTGGCAAGATATTTTCCACCTAGCAAAACTTTACAGTTGAGGATTCAACTCATCAATTATTCTCAAAGGGATGGAGAGACCTTGTATGATACATGGGAGAGGTTCAAAGATCTTCAACATCTTTGTCCACATCACGGTCTAAGCAATTGGCTTCTAATGCAATCTTTCTATAATGGTTTGTGCTACAATACAAGGATGTCTATTGATGCAGCTGCAAATGGAGCTGTAATGAACAAATCTTATGGAGAAGCTTATGCTATTATTGAAGATATGGCAGCAAACCATTACCAATGGAGTCCGGATACAAGATACCACCCATCTTTTTCACATACTACTTTCAGAATGCAAGTGGAAGATCACACGGTTGATGCTCTAGACATAATTTCAGCAAAGCTAGACACTTTATCACAAAGGTTTGAGAAGCTAAGCACACATCCATTTCAAGCTGCCAATATTATTTGTGATGCATGTGGGTTTCTTGGACACTCATCTTATACATGTTATGCTTCTTCTATTTATTCTCCAATGGGCTACACTCCACCAGACTTCTACAACAATGTCAACCCAAATTTCATTCAGCCACAACAACCACAAGTACAAGCTCTTTCTAGCAAAGAAAAATTTCCACCTTTCTTGCCTAGTCCACCGGAGACAAATCCTACATATTTCAGGCCGGTGACATTGAAGAATGGAGTTGTCATAGAAGTATATCCTTCAAAGTATGATGATGTTGATATCCATGATGATTATGAAGTTGCAACTAAAGGGGAGAAAGATACAACACATGCTCTACATGTTGATTCTTCAAGCAAGCCACATGTCCTTCCTCCTTACATTCTAGATGAGGCATTGCTTTATAATGAGAACACTCTTCCCAACTCATATTTTGATGATGCTTCAAAGGAGAATGAAAAGACAAATAGTATTGGCATACAAAAGACTATTCTTGCTATAGCTAATAGGTGCTTTCGCTTGCCCCAAATCAAGGACATATTTGCAAGGAGGCATAAATCTTTAGCACAACAATTTCCAGTTGCAAATCAGAGCACCGGTCCTCCATGGACTTTGATGTTTCCACCATGATGAGGTACCCGGTTGCAACCTTTTTAGTTTGATTTATGCAGTGAGGACACTGCAGATTTCAAGCTTAGGGGGGAGCAACCGGATGGTAACCTAGTTCTTTTCGTTTTTCCCTTTCATGTTATTTGCTTCTTGTCGTTTGTTTTTGTTTTGTGTTCACATTTCAGTCTTTTGTTTTCAATTCTATGCTTCTTGTGGAAAATCTAGTATGATATGATTTTTATCTTTTATATGTGGATAGAACTCCTATGCTTAACTATTTGTCCTCTTTTGATGAGAAATATCATTTGGAGAAATTGTAAAAGGCATGCATTAATCAAATGAAACATTTTGGCCATCAACATGTGCTTAACCTTGGTTTATGCTTCTAGCCTGAACATTCATCTTTCACATCCTTGATTGCTTAAAACATGTAATGGTTTCAATTTTTGTGAGTAAATCAACTTTACAACATCATTTGGAATACGAGATGCCCTTGCCAAGCTCTTAGTGCATTTTCAACCACTCTTTCAATGAAAAATTTTCAAAACAAATGAATGAAAACTAGCTAATGTTGCAATTTAGTTGACTCTCCTATCTTTTGAAAAAAAAATTTAAAAATTTCTTTTGGCTTATCTCATATTTATACCCCATAAAAGATGGCTAAACCGCCCACATACCATGCTAGCCTAGTGTAAGTCCGATCTGGCCATGATGGTTAGGTGGTATGTCTTAAAAGAGGGTAAAATACCCCAACCGACATTCCATGTGTGCATAAGCCTACATTAGCAGCCGAGTGTCGGAACCCATAATCCATTGTCATATCATTTTTTGGAAAGAAGGAGAGTACAACTAAATTGTTAATTTTAACTAAGATTTCATCTTTTGTATCCTTAATAGTTGAGAGTTTGAGTTGCACATCCACTAATTGTTTGGCTTGGTCATCCAAATTCTACTTAGTGTTGTTTAATTGATTGATTCAACTAATTGATGCCACCCCTGCTGAACTAAAAATCTCTTTCTTGGATGTTTAAGTTGAATGGATGGCTATGAGTATAAACATGTTGATCATGGTTGGTTTGGTCTTATACACATCTTTCATTTCATTTGATCTATGCATGAGCTTGACAATTCCTTCATTTGTATTTCTATGCTCTCTTTGCTTGAGGACAAGCAATGGTTTAAGCTTAGGGGGATTTGATGTACACAAATCATATCACCTTTTGGATCATGTTTGGTTGCATATCCATGTTGTTTTGACTCAATTATCACTCTCATTCATGCTAGATTCTATATTTTTATCTATTCTTACTTGTCTCATGGTTTGGATTGTAGGTAATACATATTGCAATGCAATTATGAGGAATATATCATATTATCTCTTATTGGATCACTCCTCAAGTATCTACATATTTTGGGGTTCGAAATTATGCAAATACCACTTTTTACGGCACGTAAATCGGACCTACACACTGAAAGTTATGAGCAAAATACACAACAGCCCAGAACAGCGAAGTGCACGCCGTGCACCAAAAGTGCACGCCGTGCACCTGGCTGTTCTGGGCTGTTGTGTATTTTGCTCATAACTTTCAGTGTGTAGGTCCGATTTACGTGCCGTAAAAAGTGGTATTTGCATAATTTCGAACCCCAAAACATGTAGATACTTGAGGAGTGATCCAATAAGAGATAATATGATATATTCCTCATAATTTCATTGCAATATGTAGTACCTACAATCCAAACCATGAGACAAGTAAGAATAGATAAAAATATAGAATCTAGCATGAATGAGAGTGATAATTGAGTCAAAACAACATGGATATGCAACCAAACATGATCCAAAAGGTGATATGATTTGTGTACATGGCCAACTCTTGCTCTGGAGAGATGACTACACCCGTACTAGTATAGGCTGGGGTCTCCTAACCTATTGATGGTCCACTGCCAGACACAGGAGTACCTTGAGTCATTGGTGTGGTAAAGGGTAGATCCATCCTTGGCATCCCAAACCTAGGGTTTTGGGGTGTCTTGTAGCCGGACATGTTGTCAAGAGTCGAGTTATATCCTGCCACAAGGGTTTTTGCCTGCACAAGGCAAGGATACTAGGTATAATCGACCTATGGAAAAAGGTAAACATCCTTAGGGAGACAAGATTGAAATAGTTAGATAACCAACTACTAGTGTCTCTGATACCATGTTGTAAGGAGTGGAATCCCAGAGGGGAAACACTCCCTACTAGAAATAAAAGGCAACATCCCTTGAACCAAACACCGCATAAAATTTTTCACCAAAGGGATGAAGACCAATTCATTCAACATGTATGTATCATAATACAATAAGTAGCACGGAAAATAAATATATCCAACTATTACAAAGCTTGATATCTCTTACATCGCTACACCACACATGGGTGATTTACAAAAGAAACTATAAGGATCTAGCTAAGGATAATCTAACCACCTCTTTCAAGTTTCCCAAAACTTCAGCTACAAAGGTTGTTGTCCAAGTCCACCTTGCTTATCCTATCCTTGATCTAAACTTGGGGATGGAAGCATACCCTACAAAAAGGAGAAGAAAAAGGAAACATAAGTAAAAGTCGGTATGTGCATACTAAATAGGAATATTGAGCAATATTATAAAATAAAGGGACATCAAATATAAAAGTCTTCCCATAAAAAAGACAAGGACTACCCAAAAGAGGGCATAAAAGAAAAGAACAACAACAAAAGAGATACTTGCCATAACCAAACAAATAAAATTGTGCCACACTAGCACTTAGAAAGATAGTAGGGCACACACCCACAATCATCAACCTGCATGCATGTGAGATAAACTTAGCCCTAGAATAATATAAATACAAAGGCGGTCAAGCCTCACAAAGTTGAAACCTAATAGAGATGACATACTTCCACTCCCAATATATATATAAGTTGGGCCAAGCCTCACAAACTTGAAACCCGGGTATGGGGAACCATCACCTCCATCCCAATAATAACAAGGGCATACTACCCAAAAACCAATGCAATTACACTACTCTAGTTCTACTGATTCACATAGCATGTTTAATAGAGAGGCAAGTAAAAAGGTATAGTCAGATTAAACAAAAGTTTCCATCATACTAATGGACAACATAAACATATAAACATCCACCTCAAAGTGGGCACATATCATCAAATAAGTCCAACATGCACCAAGCATATGAAAAAGAGTCCAAGAGAATATCCGTGATCACAAGATCAATAACAAATAAGGTAGTTCACATGAACCATGATTTCTAAAAGAAAAGACATTGTGTATAGGCTATTGTCAATAGGACCAAGAGAAAGAAGAATATAGGTGATTTCTCGACATAGAATAATAGGGTTTGCAAACATACCTTCTTAAAAGTCAAAATAGTCCAAGATCACCTCTTGATCCAATTCTAGGTCTCCAAAGAACCTATTAATCATGTATGTGAAATTAGGGTTAGGTTTCCATCAATTATTTAAAACCCTAAAATTGCCTTTTTAATATTAGTGAACTAGGTTATCAAAACCTTGCCATATTTTAGTTTATATTATTTGAAGCCCAAAACATATTTTATCATATTTTTCTGACTTATAGATATTTAATTATGAATTTTACAAGTTATTACTTATTTAGATTAATTCATTAAAATTATTTATCATCAATCATTGGGCTTTGGAAACAAAACCAGCACCACAAGATAGCTCTTATTTTTCTGAATCCAACAACTATTTTTCCATATTTTTTTATCAATGAGCGAATTATTATGAATTTTGCAAGATTTGACAAATCATAAAATTCCATGTGGCAAAACATTTGAGAAACAAGAAGAAAGAGAGGGAGTGGACCGTACAGACTGAGTTGGACCAATCTGGACTTGCCAACTCAGTGGGCCCCACAGACATCTGGGTGAGTTGCCTCAATGCGCAAGAGAAAAAGAAAGGCGTGAAATGATCTTTTTACCTCTGGTGCAAAAATCCAAAATCAAAAGAAGATGGGGGGAAAACCTGGGAAGAAACTAAGGACATTGTTCAATCCTAGATCGATGAGAAGCACAATGACCATGGGTTTGATTGCATCATCCCAGGCTGCGAATTAGAGCAGAAAAGGGAAAACCAAGTCGATGCTAGGCTCCCTGAATATTAGACGAACACACGGACCTATTGTAGACCTTCTATGGTGGTTCAGTCACAAGAAAAACCCCATTAGAGTAGGAGTCAGACCAGAAGATCACAAAATTGAGATATCATAAGAGAAGAATGAAGATGGCACTCCTTATGGCCTCGATATGGTCCACCAAAGTCAGGGAGACAACCATCATCATACTAAGATGCCCAGGAGCATCCAAGGCGCTGCCGCCAACTGGAAATAGGGGAATAAGTCTAAACATTAAACCATAAGTCTAAAGCACAAATGTGAACGCCAAGGCTCAGAAAATGCTCATAGAAGTGAAGGCAAACTATTGGTATAAGATTCATGGTTGGGGAAACACTGAAAAACCAAAGCGTCACTTGGTCGACGAACACCATAAGCTTAGCTATAGGACCCAGTCGTACAGAGAAAACTAGGGCTCATAGAAGAAGGGAAATGAATCAGAGGGCACTGAAGATGCTTACTGAAGAGTTGATTATCCTGAAGGTGGTAGAGGAGGCCGGTTCAAGAAAAGTGCTTGTCGGAGACAACACGAGTAGGTCCCTGAGATCAGGCATAGCACAGACCCAATTGAGGGCAGAGGAGACGAAGAGAGGGTCCGAGGAGTGTTTATGAGCAACCGCACGACAAGGAGAAATAGTGAGGAGTCATCTGTGAAAAACTATAGAGAGAAGCAAATTGGGCATTTTTTATTTATAAAGTGATAAGGCTTGAGCAAGGGATCAATCAGATCAGAGTCAAAAAAGGAAACCAATGGCGAAGGAATCTCAAGAAACTGATGCATGAGGAGAGAGAATGGCTAAAGAGAGGATTGTGTGTACTATTCACTACTGGTCAGACTCCTAATCAAGGTAGGGGATGACTCTAGAGCCATCGGATCAAACATCGAATGGTCAAGATCAAGCGTATAATTGAAATAGAAACCAAGGCACATGACAACGTGACAAAATCAAAATAATTTAATAGAGTGACATTGCATTTAATTTTCTTTTTCTATTTCTTCATTTAAGGGTTCAAACATTATCAAAATTAAGTAAAATTTTGCACAGAGGGCAATTAAGGCATGTAGATTCTGATTATGCATTACATTTGCCTTTCATGAAGTTTTAATGTGTTAAGTGAACCAAATCCTATTTTCTCTTTCCTTGTTCATTAATGACTTTAGGATTCTCCAAATTTGATGAAAATTCACCCACAAGTCATATTTAATTGTTGGATACGAATTTGCCATCAATTTTACATGTTGGAGTTGTTTGTACATGTATTTAATATTTTGAAGGTTCTACACACTTTCTCTCTCTTGATTTCACCTTTTAAGAAAACCTTCTTCAAATTGGATGAAAATTCACCCAAAGGCTATATTTATTATGTAGATTACGAATCCAAGATTATTTTCCTCTTTTGGAGTCATTTATATTTTATTTGATATTTTGGGGAAAACTTAGTTCTTTTCTTTCCTAAATGAATTAAATTAATTATTGTTATGTGAATAATGTGAAACTTGACTCCCAAGACAATTAGGACTCAAGGAACATTATTTTTAACTTAGATTCCACGTTTGGTATTTCTTTTAATGAGTTATAGCAAAATTAATATTTGAGCCTTTTCCCTCACATTTATCATCATTATTATTTTTATCCATCTAATTATTTCCAAAACTTCACCTAAAGATTTATGTGTGATTATTAAGCTTGAATTATCATGTATTCCACATGTGACACTTTTTATGTTCCATTATTGGTCTAAATATAATGTCAGATCATTGGGTTACATTAGGGTGATTTGTTCATGTATTATCTCATTAGGGTGACACTAAACCTTGTTTGACTAAGTCTCAAAGAACAATCTTCTAGGGTAGGGGTTCAAGATCTAGTATGTTACATCTAGAGTAGGTGTATGATGAAATGTAGTTGGGGTGGTTGTCCTCTGACTAGCATACATGGGAGTATACAATGGCTTTGTGACCACACTAGTAGTAATCCGTAGATGAGGAGGTTTGCTGGAATCATCTTCACGAGGATCATTTCTCACATCTAGGTTGAGAGAAATAATAGAATTCATGGGAACAAGGGGAATGATAACCTTCATGTTTTTGACATCTTTGTAAATAGTATAGTTTGGTTCTACAAAATGAACCCATACATCCTCAAAGGAATGAAGTCTGAGGTCATCTTGATGTGGGTTCTCTAGTAGACCTCTGTACATTATAAGGGGATTTTGTTGAGCCCCTATATGACTTTTTTAGGTTCTTAGTAATATTTTACCTTATTTAGAAAAATAGAAGGAAAACCTAAGATTCTAAAAGATTCCAAGATTTTCATATAATTGAATAATTAATAAATGAAATATCCCTATATTGCTTGGATACCAGGTTAAGGATAACCAATAGCTTTGATGGGCTCCACCTTTACCACATGGAATAATGATCATATTAAGATAACTGTCAAGTTTGGAAGGGCAATGTGTTTTTTTAGGGCAAATGGATCGATTCATTACTTGTAATCCATACGACATCTACAATCTGAGGCAAAAATACAGTAAGAGCAAACAAAGATCAAGTTAATATCACTGCAACCCATATCAGAAAGAAAGTAGAATGCTTCTGCATTGATTCTTCTTCCTTGATGTTGTCTTAAGCAGCTTTCCACGAAGAATTCCTTCAACTTGAGCGTGTAGTAGTGATAGAGAGATTGGATCTGTGTGGTGCTCTGATGAATCATCACCTCAAAGGAAGCCATATAACCAAGTAACAAAACAAGCCACAACAATATGTTTATATATGACATAGGCGATTAAATAAAGTAAGTACTTGAAAGGCAAGAAAATTGTATTTCTATTGAAATTTAGCATCAAAGTTTTCCTAAGCCAGGATATTCCCTTAAATTTGGGAACAATTTAGTTCTTTTATAGATCTCTACAATTTTTAAAATATATACCTAATGTGATATAATACTAGGATAATTTGTTTTAAACAAATGTAAAAATCCCGCTCTAGCCTAACTTTGGAGACTTAGCCATGCGACATGAAGATGTGGGAATCACCCAGATCCCTTAGATGAGGATCAGACAGTTCACACATCATCATCTACCTTGCGACCAAAGTCCTCTGCCACTCAAACTTCCCTTAGATACTACCTCTCACATCTCTCCACCATTTTATTTAGATTTGTTTTATGGTGATTAGTAGATGAAACTGAATCAAGCAAGATAAGATTTGTCCATGATTGTTGCCTATAGAGGTAATGCCCAATTCACCAATGAATCCAAAGATTTAGAGCCAGACCTTGATCCCCCTACTCATCACCCATCCTATAAATTGGATCCTTGTAGCTTCCTCACACCCTCACGAGTTGAACCCATTTATCAACTAGATACAAGTGCCCCTATAAGATCTCGACCGAGCACCACTGCTTTATCTAGTGACGATGACCTTGCCTCAAGGATACACCACTATTCTGACTAATTCCTTTGGTCATGATCATTGTAAGAAGATTAAGTGATGGTATTGATACTTAGGAGCATGAAAGGAGCCCATGGTTTCTCTCCCCTCAAGACCATACCTATTGGTTGAAGGTGCTCATTATAGTTGCTTCCCTAGTCCACCTCAAAGCCTCATGAAGAATGGTAATGACTTGGACAAATCCCAAGAAGCTTATCTTAGTCTTAAGTTGCCATTAATTGAGGTATATCACCATCTCTTTCCTTTGTTTATTCTATGATGTCATCAACCCCAGTCACCCACCTCTAACCACCTTTGTTGCTTCACAACTGCTGGTTGAAATAGGCAGAACCCAACAAAGCAAATGGTAGCCTTGGCTAGGATTTCTGTTGTCTCCAATAAGGTCTCAACTAAGAGTTGACTACCTAGTTATCGACCGTGCAGAATCAACAAGTAAGACAGACCCATGTTCCTTTGACCTTAATCCACATGAATAATTGTTATAATAAATGAGAAAAGGGGTTATCTCCCCTTGTATTAAAATTGTATGCACCAAGCTAGATAAACTAACGTGCTAGAGACATGACGGCCTCTAATTGGCTAGTAATAAAATTTATTTCAAATAGTTCTAGTAATCAAACCCTAGATTCGTCAATGAGACACAAACACACTGAGATACACACACAAACATATATATATATATATATATATATATATATATATATATATATATATATATATATATATATATATATATATATATTTTTTTTTTGAAAGACACCACATTCATTACATTAAAGCCATACAACATCTACATGTAAAGGGAGATACACCAACCGAACACAAAAAAGTAAAGAGCAGATACAATAACCAGAAACTCATATCAGAACGTGATAAGTACAATGATGTATTGATCTCTCTTCTATATCGCTGACCAAAACAACTTTTTATGAGAGATTCCTTCAACATAAGATTATATTTGATATAAAATATATGCTCCAAACTAGTGACCGAAGAAGGGATCATCTTCGCACTTGCTGCCATATAACAAAGAAATAAAAAAAGACCTAACATGAAAGGAGGACACAAACCACACGACAACATAGAACCTATAACTCACTAGAGAAAACTGCAAATAGAGAGAAAGATAACAGATAACACAGGCCGCACTATGACACCAGCAGAAAAAAACCACTACGGATCCCTTTCAAGGATAAGAAAAGGAGCAGAAAAGGCTGGAGGAAGAACAAGTATGGGGGATAGAAAACACAGCAGAACCCCACCACCACTCACCAAGAATCCTAACTCGATCGCAATCGAGAGAGGAATGAAAGAAACACCTCCAAACCCAAGACCCCTGATTATCCCCTACCCCAGCAAGCCAACAGAGAAACCGTGGGAACACCCACCGAACCTCAGGCGGAAGAACACAGACAAGACACAAAACAAAGGAAGACCCCAACAAACTAGATCTACGAACGACACAAAAAAGAAACAAAAAGATGAAAAGTAAACAAAACAGGGAGAGGACGATTGGAAACAAAGAAAGGGGGAAAGAAGACACCCGTATAAAAGGGACCCCTGGCCGAAAGAAGGCCCTCCTGTCGGCTCCAAACCACCCTGGAACGACCACCACCAACGACCTGAGATGTCGCAAACAGGACGTTGCTACCAGCCGACTCCAGACACCGACCAGATATGGAACACGTAGCCACCTGCAGAAAGGGGGCTAGGATAGAGGGAGGAACACGGCGTTGAGGGACACCCGAGGACAACGACCCATCGATGAAGGCTCAGAGGCAGCCCAGGGGGAAGTAGGGCGGCGCACCCAGGCCGCCAGACCCCCTCCCCCCGGCCAGAGGCGGCGCGTATAGGAACCCTAGCCTCCGTTTGAGTCATGAGACCTCCAGGTTAAGAGAAAACGGAGACTTCAGGTCCACAAACATATATATATATATATATATATATATATATATATATATATATCAGGAATCGAAACTTCATGCAAATTTTTCTTTTTTTTGCCATACTGACCCACGATTTCTTTGTCATACCCCCATCATCTTCGACTCACGTTGACAAGAGCATTATCTAACGTAATGCAAGGAGATCTGTGTTCGCTAAGATCTCAAGCCAGAAATCTCAGTGTTTTGCTACCTTCTCAAACTCCCAGTCAACTTGATGGTTGTGGCTTCATCATTCCCAGGAACTCATTTTCCTGTAACAGAAGAATCAACCCGTTCTCCCCTTTCTCTTATGCAGAGATCATCTTTTTCTTGATTTCCAAACCAGCATTTGTCATCGGATGATCACCCCAGAAAATATATGCATTAACCCATTTCGACCATGGGGTCTCCTTCTTTCTCCAGATCGATTAACTCTATTGGTAACTTTGAAACCATTGAACCTTCATCCAAATTGAACATGACATGACCCCAAACGGTCTTGAGGTCGTTTGGATGACCTCCAAACGGTCTTGAGACTATTTTCCCATGTCCACATCAAAATCCAAGTCAACTAATTAGGGTTTGGTTCATTGGATTGCTCACCAAATCAGTAATTGATTACTCTTCAACTCAATACCTTTAGATCTCCAAACACCTAACCATAGTCAACCCTAGACCTCCAAACGGTCTTGGGTGACCCCCAAACGATCTTGGGATCATTTGGATGACCTCCAAACGGTCTTGAGACCGTTTTCCCATGTCCACATCAAAATCCAAGTCAACCAATTAGGGTTTGGTTTATTGGATTGCTCACCAAATCAGCAATCGATTACTCTTCAACTCAATACCTTTAGATCTCCAAACACCTAACCATAGTCAACCCTAGACCTCCAAACGGTCTTGGGTGACCACCAAAAGGTCTTGGGATTGTTTGGATGACCTCCACACGGTCTTGAGACCGTTTTCCCATCACATCATCATCAACCATGTCATTCAACAAAGGTTTGGATCCTAGGATTGGTCACCAAATCAACAATTGATTGTACATCAAATTAATATCTTTGGACCTTAAATTTCTCAACCATACTTAACCCTAGACCTCCAAACGGTCTTGGGTGATCAACAAATGGTCTTGAGACCGTTTGGGTGATCCCCAAACGGTTTTGAAACCGTTTGGGTCAATCAACCCAAAACATCAACTCATTCCAATGCAAAATCAGCACTTAGCCGATTAGGGTTAATACCATATCTTTGGATCTTCAAACACTTAACCATATCTAACCCTAGACCTATAAATGGTCTTGGGTGACCCCCAAACGGTCTGGAGACCGTTTGGGTGATCCCCAAACGGTTTTGAAACCATTTGGGTCAATCAACCCAAGTTTCAAACTCAAACACTTATGAAATCAGCACTCAACCCGATTAGGGTTTTGGTGATTGTTGGACCTTCAACTCATGAACCACTTAGAGTTAATCAATTATATTTAGTGGATCAATAACCAACATTATTAGCAACAAATTACCAAATGGTAAACCCTGGTCAACACCTCCAAATGGTCTGAAACCGTTTGCTCTCATGCGGTTTGGGGAAACTGTTTCATCACAAACAGTTTGAAACTGTTTGCTCCCAAACGGTTTGGGAAACCATTTGAGCAACTTAGGAGACCGTTTGACCTGGGATTTTTCTTTTATAAACATCTAAGATGATGTCATCATCGTCCTCCTTAGAACAACCAAGAACAGAAACCGTTTTTCATGGGAATTGCAGCAATGCATCAAAAGAGTTCGAAATAGAAGAAAATAACCAACAAATCATAGAGAACTTGATGCAATATCAATGTTTAAGGGTTAAAGTTATAAAACCCGCCTCAAATCTGATCTCCAAGCTCCAAGATCCACGTATCTAATGGTGGATGGAGTTCTAGAAACTTCCCAAGGTCCGTTCTTGAGCTATTGGATGAAAACGATGGCTAGAATTGGAAATCGGGTGAAGAAAACCAAGAATCAAGCATTGCTTTAGGGTTTCCACCATGAATCCGAGGTAGAAGATGATCAAAACCTTACCAAAAGGTTGTGTTCGTCCTTCTCCTGCTCCTGAGCTCTTCATTCGTCGGCCAAAGCAAAATGATAAGAGAAAAACTAAGGAAAAGTCCTTATGTGTATTGGAAAAAGAACATGTATAAGGGATTTTCAAGGAAAGAGAAAATGGATTATTTTCTTTTAAATCCAAAATAATTTCCATCAAATCCCCCTCCATTTCTTGGCCATGAAGCCATCTTAATGTTCTTGCAAAACCTCTCCATTATCCAAAGATTAATGGAAAAGAAATTAAGCACCTTAAAGAGTTTTATATTAATATCCATCCTTTTAGTGGATATTACTTTTTATTATAATATAATGTGAGTGGCTTCCACTCAACCAAGATCTTTTTGTGTCATAGCAAGGCACAAGCTCGTCCAAATATATTGCAAACAAATTCTTCAACTTTTGGTTGAAGGGCTCCTTAATTAATTTATTTCTTTTTGCATTAAATTAAATTAAAGTCCCATATATGCTTAAATCTTGATTATTTTAATGTCAAGATTCTTTCTCCTCCATGATAATTCAATTGAGGCGCCCCTCTCATTTTATTTTCTCTACTTTATGCCAAAAAACATGAGAGACCCTCTAGAGGTGGTATTTTGCATGTTGAACCCTAGGTTTTGGGTAAATTGCACATTACACCAAAACTAGGTTTTAATGCACAAGGATTGCTCTACAAGCTTTATCTTGATGCCCAAGCTTGTGGAAACCATACCACTACATCATACTCATTCTTATGATGTATCAACATCAGAGGAACATCTTATCATGTGGAATTTGCAATATACCCCTCAACTTGGGTAATTTGTACTTTAGTCCAAAATTAACAAAACAATGTTTCAACATTATTCAAAAGGGACTGAAATTGAAATATAAGTTCCTCAAGAGCCTTAATTACTTTTCAAAATATAAGTGCAAGCATCTAATAAACTTTATTAAACAAAACACCTAGGGTTAGTACATAACCCATGTTAGGGATGTTACAAATTGCTCCCTCATATTATGTCATACCATTAAAGGTAATAGTCTTTATTCTCTGCTCTCAATCCACCCGCTATCGTAGTGCTAAACCAAAGTAGCAGATAGAATGTGCATTGCATCACCCTTGATTAGGGTTTAAGTTCAATAACCCACAATTAGGGTTTACTATTCACATCACATCACCCTTGATTAGGGTTTACTATTCATATCACATCACCCTAGGTTAGGGTTTGCTATTCATATCATATCACCATAGATTAGGGTTTACTATTCATATCACATCACCCTAGGTTAGGGTTTACTATTCACCCTAATTAGGAGTGATCATCATAGTACCTTGAATTAGGGTTTTGCATGTCATCATTATGAATTAAGGTCATTCTGTCATCATGTATTAGGATTTTACCTATCAATACCCTTAGTTAGGGTTATGATTCATTAACCATCATAATTAGGGTTTCATGATCTCATTATGAAGGATCATACCCTAATTAGACATTCATTCATATTATAAGTCCAATACTTAATTATCATCCATGTAGGCAATCTTCTCTTTCATCTTCGAAAGATGATGTATGCTTCAGTCTTGATTAGGTTAAGTGAACTCACTCTTGAGGAAGAATTGACATCATGGGTTATGTCATTGTCACCATGACCATTAAGGCTTAATTATTCAAATGGTACTAATCACCTCATCCCATTAAGATGTAATTACTATAATCATCTTTGATTACATCATGTATTAGTCAACTAATCACTTTGTCCTTTAACCACTTTAAGTACCCATGCAGTTTTGGTTAATTATCCACCAAACAGTTTTGGCCTTATAGACTCTAAACGGTCTTGACCAATTTAGACCTCAAACGGTCTTGAGCAACTAAGGAAACCGTTTGCTAAAGTACCATCTTGAAACCGTTTAATAAAGTAGGTGGTGAAGACCATTTGCCCAAAGTTGACTTTTGAAACCGCATGAACTCAATCGGTTTAGAAACCGTATGAACCTAAACGGTTTGGGATCGTTTGGTCCCAAATGGTCTTGAGACCGTTTGGACTCAAACGGTCTTCAGACCGTTTCTTGCAAACCTCCTTGAAACCGCAAGGACCAAAAATAGTCTCAACAAATCAAATTGAATTAGGGTTTCCACTGTTGGCTCCTTCAACCATTGAATTCATGTAACCAATCATCAATTGGACCTATCACCATACTTCAATTCAGTTGAATAGGTCAACCTTCAACTGATTTGACCCTCAATTGACCCTCAATTGATCATCAATTAGGGTTTGAATCAATTGGATTAGGGTTTGGAATTGATGATCCTTCAACATTAATCAATGTGAGATTGGTAACTTTGAAACCATTAAACCTTCATCCAAATTGAACATGACTTGACCCCAAACAGTCTTGAGGTCGTTTGGATGACCTCCAAATGGTCTTGAGACCGTTTGCCCATGTCCACATCAAAATCCAAGTCAACCAATTAGGGTTTGGTTCATTGGATTGCTCACCAAATCCGCAATTGATTACTCTTCAACTCAACACCTTTAGATCTCCAAACACCTAACCATAGTCAACCCTAGACCTCCAAACGGTCTTGGGTGACCCCCAAATGGTCTTGGGATCATTTGGATGACCTCCAAATGGTCTTGAGACCGTTTTACCATCACATCATCATCAACCATGTCATTCAACTAAGGTTTGGATCCTAGGATTGGTCACCAAATCAGCAATTGATTGTACATCAATTTAATATCTTTGGACCTTCAATTGCTCAACCATACTTAACCCTAGACCTCCAAATGGTCTTGGGTGATCCCCAAATGGTTTTGAAACCATTTGGGTCAATCAACCCAAAACATCAACTCATTCCAATGCAAAATCAGCACTTAGCCGATTAGGGTTAATACCATATCTTTGGATCTTCAAACACTTAAACAAAACCACATGGGTATTTAAAGTGGTTAAAGGACAAAGTGATTAGTTGACTAATACATGATGTAATCAAAGATGATTATAGTAATTACATCTTAATGGGATGAGGTGATTAGTACCCTTTGAATAATTAAGCCTTAATGGTCATGGTGACAATGACATAACCCATGATGTCAATTATTCTTCAAGATTGATTTGACTTAGCCTAATCAAGGCTGATGCAAACCTCATCTTATAGAAGATGAGAGAGAAGACTTCCTATATGAATAGTAAACCCTAACCTAGGGTGATGTGATATGAATAGTAAACCCTAATCTAGGGTGATATGATATGAATAGCAAATCCTAACCTAGGGTGATGTGATATGAATAGTAAACCCTAATCAAGGGTGATGTGATGTGAATAGTAAACCCTAATTGTGGGTTATTGAACTTAAACCCTAATCAAGGGTGATGTAATGTGAATAGTAAACCCTAATTGTGGGTTATTGAACTTAAACCCTGATCAAGGGTGATGTAATGTGAATAGTAAACCCTAATTCCAAATAAGGTAAATGGAAGTGTGAAACCCTAATTCTGGGTTATACTTCATACTAAGAAGCTCTAAGGTTGGATAATGAAATGATGAGTCATTTATCCTATTTGAGCTAAAGGGGATGATTAACCCTAATTGAATTAAAAAGGGAAACCCTAACCCTAGCAAGGGCATAGTGGTATAACCCTTGAATAATGATGTCATAATTGTTTTACATTGTGCTGATAGGAAATTGATGTATCTGTTATCATCTGTACTAATCATGCAGGTCTTATGAGATATTGAACATAGCTAGGTATGAGCTATGATGTTTTGCTTATTGAAAGTACTTTATGAGCTTTGTAAGCAATGATATGCTATGTTACCTAGTGAAAGGTAACAAAAGAGATTGATAGGCTGTAAGAGCCATGTGAAATACCTGCATTGCAATTATCATGTTTACACTGACAAATGACTTTTTAGAATTATGTTATCTGTTAAAGTGGTAACAAGTATCCTGATGATCTAAGGGTTTGAACACCCACATTCTTGAATCATGATGATGAGATGACAAGGGATTGAGTTCCCAATGCTATTAAAGATGTGAAATGAACTTGATAGAAATAGTACTCATTCTTTATAGCAATTGTGATGATGTTTTATGATTGAAAACATGCCTGATGCTAAAATAATGTTGTAATGTACTTAATTAATCAAGTAAAATGATATCATGTAGAGCCCTGACCATAGATCCATCATCGTCAGCAGTTAGGTGATGGTGAAATAGGTTTTCCTAAGGGAACTCCTGGAGAGCATACTTTTGAGTATGTGGGGGTAATGGGCACGAATATCCTTACACCCTAATGGAGGAATTGATGTGAGAATAATATTAAATCTCTCAATCCTTCATTATATGTATATGCCGGTATGATGTATCACTAATCTCCTGATGATGATGTTAATGCCGAATTGATGTGAGATAAACAATAAATCCCTTGATTGCGAAGAGAGTACAGCATGCCACTATAACTCTAATAGCGAAGTTGCCAGTATACCCTGGAAAGCTATATTTATAGCAGAGACACAAGATGTCCCACATGTTTCTCCTCACACTGACTGAGGAAGATGAGGTCATAGAAATCTGGCTCTTCTGATGACCTATGTATGGTACCGATTTCGATTTTGCAATGGTCGGTTGGAGTATGAGCGGTATACCTCATCTCCTCAGGGCATAAATATGATTGTAAAATGTAATCAATCGTGTAGCATATTTGCTTAGGGTTGAATTACGAGAATCAATGTTTGATGATACATTGTTTATTATGTCTTAGAAAGATAAAGGATATACATGTTCTTCATATTCCTTATTAAATGAATGACTTGCTACTTAATCAAGTTATAATTGAAATGATTGCACAGAGAATACTGATCTACTTAGCTCAATCAATGATTTATCTGTTGTTGAATATTTATAATTATACTACTCAGTGTTATTCTATTACTAGCAATAACAATGCTTCTGGCGGAGAGTTATAACTCTCACTGGGACAATTTTTAATTGTCTCACCCCCGTGGGATTCAACTTTTGAGGTAGACGTCGAGGAAGAAGAAACCCTTAAGTGGGTGAATAGCAACAGCAGCCACAATAGCAGCAGCAACAGCAAGGAAAGCAGTGATCCACAGGTGGAGACACTTTTGTTAAGTCTTGTATATAGAGAGAGTCCTATGTGTCGTCTCTATACTCTCAGGTCCTAGGAGTCAGTAGATGGTTCAATATAGATCTGAGATTTTTGGCTTATAAATATATATATATATATATATATATATATATATATATATATATATATATAGATATATATGTATGTATGTATATATACATATATATACATATACATATATATATGTATATATATACGTATATATATACATATATATGTATATATATACGTATATATATATATATACGTATATATATATATATATATATATATATATATATATATATATATATATATATATATATATATAGACACACACATATATATATATATATATATATATATATATATATATATATATATATATATATATATCAAAGTGATAAAAAATGAGAGAAATTTAAAAATTAAGGGTTTTTGAGCCTAATTCCATTTTATACTAAAGAGTATATATATGTATGTGTGTGTGTGAAAAGATCAAGAAAATCAGAGATGTATGATAATAAGGGTTTTAGAGAATACTTTCCTCTCAAATTCAAAAAGTATGTGTTAAAGTATAGTTTGGTCATACTAAATACATATAAACCCTACATTTAAGGAACCAATGTTAATATATTGTGCTATTTGATCTTGATACATGAAATCTAATCTAGATCACTAATTATACATTATAAGGTTCTATCTAAGCATTGGGGTTTCCCATAGTGTCAAATTAGGGTTTCTAAACCTTATATCCCCGATATGAGATATTTAGGACTTGTGATATGTGACCGTAATATAACCCTAAATCGACCCTAAAACCTAACCTAAGGTCCAAGTCAGTTTTAGTTAGTATTTTCTGAATTGAAAGGTGTCAGTATTGTGAGATGCTTTAGTTACAAGTTGATCGGTTGATTTGGTTAATCTTGCTTGTAATAATTGGGTGTTATTCCACCTCTAAAGAAAGATACACAATTAGTTATGATTACACACTCATATCTATTTCTGAAGTTTTTCAATGATTTCCCAATGTATTGCAATCTAAACCATTGGATTTTTATTTACTTTTTGTTTAAAATGATGCCCTATGTGTATATCTATAGAAAGAATAATTTTATGAACCCAATATGAAATCTCTAAAGGATAGTTGAAGGAGGTAATACTACCAGAAAACTAAGGATAAATCTTTAAGAGTGTCTGAAATTAATGATGTGTGTGTGACTGAGTCCAATGATGGATAGTCATCCCGAGTTCACTGTTGGAGAAAACCTTATAATCCAATGATGGAGCAAGGGATTAGTGTACCCACTGAGATAGGGAAACTATGGGTTAGGAAATTTTATAGAAAATGAATGTTCAAATATTGCTTTGATAATATTTTTTGATTATACTTGGTATGTTGTTACACCTACATAACATATTTTGTATGTACCACATACACTATTAGAAACATATTTGATCTATTCTTTGTTTTGCAGTATTATAGATAATGTTGCTTTTATTATCTGAAGACATGGATACCCGGAGCTGGCACCAAAAGAACACATGACTAAAGATTACTGGAGGATATAGTTAGTAGCCATATTTCCTTTCAACATAGCTTTTCCATTTGGAATAATAATGTAATTTCTTTGAAGAGAGTTATCTTCATTTTGTTATAAAATTCTTTTAATTCAATGGAATTATGGACTATTATTGGTTACTTGCTAAACCTTAATTTTAGAAAGTAGTTCATGGCCTTTCCCTCTCGCTCCTCCTTAATTGAGGATAACACGGGCATGAGATAGTTACAACATGGGCCTCACCTCATGGTTATCCACATCTTTTAGGTGACTAGCATCATAACTAGGGTTTCTGTGGAGAAGAGTCATACCCTGATGATATTTGAGCTTGGAGGTTCATTGAGATGTTTCTAGGAGTCTCCTACATATCATTCATGTATGTGTTAGTCATGCATACATGCATTAAATTTATAAACTCGAGAACTACCCCACAAGTATACATGTGTTTGTAGTATATTTGAGATCATACAAGGAGCAAGGTTGTTAAACTCTAGTGTGCTGATTTTCAACAATCAAAAACTGATTTAAAGGATGATATTTAATTGATTAGAATAAAACTTATGATTGAAATAAACTTAGATAAAGATTAATGAAATTACTTTATCACCAAGGATGAATATTTCCAAGATAAGAGTTTCATTCCTAACTAGACACTATATAGAATTCAATTCATGAAGTTAAACATGTTATTCTCTTTTAGATATGTTCCTCCTAATTGTCCCTTTCGGCAAGCAATCAAGAGATTCCATTAAGCATTTCTATTTACTCTCGCCAAATAGATGGTCAAGATAGAATAAGCAAAGTACATCAAGCAAGAACAACTACTAGTTCAAATATGCCACTTTTGTTAACAGAAGGAAATGGGTAAAGTGTTAATTCCACACTTCTAAATCATTCTCTCAGCATAACTTAAAAGAACAAGATTTATGTTCATGGGTGATCAGTCCACAAAGTAAGCAGTTAACTCAAACAATTTGAATAAGAGATAACATGATTATATTCAGATGAAAATTGAGTTCAATATTCTAAAACAAGTTAGGGGATAATCCTAAAGTCTTAGAAAGAAAGATTTAAGCTACCATGTTCAAAGTGACAAAATTAACTACTCAAAGTTGAGTTTTCAAGATGCAATCTAGATACAAGAAGAAATATGAAGAAGAAGAGAAGGAAAACTCAAAGTGTAGATGTAGGGCTCTAAATTCTCAATGTGGATAGTGTTTGAATGATCTCTATACCTCCCCCTTTAGTTTTCTATATATTAAAAGGTCCAACAACTCAGATTTGTGGAAGAAAATGTGTCGTCCATAAAGAATCCCTTTGAATGTGCTAGTATTTTATTTAGATGCTCCCTTTTCTTCTAGATATTTTTCTCCACTCTCTAAAACTCTTTTCCAAGTTTGTAATCTTGTCCTTTTCAAGTAGAAACCATCCTTAAGTCATTCCCCCCAAACGAGGTGGTTTGGAATTTAAAAACCATAAAAAAGAGTAACTAATAGCCCAATTTACAGTCTAATGAAGTGTATACAGTCTGTCAGTTGGATTGTATATGGTCTGTCTTGAAATATAGTCCGTTGGAGTGTACATGGTCCAGACACATGACAATATTTGCAGCTTCCCCTGGTCTTTGAATTCTTTTATTGCTCTATTTCTTCACCAATTTGATAACTTCATCATTACCTAGCATTAAATCATGGATTAGTCACAAGGAGGCGGAAAACGTACATGCAAGATGATCAAATGACGCATGAAAATGGGACTAAAGGAGTTAAAGTTTGAGACATAATGCTAAGTGAAGCACATATACAAACTGAGTATAAATATCCCAAACTTAAAATTTTACTAGTAATCTAGAAATCATTCAATCTGCATGAGAAAAGATATATCAATAGTATGATAGAAGTTCTTTGGTTTAATTTCCCAACATAGAAATTAAAATAATAAGAGAAATATTCTAATTCAATGTTTTTCATGATCAAATGTTAATTCAAGATCACTTAAATTTAGAGATTTACACAAACCACTAGATTGGATACACTACTGCAGAAAGGGGATATAGCTTCGGTTATTTTTGGCATTCTACGTCAATTTTGAACCGACGACCAAGTGGGTGATGATAAAACTCAAACATTTTTCATTGGTTGAGTGAACCAACAAAGTAAGGTTTATGTCGACAGTTCTTTATTAGGGACGAACCGATGACATAACTCACAGGGGGCAACGATATTGTGGTCTTCTCTGACCTTTCTCATCGGTTTTCAGGAAAACAATTGATGTTGTTAACATCTCCTCGTCAGTGGTATGATGAAAAATAGTTGACGCCAAATTACCTGATGTTGATTTTATCAGTGAATGAACAATGAAATTTTGGGTATATACCATCGGTTGTTTGTAAATAACTGATGAATGTATATAGTCAGTTATTCCCAAATAACCGATGAAAAATGTTTATGTTTTTAATATAATAGACATCCAAACCTATTGTTCAGCCTGCTAGGCTATTTAGAGTCTTGTTCTTCAGAACTGAAAGTTATGAAGAACAACAGGCTCTGTGCAAGCATCGCAGCTTAACAACATGCGGGCACACCTGCAAGAAAAAGATAAAATTATACAAGTCACATTGCATCAATTTTTTCAATTCAAATTGCACACAAATCCTTGAACTCACATCTCAATCGTTTCTATCTTATCCAAACTTCAAATGCATACATATATGCATCAGCAAACATCATTCTTTTCCTCATATATCACATTCAAATTCACAGACACATATGCACTTAACCTTCAATTGATACTCACAAAATACATATCAACATAAGCTACCATCTTAGATTTTAAGTCACAATCTTACATATCAACATTCAATTCAAACTCACTAATACATATAAAAAAATCTAACATTGAAGTTTAAACTACCAAAAAATATCAATCAACCCTCAAAATTTTCATTCAAATCCACATTTTCGATGAAGCAAGATGCCCATTGTTCATGTAGGTCATTCAGCTGCTCTAGTGTCTGGGGGCCAGTCTTATTAAAAAATTGCAAAGAAAATGACACTTGTAACTAGATTTGATTGTTTATAATGAGACTACTTCATTAAAATATGATCCAAGACTACTAAGTTACATTCTCTATACATTTGATTTTTTTTTTCTGTGAGATTGACAATCACCTACATATACAACATTACATAATATGCACATGCCCAACCATTTTCTTGTATAAGGGCTCGTGGATTTACAATTACATTAATAAATGTAATCAAGTAGCATTGGTCATAATTATGCAATTGGAATGAGAAGACTATACATCAACACTCATCCAAGTTACTGGTTTCTTTTTCTTATCTACATTCCGTCCACCATCACAAAATTATTTCACACTCCTATAAGTTAAATTAACATATATGTTGCATTACTAAATTTTTATTAGCAATGCAAACATTAAAAAAGAGAATGGGAAGAACAAAACTATACTTAACCATGAATCACCAATTTCATTGGATGTATCGCATTTGGTGACATTTTTTTCACCCTAAGGATCAAAGACATACACCCTCCAAGTCTCGAGAATAATCACTATCAATTTGAAATGCATACCTCTGAGTGACTAGAAGGCAAATGAGATAAAAAGTTAAACCCTACAATAAAAATGTATTAATTGGTTAGACATATAAACAAAAAAGTCAAAAACTTACTTAACGTTTAAGGTGCTAAGATCACATTCTTGGAAACACCAAAATACTACATCATAGTAGTCACATATTCTTTGACGCCACTCAGATCTCTAATTATATTATTAATCAGTGATGGCATTAGAAATCCCACATTTTCTATTATGTAGTCTTGAGCCACGAAATAGAAATGACTAAAATATATTATATAACCAATACTCAGTTTATATTTAGGAAACAATTAAATAATTTTCACATATGACATGGTATTCACACTCACCGTATCCAAAGTTCTATCACTAATGTGTTTAGTGAATCATACTTAAATACCTCAGAAACATCTATCAACACTATAACATTGTCCCAATGTACACCTACCATATCCGCTCTAAGGTTGATCACAATGGCATCTGTTTGGTCTATAGTGTGTAACCATCGTGTCAACATCTAGAAATGAGGGCCTAAGGAGTCAAACAACTCCTATAGAATAAAATGAGGGGCAGAGACTTCCATATGGATTCATCTCATCAATACAAAGTCCAAATCTTAAAATTCTAGCTTCTTCTCCATGTTCAGGATACAATAAATCAATCTTCTTCCATTGCAGGGAATCATATGCATGTCGTAGCATGCCATAGTTTTTTTTTCTTTACCTTTGTATTCCAAGATAAATTGTGTGATCTACAACATTATCAAACAAGCTTTTAAATAGGGGAATTATAGGTAGATACCACATCACCTTGGCTGGAGACTCAGTTTTGATCTTAACTGATGTTGTCCTTTTGTACCTAGACATCCCACATTTTGGACATTCTTTCATATCAATATAGTCCTATTAAAACAAAAAAAGAAGTCATTCAAGCATGCATGTATCTTCTTAGCCTCCATTCCCATTGTTTACAACATCTTTTTCATTGTGTATGGTGAGATTGGAAGCTCATTGCTTTCAGGGAGAATATCTTTCAACAGAGACAACAAAGAAGTGAAGCTTTTGCTGCTCCATGTATTGTTATCCTTCAAAGTATACAATCTCAACACACTACTCAAATTCATAAAATTAGTACAACCTAAGTATAATGGTTTCATTGCATCATGCACAATGTTTCTAAATAAGGGAGGCGGGTCTATAACATTTACCTCGCAAGTTTCTAGCATCCCATCAACCATGTCTGTCAGAATTGGTTCACCATCAACATCGTAAGCCATTTCTTCTTGGACACAATTACCATTACCCATATCTACTGATATCATACTAGGAATCTCTCCATGCCAGTATCATTCTATATAGCCTTATACAATCTCATTACATGTGAGATGATCTTTGATCATGTCAACAATGTCAAATTTCAGGTTGTTGCTACAATTCCTACACATGCATTATAACCTATCTCCATGTTGTTTTTTATGTTCCTCTACAAATCTTACAAACTCATTGAGACCATTAATAAACTCCAGAGTTCATCAATTTTGTATCGACATCCATGGTCGATCCATTTATATATGATCAAATGGGAAATGAGCAGCTCATCAGGTTCTAGCTAGTAAGTTAGCTCAGGAAAAAAGTATGTTTGAATAATTGAGCCCTAATCATCTAGAATTATTCAGATTCATGAATGTGTACCACCTATCCCATTCTTGAGCACTTCATCTCACTAAAAAGTATGTAATGCATGTTTGATTTCAATAAATTTTGGCATCATTTCCTCACAGTTCCCAAAGTACACCGATGTAGAAGGGCAAATACCCACCTACATATGTACCCAAAGAACAAAGGGAAAATGTTGTCGATATTTATTGAAATTGAACACATATTATACACTTACGTCATAAGTGAGATGAAGTGCTCAATAATAGTCCCAAACTGGGGACTATCCAAGGTTTACCCCTAATGTGTAAATCTCGAACGGGTTTCTAGGACAAATTAGTGTTATTCACAAATTAGGGTTTATTCACAAATTAGGGTTTATTACCAAATCAAGGTTTATTTACAAATTAAGATTTATTCACAATTTTAGAGTTAATTTAGAGTCAACATAAGCATCATTGTCATATCAAGTTAATCTAGAGTCATTTTTCTTGAAGCATAATCATTACAACATGGATAACATGATCATTAGAGTGGCAGAAAGCTTTCCCTCTCTAGGTTTTCACTCTGCCTTCCCTCTAGAACTCCTGGCGGCCACTGCTGGGGAGAGGGAGTGCCTCCTCAGCACCTCCCTCTCCCTGACTTTCTTGTCTCGGTGAGGTCCTCGCCCAAAGATAGAGTTGATCTTTGTGTTTGGGAATCTAGCAGCGCTCCCAGTCGGTGTCCTTTGTGTCGCCCCAAGGCTGGGTTGGGGAGGAGATGTGATGCGTTGCTTCGGCATTTGATCTAGGTCGTGGTGGCATTTTTGACTTGTCAACTTCATCCCGTTCAAGAGTGACGGGTGGAGAGGAGCCGATCCCTAGATCTACGACCGTGTTGCTGCTCCATCCAGGCATGTTAGACACCTGTGATCCTCCCACCCGTGTTAATTACTGGTGCTTCCAGTGTAAGGTGACCCACGACATCGACCTAGAAGTGCCTGGTGGTGGAGATGGCGGCTGAGCCCCTGCTGGGCAGTTTTTGGCGCTTGTCCCCTCCACCTGTGAACCTCGGTGTCTGGCCTTCTGCCTCGGATTTGGGCGATGGAGATGGGCGACCATCAAGGGATTTGCGGCTGGAGATGATGATCCTCTCGTGCTTCCCTGCAAGCGTGGTGGGTCACCCTCTTTCTGGTTGACGGATTACCTCTTTGAGAAAGCTCTTCTGGTGGTGGGGGTTCAAGGGAAGTCCATTTTTCCTCTCTTTCTCTTTGGTCCCCTCTGCTGGTTTGTACATATGTTTCCTTCACGGTGAGCTGCCTCTGTGCAAACAGGGGTCCTCTCCTTAAGTTGGCCGCATTTCAGCTGGGAAGAGATTGGTTGAGCTTTGTTCGCCTCCAGTCAGTTCTTCTAATCATGGAGTTAGGAGTCTCTGTGCAAGCAGGTGACTAGGCACACGCTTCTTGGAGGCATATGGATGTTCCAAAAGATCCCTGGGAGGTTTTGATTCATTTGATGAAGATGGAAATGAAGTTTTCTTAGAATCCATTCTTTTAGGTGTTAAGAAAAATACATATGGAGGACAGGGGGGCTTTCTTTTTCATGGACATGAACCGTTGGTATTACCTTTGTTGGTTCCTTTTGGACCAGATTATGCAGCTTGGGAGTTTGCTTGGTTTGGTAGAGAAGAGTCTTGTTGGCTATTCCTCCTTAATGGTACTATCGACCCTGGTAGTCAAGTCTGCTTCAGAAGGTAGGATGTCACATTTTGAAGGTGTTCATATTGTTAGCTGACTATCATGTCTTTTGTAAGAAGTACAACAACTGCAAGGTAGTTGTTAGTTTAGGATAGTTCGAACTGTCACCTTTTCTTTTCTCTTCTTCTCGGGAGTCCTTTTGTAGCACCTCTTTTGATTCCAGCCTGTTGGGATCATGGTTTTAGTTCTTCTATTTGGGGTACTTCGTTCCCTTTGTGCTAGATTCTAGCTTTGGTGTATGGGGTACTTTCGTGCCCAAAGTTTTGGTTTTATAGCAACACATTTTTTTGACCAACCAAAAAAAAACATGATCATTAGATACTAATTTGATTGCATAATTTAGCATGAATCATCATTAAATACGTGGTTACGTATATGCATTCATCAAAATCATACAATTCATCAAATCTAACTATTTTCATCAAAATTCACTCTTATTTTTATTATTTTCATCAGAATTAATATAACCTAATTATCTCCATCTCCCTCCCCCTTTCCTCCTTTATCCTCTCCTCTCCTTCCCCTGCCCTAGTACAATTTCTTCTCAATTATGAGAAGAAATCATACTAGGGCAGGGGATGGAGAGGAGAGGAGGAAGGAGGAAAGGTAGATGGAGATAGATGAATAGGATCATTACTCAATGAGAAAGTAGGGATTTGAAGACAGGCAAAGGAGAGAAACCTATAGCGGTGGAGGAGGAAGAGAATGTGGCGGCAGAGAAGGAAAAGAATGTGGTGACAGAGGTAGCAACGTCATCAGCAGAAATCCTGTCCTCAACTCTAGTTTCTCCTTAGTGTCACTTTTGTGGTGGCGAGCAGCATCGACGGTGTCAACAACAGAGGAGAGACATCGTCCACAAAATTGCTAGAAAGATGAATCACAAGAAACACGGGTAGTGAAAAGAGGGGAACGGTTTTCTTGTGGGGTTAAGTAAGATATTCCTCGTTAGTTATTCAGAAAACCTACAAGGGAATGTATTCCTCATTGGTTACAAATAGAAATCCACCAACATACATACAACTTTCTTGTCAGCTGTCAATGACTAACCACCACCTTACCTTGCAACCCAGCGATACATATGTCATCAGTTGCGTACAAAAAAACCGATGAGAAATATGATGTGGGGGTGAGAAAATTTTTGTGGGTCACATGATGCAAACATCTTCCTCGTCGGTTGCATACAAAATAATCATTGAGAAAGAGCAATTGTTTTGCATGAGACAGATGGTGCGTGTATCATTTTATCCTGTCAGTTGACTTAATCAGAATTGACTATGTAGGTTTTTTGGAGGCAAATGAAATGCTCACAAAAATTTTGTGCTAAATTTTATTTTTGAGGGTGGTATATAACGTAAGTTATTATGATAAGAGACTGATGGAAAAAACAAAGTGCAGCCCGTATTTTCTCAGTTGGTGATCCATAGTGGTTGTCTACTTATAACCCACTCTATAGATACTACTGTCAGATTTCCTTGAAAAAATAACCAACATCATATCCTCATTATGTAGTAGTGATAATGCATTTAAAAAGGGTAAGATTTGTTTTCTATCTTTGATAAGATTGAAGCATTAATCACTTAGGAGCTAAAGATCATCTATGCACTATACTACAAAATCCCCTTTCTTATATATATATATATATATATATATATATATATATATATATATATATAGAGAGAGAGAGAGAGAGAGAGAGAGTCAGGCTAGAATACATTCGATTGTACAGATTGCACAATACACTCAAGTGATGTTGGCATATCAAGACTATTTTTTTTTGCAAAATATAAACTATTGGTCTTCATTTTAATACTATAATTAGGATATATACAAATTTTGAGCCCATTTGAATGAGTGTAAGTCACTCATTCGGAGGAAATAATTTGAAATGTGTTATTTTTATTGTCTTTATAACGTGACCTATAAATGTCTAAATATGCTCAAATTTTATGTATGATCTATTCACAAGATGTTAAAGAAGATCAACAGATTAGAATTTTTTTAAAATATTGCATCATGATATGCTTTGAATAAGTGACATGCTGCTTTATTAAGATATAGATGATATGCTTTGAATAAGAATATTTCTCTAACCTGTTTAGACATTGATTTAACTATTGTTGAATATATATGATTCCTCTGCTCAATTTTATTCTAATAAACTACAATAATAATGTTTCTGGCGGAGAGTTATATCTCCCGCTGGGACAATTTCAATTGTCTCACCCCTGTGGAATCCAACTTTTTAGGTAGACTTGGAGGAAGAGGAAGAAATCCTACAGTAGGGGAAGAGCAGCAGCAGCAGTAGGGACAACAGTGAATTCTCAGGTGGAGACATTGGATGTCATGTCTTGTGTATAGAGTCCTATGTGTCATCTCTGTACTCTAAGGTCTTTGGAGTCAGTAGTTAGTTTAATGAATTGATTTGAGATTTTGGCTTGATGCCTCAATGTTTTTATGCTGCCTGTGTATAGTTTTAACAGGGCAGTTAATGTATGTGATCCTCGAGAAGAGATGGTACAAGATATGTACTTGTGAACCATAATGTAATTGAATGACTTTGATTCTTTTTGAAAGAGTTTTCCAATGTATGGATCTCTTTGTAAATGGTTTTAATTTTTAGTGATTTTCAGTAATTCCGCTACTAAGGATCGCTTCTGCTTGGTTAATTATGATTCCGCAATTAATTACACTGTGACAGTCTGATCTGGTGTCGGGTCATCTCAAGTTTAGTGGTATCAGAGCTCTAGGTTCATTGAGTCTATAGATACATAGGATTAAGTTGTTGAGTTTGTTCTAGTGTCTTCCAGTTTATCTGATAGTGACTTCTGCTCATATAGGAGGAGAAGAAGAACCTGAAGATGTCTGGATCACACGAAGAACATGCTGCTGAGAGCAGTGTTGTTGCACCAGGAAGAGGTGCAAGGGACCAGACTAGGGAGGAACATGTACCTGAACAACCCCAGTTTGACCCAGCCATGATAGAAAACCCAGATTTCAATGCTCTGTTTGGGCAGTTCATGGTAGTTAAGACGCACATGACGGATAGGATGCCACCACCTACACTGAGGGCACCAGCCCATAATGAGGGACACCGAGCTGGTAAAACTTTTGAGAGGCTTCACCGGGTAGGAGCCATAGAATATGATGGTACAGCTGACCCAACAGATGTTGACTTATGGTTGACTAAGTTAGAGAAGGCTTTCAGAATCCTTAATATCCTGGAAGCTGAAAAGGTGAGACATGAAGTGTACCTTTTAAAAGGGAGTGCTCGCCACTGGTGGACAATAGAAGAGGGCAAGAGGCCAGGTGTCGAGGTCAGATGGGAATAATTTTGATGAGAACTCGTCATTAGATACGTCCCTAAGACTTACCTAGATGAGAAGATATCTCATTTTGAGAGGATAGGACAAGGACCAATGAACATTAACGAGTATGAGGCTAAGTTCATGGAGCTTCTGCGGTTCTGTCCGCATATGGAAGCTACTGATGAGGAAAGAACTTAGCATTTTGAGAAGGGGTTGAACGCTGAATTGACCACTTAGGTGTCTGCTTTGGAGAACATGGAGAGGTTTGTCATGTTTGTGGAGTCCGTCAGACGGATAGAGAGATCTATGATCAAGAAGCAACTTACCAGTGGTAAGAAGGTGTACACACAGTTTCAAGGACAAAGGTCTGAGGGCTTTAAGAAGCTGAGGTTTTCTGCACTGGCAACACCATCAAGATTCAATACCCAGATGCAATGGACATCAAATAGGAATAGGGGTCGTAGCTTTGTTCCAAATAAAGCCCCTAACCCAACATCAACATCGGTGACTGGACCTCATAGACCATATCCTAAGACCAGGATCTATCATCAGTGCAGACAAGTGGGACATCTGGTGAGGGATTGTCCAGTCGGGAACATGACTCAACCCCAGAGGTAGAGTCAGCAAGGCTCTCAGAGGAGGCAGTTTTCGAGTGCCACTCGAGGACATGGGCAAGCATCCCAAGCTGGTTAGTCAGCACCCAAAAATCAAGCACATGGTCAACAGCAAGCAACGACGAGATTCTAGGCGATGAATCAACCTGAAGTAGTAGTCAACCCTCGAGTTGTGACAGGTCTGATGGAACTATTTCATTCGGATGTGTCTTTATCCTGCTTCGTATCTATTTTAATTGATCCGGGAGCTACGCATTCCTTTATCACTAGAAGAGTGATCCTTGACTTTAATAGGACTGTTAGTCATAGAGCGAATAGACTGTGGTTAGAAACCCCTTTGTTGGGATTTACGGTGCTGCAGGAGGTGTGTTCTCCCTGTATTCTTTCCTTTTCTGAACATCACATTCAGGTGGATCTTATACCACTTGAGATGCATGGGTTTGATATAATTCTTGGGATGGACACCCTAGAAAAGTATAAGGTTGTCTTGGATTGTAGTTCCAAGTAGGATGTGTTCACAGATGATAGTGACACATGGATCTTTCAAGGAGATAGAAAGATTCTTCCAACCTGTCTTGTGTCAGATATGGTAGCTGAGAAGCTGATGAGACAAGGATGCTTTGCATTCTTGGCACATGTGGTAGACACCACGATAGAGAGTTCTAATCTTTCTAAAGTTCTGATAGTTAGGGAGTTTGAAGATGTGTTCCTTGAGGAACTTCCAGGTGTACCTCCATCCCGAGAGATTGATTTTGAGATTAATCTAATCCAGAACATGCAAGCAATAACACAAACACCGTATCGAATGGCACCTGCTGAGATGGCAGAGCTCAAGAAATAGTTACAGGAGTTACTTGAGAAAGGTTTTATCTGAGTGAGTACTTCACCATGGGGTGCTCCGGTTCTCTTTGTTAAAAAGAAGGATGGATCAATGCGGTTATGCACTGATTATAGGTAGTTAAATAAAGTAACCATAAAGAACAAGTATCCTCTGTCAAGGATAGATGACTTGTTTGATCAGTTTCGTTGTGCAACTATCTTTTCTAAGATAGATCTGAGGTCAGGATACCATCAGTTGCGTATCAAGGAGAGTGACATACCTAAGTTTGCCTTCAGGACAAGGTATGGTCACTATGAGTTCATTGTTATGTCGTTTGGACTGACTAATGCACCAGCTGTATTCATGGAACACATGAATAGAATCTATCGGCCTTTTCTTGATCAGTTCATAGTAGTATTCATAGATGACATCTTGATATATAGTAGAAATTCTCAACATCATGAGCAGCACCTCCGTCAGGCTTTGACTTTGCTAAGAGAGCATAAGCCGTATGCTAAGTTTAGCAAGTGTGAGTTCTAGTTACCAGAAGTTTCTTTCCTAGGACATGTAATATTTGCCTCAGGTATCTGTGTTGATCCTAAAAAGGTAGAATCTGTCTTGTTATGGGAACAGTCAAAAGCACTGACAGAGATACACAGTTTCCTAGGTTTGGCAGGCTATTACAGGAGATTCATTAAGAACTTCAGTTCTATAGCTTTACCCCTAACCAAGTTGACCTGGAAGGAGGTTCCTTTTGTCTGGAATGACAAGTGTCAACATTCTTTCCAGTTGTTGAAAGAAAGGTTAAGAAGTGCACATGTGCTGGTGTTACCTGAGCAAGGGAAGGGGTACATAGTTTTCTGTGATGCATCTAAGAATGGCCTAGGATGTGTGTTGATGCAGGATAATCAAGTGATTTCTTTTGCCTCTCGACAGCTTAAGAAACATGAGGAGAATTATCCAACACATGATCTAGAGCTAGCTGCTGTGATCCATGCCTTGAAGATCTAGAGGCATTATCTTTATGGAGAAACCTTCCAGATTTTTACAGACCATAAGAATCTAAAATATATCTTCTCACAACATGAGTTGAATATGAGACAACGCCGCTGGATGGAGTTAATCAAGGACTACGATTGTACAATTGATTATCATCCAGGGAAGGCTAATGTAGTGGTTGATGCACTAAGTAGGAAATCATCATCACCATCCTTAGATAAAGCATAATTGAACTCCTTAGTGTGCTTCAAAAGAGATATGCTCATCTCCTTGAGGCAAAATAATGTACAGGTTAAGGTATCATTGTTAGCCGGGCTGATAGCTGAGATACAAGTGAAACCTACTCTGAGACAATAGATTAAATAAGCACAACAAGCTGATGCTGTGGTTCAGCAAATCAAGTCAGAGTATGGTAGTGAGAAAAGGGATGTCTTTCATGAGTCATAGGATCAGGTAGTTTGTTACCTTGGTAGGATGGTAGTACCTGATGTCACTGACTTAAGGAAGTAGGCTCCTAGATTTATGAGGCCTTATCCAATCATTGAACGGGTTGGAAAGGTAGCCTATAAGCTGGAATTTCCACTTGCGCTGCATAAGTTGCATCCAGTGTTCCTTATCTCCATGTTGAGGAAGTGTCATTCTGACACAGAGTTAGTTTTGCAACCCGTGGAGGTAGAATTAAATGATGATATATCATATGTTGAAGGACCGGTGATGATCCTTGATAAAAGAATTAAAAAGCTAAAAAAGAAAGACATATGTCTTGTGAAAATTCTCTGACATCATCATGGCATTGAAGAAGCTACATGGGAGCTAGAAGAAGAGATGAGGAGGAAGTACCCTTCTCTTTTCTCTTGATGATTTCGGGGACAAAATCCCTGTTAGGAGTGGATAAATTGTAACATCCCTGACCTGGGTCATTCTTTAACCCTAGATGTTTTGTTAATAAAGTTAATTATATGCTTGCTCTTATCTCTTGAAAAGTAATTAAGGATCATGAGTAATTTATGTTTCATTTTAGTCCTTTTTGAATAATGTTGAAACAATGTTTTGTCTGTTTTGGACTAAAGTGCAAATTACCCAAGTTGAGGGGCTAACTTGCAAATTGTACATGATAAAATGTTCCTCAGGTGTTGAAGCATCATAAGAATGAAAATGATGCAGAGGCATGGCTTGTAGAAGCCTAAGTACCAAGAAAGAGCCTATTAAGCAATGTTTGTGCATTTAAACCTAGTTTTGGTGTAATGTGCAATTTACCCAAAACCTAGGGTTCAATATGAAAAATACCACTCCTAGAGAGTACCTAATGTTTCTTGGTATCAAGTAGAGACAAGAAAATCAGAGGGGTATCTCATTTGAATCTCTTTGGATGAGAGAGAATCTTGATATTAAAATAATCAAGATTTAAGCATAATTGGAAACATAATTCAGTTTAATGCAAAAATAAATATATTAATGGGAGTGCCCTTCAACCAAATATGTGAAGGTTGAATTTGGATAAGTGTGGACGTCTTTGTGCCTTGCTATGGCACCGAAAATATCCTAAGTGAGTGGAGAGCCCACTCACATTAGTTAACTAAAAAGTAATATCCACTAAATATGGGATATTAGTATTATATGAATTAAGGTGCTTAATTGCCTTTCCTTTAATTCATGGATAATGAAGAGGAATTCGAAGGTGGGGAAGATGGATTTGTGTGCAAGGACTTGAGGGGGAGATGTGGCACCAATTTTGGGAGTTAAAAGATTATTATATCACTTTCTCTCTCATTGAAACTTCCTTATAAACACTTCATTTTCCACCCACATAAGGACTCTTTTTCGGATTTTATTTCTCTCCTTGCTTTGGCCGAGAACAAGTGAGCTTCGGAGAAACACGAGGATGAACTCCAACCTATAGGTAAGCTCCTTAATCATCTTCAACCTTGATTTTATTGTGGAACTCGAAAATCAATGCTTGATTTCTTCTTTTCTCCATTCAATCTTCAATCCTAGCAATTTATTTTCACTGAAAAGCTTGAGGATGGACCTTGGGAGGTTGAGAAAGCTTCATTCACCATTAGAGACGTGAAGCTTGAAGCTTGGTTTCAAGTTTCAAGGTAGGTTATATAACTTAAACCCTTAAATGTTATTATTACATTCAATTCTTCATCACTTGTTGATCATTTTGTTCTTCTTGAAATTCCCTTGAATAATTGATGAAATTTCCATAAGAATGGCAGTAGATTTTGAAGGATCGAAGCTTTATGATGATGACATCATCATAAGCACACACCTCAATGAATATCTTGGGCAAACAGTTTCACTCTTGAGACTAAACGATCTCAAGATCGTTTGGTGAACAAACAGTCTCAAGACCGTTTGACACCAAATGGTCTCAAGACCGTTTGAGGTCAAACGACCTCAAGACCATTTGAGGATAGAAGATATCATGGTTGGATGATGATTTAATGGTTCTAATTTATTGACTTGTAATAGGTTCAGTGATGGATAATCCACTGATTACAAACTCCAATCGATTGAATTAATTGAAGTCTCAATTGATGGAATTGATCAAAACCGAATGGGTAAAAGTGATCAAGACTGAATGGGTAAAACCAATCAATACTGAATGGGTAAAATGGATTAAGACCGAATGGGTAAAATCAATCAAGACCGAATGGGTAAAAGTGATCAAGACTGAATAGGTAAAATCAATCAAGATCGAATGGGTAAAGTTGATCAAGATCAATTGGGTAATTTGATCTTCAAAACTGTTTGGTCATTTTGACCGTTTGGGAGAGTTGACCATATGGAGGTCAAGCATCTCAAGACTGTATGGAGGTCAAGAATCTCAAGACCGTATGGAGGTCAAGAACCTCAAGAGTGTATGGAGGTCAAGCACCTCAAGACCGTATGGAGATCAAGCACCTCAAGACCGTTTGAAGGTTCAAAAGTAACAAAACCATTTGAAAATCTAATAGTTTAAAAGTTATGAAAGACCAATTAATCCCTTGATTGTTAATAGCATATATCCAAGTTAAATCCAGTGATTGTACCTCTAAAGTACTTAGATGATTAGTACCTTTAGAATGGTTAACCTTTGATGCTTATGGAAGCAAAGACTTAATACACTATGCTAACCCTTCATTCAAATTGATTCAACCCTAATCAAGAAGGTTAGTGAACCCTAACCCTAATTTAGGACAATGCTGAGTGAAACCCTAATCTAGGGTGATGGTGTAACCCTAATTTAGGGTAATCATATGATAAACCCTAATTCAGGGTATTTTATTGGTAAACCCTAATTTAAAAGAGGATGTTTCATGAAACCCTAAATTCGGGTAAAGCTTCATGAAAATCCTAATTTGAGGAAAATGTTGTAAGAAACCCTAACTCAGGGTAATGATATGTAAAACCCTAATACATGGTAAAGGTATGAGAAACCCTAATTTTGGGTTATAGTACATGAAACCCTAATTTTGGACAATGAGATGATTAACCATAACCCTAATTATGGATAATGGGATGAGTATCCCTAATTGACATGAATTGGGAAACCCTAACCCTAATAAGGGAAAAGTGGTGTTACTTTGTATAGCATGGTGATAAAATGTGATTGATACAATAGTTATCAAGTGTACTAACCATGCATGTATCATGAGGTGATGAGCATAGCCATGTATGAGCTATGATGTTTCATTTATTATTGCTAATGGGCCTTGTGAGCGATAACATGCCTTGTTGCCTAGTGAGAGGTAACAAGAGATGAAATGGGCTTTGTGAGCCATGTGAGATGCTTGTGTAACAAGTATCATATTTACCTGGGTCAGATGACCTGAAGGTGTTTAGTTACCTGATAAGTGGTAACAAATGTTCTATGATAAACTGAGGGTTTGAATACCCATTTTCTATGATCACGATAATGAGTTTGTGAAAGGATGAGAATGCTCCTTGTGGCATCCAACTTACAAAACACAAGATAAACTAATGCGAAAGCTTATTATTAGCAGCGGATTACTGAAAATCACTAAATATTTAAAACTTTTTGCAAAGAGATCCAAATATAAGAAATCTCTTACATCAAGAACCATTGTATAACATTTACATCCTGATTCAAAAGTACATAACCTGTACCATCTCTTCTTGAGGAATTACAACATCAGATGCCCTATAACATTATAGACAGACAACATAAAAACCTCGAGACATCAAACCAAAAATTCTCAGATCGGTTCATTAAAAACACTAACTATAAACTATGAGGACCTGAGAGTACAGAGACGACACATAGGACTTTCTAACTATATGATTTGACAGTCATCATCTCCACCTGAGATCTCACTACTATCCAAGCTGTTGCTTTCCTTTTCCTACAAAAGAGTATCTGCTTCTTCGTCCGCATCCACCTAAAAATGTTGGATCACACGGGGGTGAGACAATTGTAAATTACCTCAGTGGGAGATATAACTCTCCGCCAGAACATTGTTATGTAGATTATTGAATTAAAATTGAATAGGAGTTCTTACATACTAACAACAATGTTATTCATTGTATGAACAGAATAAGTTAATCTCCTTTCCTTAGGAGAACATTGTATCTACTCATGGTAGATTCATAATTCATTTATCTACTTGTAATGAATGTAAAGAGATATGAATAACATTTATCAACTAGAATTGCATAAAAGAAATGTAACATCAGCCAATGAGTTTCTGTATTCAAGCCTTAAGAAAACATGCTATACGACTAATTACATTTTACAATCACACTTATGCCCTGAGGAGATGAGGTATACCGTTCATACTCCAACCGACCATTGCGAAGTCAAAATAAGTACCATAAAAGGTCAAAGGTAGAGCCGGCTACCAAGACCTCCCACATCTCGGTCAATACGAGATCACATGCAGGACATCTTTTGTCTGTGCTATATAGCTTTCCAGGGTATATTGGAAACTTCACTATTAGAGTTACAATGGCGTGTTGTACTCTCTTCGCGATCGTGAGATTTCATATTTATCTCCATCGATCTGGATTAAAATTATTGGGAGATGTGTATTGCATATGTCCCAATCATAAGGAGATTTGTGATACATCCATCCCGGTATAAGTAATGAAGGATCAAGAGGTTTAATGTTTACCTTTCCCCAATTCCCTTATTAGGACGTTAGGATACATTCGCCCATTGCCCCCACATATTCAAAATATGCATTTTGGGTTTTGCTGCGGAGCACCCATTTCACCATCATCTATTGCTGACGATGATTTATCTATGGTCAGGGATCTACATGATATGATTTCACTTGATTAATTAAGTACATTAGCATATTCTTTTAGCATCAGTCAAGTTCTCAAACATAACTTATTAAGACAAATGCTACAAAGAAACATGTACTATTTGCATCATTCACTTCTCATTCTTTATGAGACATTGGGATCTCAGTCCCTTATCTCTTTTCTTTGAAAGTTCACATCTCTCAAAAACATCATTATCTTACTTATCAAAACTGGGTATTCATACCCTCAATTCATCACTAATCACTGTTGCCACTTGTTAGGTAATTATTACCTCCATGTCCTCAGATCGAGGTATACATAAAACTTGTTATACAAGTATCTCACATGGCTCACAAGGCCTATTAAGTGTTTTATCACCTTTCACTAGGCAAAAACTTATTCATGGAACTCATAAGGTCCATACACATTTTGTTATTTTTACTAAGCAACAACAACATTAGGCACATAAGGCCATTCAACATATTTATTATATGAATGTCATAGCTCAAATCTGGCTATGTTCATCATCTCATGATGTCTACATGATTAATAGACATGATAACAGTCATGTAAATCATTTATCATATCATATGAAACAATAGTAACACCACCATCCTTTATCAGGATTAGGGTTACCTATCAAATAGAGATTTTCATTTCTTTCTCTCAAACTTAGGGTTAGGTTTTCCCATCTCACATTAATTAGGGTTTCATGCTCACATTATTAGTTCAACCCTAATATATTGCTCCACACTCTAGGAGCATTCAAAGATATCATAAGTATATGCTTATGATCATTATTCTCATCATGTATCATTAATGATCATCAATTCAAGGTATGAGTTCATTTCTCATCCTTGTCATGGTATGATTACATCATATTCATTGATTTGGCTTACCCCATTCTCAAGGTATATTAGTCAACATTTTTCAAAGTACATTGAGTTCATTACATCTTTAATGTAACAATCACATATCACACACTCCATGTGTTTCTTATCCAAGGATATTGGTTTAGAGGTTCATCAAGGTATGTCTACACTGAAATGTTGAATGTGATATCTATCATGTCTTGATGTATCACTTTCTTCTCATTTCCATCTTACTTAAATTAATCAACTAATCTTGTATTAAGGTATTTCCCTCTTAATACTTTATCCACTAACTTGTCACTTTCATCATATGGTGCATAGGTCACATATTAGAATTATCCAGCTATCTTTAAGGATATGGACTTATCCAATGGTTAGGCATTGTTGATATAGAATTAATCATTATCAACCACATTAGGTATTTAAACCCATACGATGTTATTCACTCCATTATATAGTATTGCATACATCACTCCTAAGAGTTTCTTGTCCTCATCTTTGTAAGATTTAAAGGGTTGTTACACATGTATGGAGTTGAATATATAAGGATCTAGGCATCATCTTATCTCTTAGACCCTTATTCATTAGAATAACCACACTATCATTCATATGGTTCATCTACCTTACCCCACATGGTTATAACATTCTCATCTTATTTGATTATATTAGCTACACCCCATTTTAGTATATTGACTGTTATACCATCATTAGGGTTTCACATATCATTGTATCATTACATGGCATCATTGCATCAGGATTCCATATAACATCATTCTTATTTAGAGTTTCATATAGCATTACTCTAGATCAGGGTTTCTCATTCCATAACCCACAATTAAGGTTTACTATTCACATCACATTTCCCTAGATTAGGGTTTATCATATCATCAACCTCAATTAGGGTTTCTTATAACATTAGCCTCAATTAGTGTTTCTCATAGATTCACCCTCAATTAGGGTTTCTCATAGATTCACCCTCAAGTAGGGTTTCTCATGAAGTTACCCTGAATTTGAATTCCCCATATTATCAATCACTTTAGAGTCACAACATTACCCTTGATTTGGGTTACATCTGATATTGCCCTAGATTTAGGTTAGGGCTCAACAACCTCCTTGATTAGGGTTTCATGATCTCTTTATTAAGGATCATACCCTAATTGCTTCATCATTCATATTGAAAGTGTTGAGGCTTATCCATTACATGATTATTATTCATGTAGGAAGTCCTCTCTCTCATCCTCTATAAGATGATACTACTTCTGATTTGATTAGACTAAATCACTCAGGTTGAAATAAGAGTTGATACCATGGATTATGTCATCACCATCATGACCATTAGTGATTTATTCAAATGGAACTAATCACCCTATCTCATTAAGGATACAATTATTATAATCACCCTTGGTTCACATCATGTAATTGTTCAATTAAACAATTGACCTATAAACACCTCAAGTGTCCATACTGTTTTGGTTAATTATTTCTCAATCGGTCTTGGTCACTTAGACCTCAAATGATCTTGACCAACCAGACCTCAAACGGTCTTGGTCTAAGGGTTTGAAACCGTTTGATAAAGGTGGTACTTGAAACCATTTTCCAAAGCAAGTACTTGAAATCGTTTGCTAAAGTAAGTACTTGAAATCATTTGCTAAAGCACTCATGAGATCGATTGAACCTCAAACGATTTAGGATCATTTGGTCCCAAACGATCTTGAGACCATTTGGTCCCAAACGGTCTCGAGACCCTTTGGACTCAAACAGTCTTGAGACTGTTTGGTCCAAACCTCCTCAAAACTGAATGGACCAAATATGGTCTCCACCAATCATATTGACTTAGGATTGCCAAGATTGATTCATTCATTGGTTAAATCCATGTAACCACTCATCAATTGAGCCTAACACCACTCTTCAAATGAACTTAATAGATCATCCTTCAACTGATTTAACCCTCATTTGATCATCAATTAGGGTTTAGAATTAATTGGATTAGAGTTTGAGATCAATGAACCTTTACTATTAATCAATGTGAAACTAGGTGCCTTGAAATCATTGGGTCACCATCCAAATTGGACATGACCTGACCTCAAACGGTCTTGAGTTCATTTGGATGACCTCCAAATGGTCTTGAGACCGTTTTACCATCATATAATCAAAATCCATGACATCCAATTAGGGTTTGGGTCATTGGATTGATCACCAAATCAGCATTTGATTGCAAATCAACTTGGTATCTTTAGATCTTCAAACACATAACCAAACTCAACCCTAGACCTCCAAACGGTCTTGAGACCGTTTGGGTGATCCCCAAATGGTTTTGAAACCGTTTGGGTCAATCAACCCAAAGAACTAACTCAATCAAATTAGAAATCAGCACTTAACCCGATTAGGGTTTGGTGATTTATTGTCCTTCAACTCATGAACCAATTGAAACTAATCAATTATAATTAGTGGATCATTAACCAAAATCATTATAAAAAAATCTCCAAATGGTCAAACCTAGTCAATACCTCCAAACGGTTAGAAACCGGTTGCCCTTAAACGGTTTGTAAAACCGTTTGCTCCTAAACGGTTTGAAACCGTTTGTTCCCAAACGGTTTGGGAAACCGTTTGAGCAACTATATGTAAACCGTTTGCCTTTGATATTTGGTGAGGTGTATTCTTATGATGTTAGCATCATAATCAAGTGCTAAACTCACGAAACCTTCTGTGGTTTTCATGGTGGTTGCATCAATCAACCAAATCAATTATCGTGAATGTAGAAATGATCATTATTTGATAAGGAATTGAATGCAATAACAAAATCAAGGGTTCAAGTTATAAAACCCACCTCCAATTGAGCTCCAAAGCTCCAAGCTCACGCCAAAAATGGTGGATGAAGCTTTTGCAACTCCCCCTAGGATCATCCTCAAGCTTTTGGTTGAAAAGATTGGCTAGGGTAGAAGAGGAGATTGAAATAAGAAATCAATAGTTTATTTTCGATTTCCACCATGGAATCAAGGTGAAAAGGGGTCAAGAACCTTACCAACAGGTTGGGGATCTTCCTCCAGGTCCTCCCTAGCTCCCTTGGTCGTTTTACAAGCAAGGAGAAGAAGTGGAAATGGAAAAGCCTTTCATTTGGCTTGGAAAGGTTCTTTTTATAAGAAATGCAATGATAGAGAAAATGTTTTATAAAAATCTATTAATTCCAAAATTGTTGCCACCTCTTCCCCCTTGGTTTCTTGTATACAAAGGCATATCTATCCCCACCGAGCTCCCTTCCATTATCCAAGAATTAAGGGAAAAGAAATTAAGCACATTAACCCTTATAATAATAATTTCCATATTTGAGTGGAAATTCTTTTTCTTATAATAAGGTGAGTGGAGTTTCACCTCCTTAGGATATACTCGTGCCTTTGCAAGGCTTAATATCGTCCACACACATATGAATCAAACCATTTTAATTTTGGTTGAAGGCCCTTCAATTATTTTATTTATTTTTGCATTAAATTGAATTAGGGTTTCAATTGGGCTTAAATCTTGATTATTTTAATATCAAGATTCTCTCTCCTCCAACTTAATTCAAATGAGGCGCCCTTCTCATTTTCTTTACTCTAAATGATGTCAAGAAAAATTAGGGACCTTATTGAAGTGTTAATTTGCATATTGAACCCTAGGTTTTGGGTAAATTACACATTACACCAAAATTGGGTTTTAATGCACAAACATTGTCCAACAAGCTCTATCTTGGTGCCCAAGCTTGTGGAAACCATATCACTACATAATATTAATTCTTATGATGTATCAACATCATAGGAATATTTTAAAATGTGTAATTTGCAAGTTAACCCCCCAGCTTGGGTAATTTTCACTCTAGTCCAAAATAAGCAAACATTGCTTCAACATTATTCAAGCAGGACCGAAATTGAGACATAAGTTCCTCTTGAGCCCTAATTACTTTTGACAAGATGATATTAAGATTATAATCATCTTTCTTAATCAAAACACCTAGGGTTAAAGCATAACCCAGGTCAGGGATGTTACACTCCTGATGAGGTGAGGGATTGAGATCCCAATGCTTTATTAAAGATTTGAATAGTACTTGATGAAAGTATTACACATTCTTTGTAGAAATTGTTAAAATAATTGATGTTTGGAAACTTGTTGATGCTAAAAGAATATGGTAATACACTTAATTAATCAAGTGATATCATATAATGTAGTTGCCCTGACCACAGATCCATCAGTGTCAGAATTTGCTGAATGGTTAAACGAGTTTAACTCGAAGCGCATATTTTTGAATATGTGGGGGTAATTGGGAAATTATATCCTCATGCCTCATAGGAATGGCTACGGGATATGTCCTATGTATGGGATTGGTTACGGACCATACCCCAGTATGAGTATGGCTATAGGCCATGACTCCATGATATGATACCAGGCATTGGCTACAGGCCATAACCCTGAAGAGAGTATATGATGCAGGCTATAACTCTATAGCAAAGATGCCAATATACCCTGGCAAGCTAATTGCAGTTTGACACATGATGTCTCTTCCATATAATCTCGTACTGACCGAGAAGGTTGAGGTCTTGGATTCTGGCTCTTCCATTGACCTTGTGTGGTACCGATACTTTACGTAATCATGGTCGGTTGGAGCATGAACGGTATACTTCATCTCTTCAGGGCATTAATTAAGTATGATTGTAAAATATAATCAGTTGTGTAGCATATTTGTTTAAGGTTGAAATACGAGAATCACTGGTTGATGTTATCTTGCTTAGTATATCGGATAAATGTTATACACGTTCTTCATATTCCTTATTGGATAAGTGACATGCTGCTTTATTAAGATATAGCTGATATGCTTTGAATAATAATATTTCTCTAACCTGTTTAGACATTGATTTAACTGCTGTTGAATATATATGATTCCTCTGCTCAGTTTTATTCTAATAAACTACAATAATAATGTTTCTGGCAGAGAGTTATATCTCCCACTGGGACAATTTCAATTGTCTCACCCCTATGGAATCCAACTTTTAGGTAGACGTGGAGGAAGAGGAAGAAACCCTACAGTAGGAGAAGAGCAACAGTAGCAACATGGACAATAGTGAATTCTCAGGTGGAGACACTAGCTGTCATGTCTTGTGTATAGAGTCCTATGTGTCGTCTCTGTACTCTCAGGTCCTCAGAGTCAGTAGTTAGTTTAATGAATTGATCTGAGATTTTGGCTTGATGCCTCAATGTTTTTATGCTGCATGTGTACAGTTTTAACAGGGTAGTTAATGTATGTGATCCTCGAGAAGAGATGGTACAAGATATGTACTTGTGAACCAGAATGTAATTGAATGACTTTGGTTCTTTATGAAAGAGTTTTCCAATGTATGGATCTCTTTGTAAATGGTTTTAATTTTTAGTGATTTTCAATAATTCTTCTACTAAGGATCACTTCCGCTTGGTTAATTACAATTCCGCAATTAATTACACTGTGACAGTCTGATTTGGTGTCAGGTCGTCTCAAGTTTAGTGGTATCAAAGCTCTAGGTTCGTTGAGTCTACAGAGACATAGGATTAAGTTGTTGAGTCTATTCTAGTGTCTTCCAGTTTATCTGATAGTGACTTCTACTCATATAGGATGAGAAGAAGAACTTGAAGATGTCTGGATCACACGAAGAACACGCTGCTGAGAGAAGTGTTGCTGCACCAGGAAGAGGTTTAAGGGACCATACTAGGGACGAACTTGTACCTGAACAGCCCCAGTTTGACCCAGCCATGATATAGAATCCATCTTTCAATGCTCTATTTGGGCAGTTCATGGCAGTTATGACGCACATGACGGATAGGATGCCACCACCTACACTGAGGTCACTAGCCCATAATGAGGGACAGGGAGCTGGTAAAACTTTTGAGAGGCTTCGCCGGGTAGGAGACACATAATATGTTGGTACAGCTGACCAAACAGATGTTGACTTATGGTTGACTGAGTTGGAGAAGGCTTTCAAAATCCTCAATATCCCAGAAGCCAAAAAGGTGAGACATGCAGTGTACCTTTTAAAAGGGAGTGTGGGCCACTAGTGGACAATAGAAGAGGCCAAGAGGCCAAGTGTCGAGGTCGGATGGGAATAATTCCGATGAGAATTCGTCATTAGATACTTACCTAAGACTTACCTAGATGAGAAGATATCTCAATTTGAGAGTATAAGACAAGGACCAATGAACATTAGTGAGTATGAGGCTAAGTTCATGGAGCTTCTGCGATTATGTCCACATATGGAATCTACTGATGAGGAAAGAATTCGGCATTTTGAGAAGGGGTTGAACGCTGAATTGACCACTCCTGTGTCTGCTTTGGAGAACAGGGAGAGGTTTGCCACATTTGTGGAGTCCGTCAGACGGATATAGAGGTATGTGATCGAGAAGCGACAAACTAGTGGTAAGAAGGTATACACACAGTTTCAAGGACAAAGGTCTGAGGGCTTTAAGAAGCTGAGGTTTTCTGCACCGGCAGCACCATCAAGATTCAATACCCAAACGCAATGGACATCAAATAGGAGTAGGGGCCATAGCTTTGTTCCAAATAGAGCCCCCAGCACATCATCAACATCGGTGATTGGACCTCATCGAACATATCTTGAGACCAGGATCTGTCATCTGTGCAGACAAGTGGGACATCTGGTGAGGGATTGTCCAGTCGGAAACACAATGGTGACTCAACCCCAGAGGAAGAGTCAACAAGGCTCTCAGAGGAGGTAGTTTTCGAGTGCCACTCAAGGACGCAGGCAAGCATTCCAAGCTGGTTCATCGGCACCCAACAATTGAGCACAGGGTCAACAGCAAGCAATGGTGAGATTCAATGCGATGAATTAACCCAAAGCAGTAGTCAACCCTCGAGTTGTGACAGGTCAGATGGAACTATTTCATTCTGATGTGTCTTTATCCTGCTTCGTATCTATTTTAATTGATCCGGGTGCTACACATTCCTTTATCACTAGAAGAGTGATCCTTGACTTCAATATGACTGTTAGTCATAAAGCAGATAGTCTGTGGTTAGAAACCCCTTTGTTGGGATTTGTAGTGCTGCAGGAGGTGTGTTCTCCCTGCATTCTTTCCTTTTCTGAACATCGCATTCAGGTGGATCTTATACCACTTGAGATGCATGGGTTTGATATAATTATTGGGATGGATACCCTAGAAAAGTATAAGGTTGTCTTGGATTGTAGTTCCAAGCAGGATGTGTTCACAGATGATAGTGACACGTGGATCTTTTAGGGAGATAGAAAGATTCTTCCAACCTGTCTTGTGTCAGCTATGGTAGCTGAGAAGCTGATGAGCCAAGGATGCTTTGCATTCTTGGCACATGTGGTAGACACCACGATAGAGAGTTCTAATCTTTCTGAAGTTCTGATAGTTAGGGAGTTTGAAGATGTATTCCCTGAGGAACTTCCAGGTGTACCTCTTCCCCAAGAGATTGATTTTGAGATTAATCTAATCCCGGGAACGCAACCAATAGCACAAACACCGTATAGAATGGCACATGCTGAGATGGCAGAGCTCAAGAAATAGTTGTAGGAGTTACTTGAGAAAGGTTTTATCCGACCGAGTATTTCACCATGGGGTGCTCCAGTTCTCTTTGTTAAGAAGAAGGACGGATCAATGTGGTTATGCATTTATTATAGGCAGTTAAATAAAGTAACCATAAAGAACAAGTATCCTCTGTCAAGGATAGATGACTTGTTTGATCAGTTGTGTGGTGCAACTATCTTTTCTAAGATAGATATGAGGTCAGGATACCATCAATTGTGTATCAAGGAGAGTGGCATACCTAAGTCTTCCTTCAGGACAAGGTATGGTCACTATGAGTTCATAGTTATGTCGTTTGAACTGACTAATGCACCAACTGCATTCATGGAACTCATGAATAGAATCTTCCGGCCTTTTCTTGATCAGTTCATAGCAGTCTTCATAGATGACATCTTGATATATAGTAGAGATGCTCAACAACATGAGCAACACCTCTGTCAGGCTTTGACTTTGCTAAGAGAGCATAAGTTGTATGCTAAGTTTAGCAAGTGTGAGTTCTAGTTACCAGAAGTTTCTTTCCTAGGACATGTAATATCTGCCTCAGGTATCTGTGTTGATCCTAGAAAGGTAGAATCTGTCCTGTAATGGGAACAACTAAAAACATCGATGGTGATACGCAGTTTCCTAGGACTGGCAGGCTATTATGGGAGGTTCATTAAGAACTTTCTTTCTATAGCTTTACCCCTAACCAAGTTGACCAGGAAGGAGGTTCCTTTTGTCTGGAATGACAAGTGTCAACATTCTTTCCAGCTGTTGAAAGAAAGGTTAACAAGTGCACATGTGCTGGTGTTACCTGAGCAAGGGAAGGGGTACATAGTTTTCTGTGATGCATCTAAGAATGGCCTAGGATGTGTGTTGATGCAGGATAATCAAGTGATTTCTTTTGCCTCTCGATAGCTTAAGAAACACGAGGAGAGTTATCCAACACATGATCTAGAGCTAGCTGCTATGATCCATGCCTTGAAGATCTAGAGGCATTATCTCTATGGAGAAACCTTCCAAATTTTTACAGACCATAAGAATAAATAATATATCTTCTCACAACATGAGTTGAACATGATACAACGCCATTGGATGGAGTTAATCAAGGACTACGATTGTACAATTGATTATCATCTAGGGAAGGCTAATGTTGTGGCTGATGCACTAAGCAGGAAATCATCATCACCATCCTTAGATAAAGCACATTTGAACTCCTTAGTGTGCTTTAAAAGAGATATGCTCATCTCCTTGAGGCAAAACAATGTACAACTTAAGGTATCATTGTTAGCCGGGCTGATAGCTGAGATGCAAGTGAAACCTACTCTGAGACAGCAGATTAAAGAAGCACAACAAGCTGATGTTGTGGTTCAACAGATCAGGTCAGAGTATGGTAGTGAGAAATGGGATGGCTTTCATGAGTCAAAGGATCAGGTAGTTTGTTACCATGGTAGGATGGTAGTACCTGATGTCAATGACTTAAGGAAGTTAGCTCCTAGATTTATGGGGCCTTATCCAATCATTGAACGGGTTGGAAAGGTAGCCTATAAGCTGGAATTTCCACCTGAGCTGCATAAGTTGCATCAAGTGTTCCATATCTCCATGTTGAGGAAGTGTCATCCTGACACAGAGTTAGTTTTACAACCCGTGGAGGTAGAATTAAATGATGATATATCATATGTTGAAGGACCTGTGATGATCCTTGATAAAAGAATTAAAAAGCTGAAAAAGAAAGACATGTGTCTTGTGAAAGTTCTCTGGCATCATCGTGGCATTGAAGAAGCTACGTGGGAGCTAGAATAAGAGATGAGGAGGAAGTACCCTTCTCTTTTCTCTTGATGATTTTGGGGACAAAATCCCTGTTAGGGGTGGATAAATTGTAACATCCCTGACCTGGGTTATGTTTTAACCCTAAATGTTTTGTTAATAAAGTTAATTATATGCTTGCTCTTATCTCTTGAAAAGTAATTAAGGCTCATGAGGAACTTATGTTTCATTTTAGTCCTTTTTGAATAATGTTGAAACAATGTTTTGTCTATTTTGGACTAAAGTACAAATTACCCAAGTTGAGGGGTTAACTTGCAAATTGTACATGATAAAATGTTCCTCAAGTGTTGAAGCATCATAAGAATGAAAATGATGCAGAGGTATGGCTTGTAGAAGCCTGAGTACCAAGAAAGAGCCTATTAAGCAATGTTTGTGCATTTAAACCTAGTTTTGGTGTAATGTGCAATTTACCTAAAACCTAGGGTTCAATATGCAAAATACCACTTCTAGAGAGTCCCTAATGTTTCTTGGTATCAATTAGAGACAAGAAAATCAGAGGGGTGTCTCATTTGAATCTCTTTGGAGGAGAGAGAATCTTGATATTAAAATAATCAAGATTTAAGCATAATTGGAAACATAATTCAATTTGATGCAAAAATCAATATATTAATGGGAGTGCCCTTCAACCAAATATGTGAAGGTTGAATTTGGATAAGTTTGGACATCTTTGTGCCTTGATATGGCACCGAAAATATCCTAAGTGAGTGGAGAGCCCACTCACATTAGTTAACTAAAAAGTAATATCCACTAAATATGGGATATTAGTATTATATGAATTAAGGTGCTTAATTGCCTTTCCTTTAATTCATGGATAATGAAGAGGAATTCGAAGGTGGGGAAAATGTCTTTGCATGCAAGGACTTGAGGGATAGATGTGGCACCAATTTTGGGAGTTAAAAGATTATTATATCACTTTCTCTCTCATTGAAACTTCCTTATAAACAATTCATTTTCCACCCACATAAGGACTCTTTTTCGGATTTTCTTTCTCTCCTTGCTTTGGCCGAGCACAAGGGAGCTTAGGAGCAATAGGAGGATGAACTCTAACATGTAGGTAAGCTCCTTAATCATCTTCAATCTTTATTTCATGGTGGAAATCGAAAATCAATGCTTGATTTCTTCTTTTCTCCATTCAATCTTCAATCCTAGCCATTTCTTTTCACTCAAAAGCTTGAGGACGGGCCTTGGGAGGTTGAGAAAGATTCATTCACCATTATAGAAATGAATCTTGAAGCTTGGTTTCAACTTTGAAGGCGGGTTATATAACTTAAACCCTTAAATGTTATTATTACATTCAATTCTTCATCACTTGTTGATCATTTTGTTCTTCTTGAAATTCCCTTGAATAATTGATGAAATTTCCATAAGAATGGCAGTAGATTTTGAAGGATCGAAGCTTTATGATGATGAAATCATCATAAGCACACACCTCAATGAATATCTTGGGCAAACGGTTTCACTCTTGAGACTAAACGATCTCAAGATCGTTTGGTGAACAAACGGTCTCAAGACTGTTTGCCACCAAACTGTCTCAAGACCGTTTGAGGTCAAACAACCTCAAGACCATTTGAGGATAGGAGATATCATGGTTGGATGATGATTTAATGGTTCTAATTGATTGACTCATAATAGGTTCAGTGATGGATAATCCACTGATTACAAACTCCAATCGATTGAATTGATTGAAGTCTTAATTGATGGAATTGATCAAAACCGAATGGGTAAAAGTGATCAAGACCGAATGGGTAAAACCAATCAAGACCGAATGGGTAAAATTTATTAAAACCAAATGGGTAAAATCAATCAAGACCGGATGGGTAAAAGTGATCAAGAACGAATGGGTAAAATCAATCAAGATCGAATGGGTAAAGTTGATCAAGATGGAATGGGTAATTTGATCTTCAAAACCATTTGGTCATGTGGAACGTTTGGGAGAGTTGACCGTATGGAGGTCAAGCATCTCAATACCGTATGGAGGTCAAGCATATCAAGACCTTATGGAGGTCAAGCATCTCAAGACCGTATGGAGGTCAAGCACCTCAAGACTGTATGGAGGTCAAGCACCTCAAGACCGTATGGAGGTCAAGCACCTCAAGACCGTTTGAAGGTTCAAAAGTAACAAAACCGTTTGGAAATCTAATAGTTTTAAAGTTATGAAATACCAATTAATCCCTTGATTATTAACAACATATATCCAAGTTAAATCCAGTGGTTGTACTTCTAAAGTACTTAGATGATTAGTACCTTTAGTATGGTTAACATGTGATGCTCATGGAAGCAAAGACTTAATACACTATGCTAACCCTTCATTCAAATTGATTCAACCCTAATCAAGAAGGTTAATGAACCCTAACCCTAATTAAGGGCAATGCTGAGTGAAACCCTAATCTAGGGTTATGGTGTAACCCTAATTTAGGGTAATCATATGATAAACCCTAATTCAGGGTATTTTATTGGTAAACCCTAATTTAAAATAGGATGTTTCATGAAACCCAAAATTCAGGTAAAGCTTCATGAAAATCCTAATTTGGGGAAAATGTTGTAAGAAACCCTAACTCAGGGTAATGATATGTAAAACCCTAATACAGGGTAAAGGTATGAGAAACCCTAATTTTGGGTTATAGTACATGAAACCCTAATTTTGGACAATGAGATGATTAACCATAGCCCTAATTATGGATAATGGGATGAGTATCCCTAATTGACAGGAATTGGGAAACCCTAACCCTAATAAGGGAAAAGTGGTGTTACTTTGTATAGCATGGTGCTAAAATGTGATTGATATAACTGTTATCAAGTGTACTAACCATGCATGTATCATGAGGTGATGACCATATCCAGGTATGAGGTATGATGTTTCATTTATTATTGATAATGGGCCTTATGAGCCATAACATGCCTAGTTTCCTAGTGAGAGATAACAAGAGATGAAATGGGCTTTGTGAGCCATGTGAGATGCATGTGTAACAAGTATCATATTTACCTAGGTCAGATGACCTGAAGGTGTTTAGTTACCTGATAAGTGGTAACAAATGTTCTATGATAAACTGAGGGTTTGAATACCCATTTTCTATGATCATGATGATGAGTTTGTGAAAGGCTGAGAATGCTCCTGATGAGGTGAGGGATTGAGATCCCAATGATTTATTAAAGATTTGAATAGTACTTGATGAAAGTATTACACATTCTTTGAAGCAATTGTTAAAATAATTGATGTTTGGAAACTTGTTGATGCTAAAAGAATATGGTAATACACTTAATTAATCAAGTGATATCATATAATGTAGTTGACCTAACCACAGATCCATTAATGTCAGAATTTGCTGAATGGTGAAACGAGTTTAACTCGGAGCGCATATTTTTGAATATGTGGGGGTAATTAGGCAATTATATCCTCATTCCCCATAGGAATGGCTGCGGGCTATGTCCTATGTACGAGATTGGTTACGGACCATACCCCATTATGAGTATGGCTACGGGTCATGACTCCATGATATGATACTAGACATTGGCTACGGGCCATAACCCTGAAGAGAGTATATGCTGCAGACTATAACTCTATAGCGAAGATACCAATATACCCTAGCAAGCTAATTGCAGTTTGACACATGATGTCTCTACCATATAATCTTGTACTGACTGAGAAGGTTGAGGTATTGGATTCCGGATCTTCCATTGACCTTGTGTGGTACCGATACTTTACGTAATCGTGGTCGGTTGGAGCATGAACGGTATACTTCATCTCTTAAGGGCATTAATTAAGTATGATTGTAAAATGTAATCAGCCGTGTAGTGTATTTGTTTAAGGTTGAAATACGAGAATCATTGGCTGATGTTATCTTACTTAGTATATCGGATAAATGTTATACATGTTCTTCATATTCCTTATTGGATAAGTGACATGCTGCTTTATTAAGATATAGCTGATATGCTTTGAATAAGAATATTGCTATAACCTTTTTAGACATTGATTTAACTGCTGTTGAATATATATGATTCCTTTGCTCAGTTATATTCTAATAAACTAAAATAATAATGTTTCTGGCGGAAAGTTATATCTCCCGCTAGGACAATTTCAATTGTCTCACCCGCGTGGGATCTAACTTTTTAGGTAGGTATGGAGGAAGAGGCATAAACCCTACAGTAGGGGAAGAGCAGTAGAAGTAGTAGGGACAACAATGAATTATCAGGTGGAGACACTGGTTGTAATGTCTTGTGTATAGAGTCCTATGTATTGTCTCTATACTCTCAGGTCCTCGGAGTTAGTAGTTAGTTTAATGAATTGATATGAGATTTTGGCTTGATGCCTCAATGTTTTTATGTTGCCTGTGTACAGTTTTAACAGGGCAGTTAATATATGTGATCCTCGAGAAGAGATGGTACAAGATATGTACTTGTGAACCAGAATGTAATTGAATGACTTTGGTTCTTTTTGAAAGAGTTTTCCAATGTATGGATCTCTTTGTAAATGGTTTTAATTTTTAGTGATTTTCAGTAATTCCGCCGCTAAGGATCGCTTCCGCTTGGTTAATTATGATTCCATAATTAATTACACTGTGACAGTCTGATCTGGTGTTGGGTCGTCTCAGAAAGCATTGCTACTAGAATATTCTTATCGATAATAATTGGTCCATCAATAGGTTGTGAGATTCTAAAAGATGATCCATAGTGCTCATCTATCCTAGTAATCGATCCGTCAATGCGTATGTGAGATGAGCTATGAGAAACCATAGCTAGTTGCTTAAAAAGGAAATACCCAAATTTGATTTACTTATTTTCAAGCATTTCCCATAAAAAGAATAATTCATTCACTCCTCTAGTTCATTTTCTTTGGTCTTAGGCAAAGATTGTTTTTACTAAGACCCTTTGTATATATCTTGGTATTGGGTTCCTAATATGGAACGACTTTGTGCTTACAATCTCAGGTTGTGTGATCCCAGTCAATCTTTTCCACACCGTGTTAGTATTAAATTCCTTAAATGTTTGATATGATTGATAACCTCGACTTTTTGGGAGATGAAGAGTTGAATTAAATTTATCCAAAGTCCTTGTAAAAATCTGATTAATTATTATAAATGAAATCGATCCGGGTTCATCATTGGTATAAACCTTTTCTTCCAAAGAGAATAAGAACTCAAGTGTAAACCTCTCATACATTGACCAATGATTTCTCATAAATTCTGTCAAACCTATGTTGGATACATTTCATCAAAATCATCTTTCAGTCCTAGTTTGACCAAAGTATCAAAATCCAAATATTTAGTTGGTATGATATCACATTTAGAAAGCACCTTGAAATGCAACCGTTGTTTGTCAGATGTGAAAATTATACCGTAGGCTTGTATGGGTTGACTAGTAGAGGAATTCTTGTGGCAAAGGTGGGTGTTGCTTCCTCTTGGACGCATTTTATTTTGATTTTTCTAGTGCCAACTCCTTAGATGGTATGGAATTGAAGTACTTGCAGATGAGCTTTTCCTCTTTGAAGTCTCTCCTATATCCTGCTAAGAATGAACAATGTTATATATGGTACAATATGAAATACATATACAATAACATCTCTTTGTTATAAACTTTGTATATCATTAGAATCTATTCAGTCATAAGATTGAACATTTTGTGGGTGCAACCATAGTTAATGGTAGACGATCGTTGGTCGATGTAGAGACATAAGGGAAAACTTAAAGAAATGAAAAATAAGGAGAAAACCATGGAGATGAGGATGAGAACCCATTTAAAATGTCCTAGAATTTGATTTACAAACAACAAGACATGCACTGCAAATGTCTCAATTTCAAGGTCAAAGGAGAAATGCAAGAACGAGCTTTGGATCCCCGATGACATCAACTATGTAAAATATTATAATGATTTTACATTTTTTGACTTTCAATCAAGGAATAAATTGATGAGTCTTTACAAAGGGAGTGATGCTTCACTATTTTTTGCACAAAGATTTGTGTGCGGCTACATTTTTCTTTTACAATCAAGAAATAAAAGAAAAGAACATCCTTGAAATAAAAAAATAAGGAACAAACCATGCAATTCACCTTTCTTTGATCTTTGAACAAAGACTGATTGATTGAATGATTGTGAGAAGTAGCCGAAGGGTGCAGGTCGAGAGGGTTGGAAACAACTGTGGAACATAAAGATGAAATGCTCTGGGAGAGAAAGTGGTTCTAGATATATTTGCATTTGTAGTTTTAAACTGAATGATTAAAAATTACTACTAAGTAGATTGAAGATGGTCATGCTTCTAGACTATAAAGACACCAGTCTGTTAAATAAACCTACAACGAAATTCCCAGATAAGGTCTTAAGACCATATATGTTCCAAGGCTCAGAGAGTAAAACAATAGATACAATCCAAGGACCACATACAATTATGATTGATAACTGTAAAAATTACTGTGAAGAAAACAAAAATAAGATAATTACTATATGTAATCTAGGGACTGTATACGGTCCAAGTGACAGACCGTAAAATAACCAAATCCAGATATGGTCTAAGGACCATATATAGTCTGCTGCCCGAACTATATTTCACACTGTGCCAAATTGAACATTGCTTTATTCACTCCTTTTGCACCCAACACCTGCAATGAAATTGTTCCATTCAAATGACATGACTGGAAGTTCAAAATCAAAATACATACTATTTATCTATTTTTAGGCAAATAAATAACCTATATAAAAAAAGAGAGTTTCCTCCCACAAGCGCTCTGTTTAAGGTCTAAGAGCTAGACCATCCATCATAATTTTCATCTAGGCTTGAAAGGGATTGTGTGACTCCCTTTTCAATTGGCTCTATGGCGTTATAATTTTTTAAACAATGTTAGTTGACTTTGAATGTTCCCAATTTTTTGTGCGGATGTCAATGACACCATGTTCATAAATTTCACCACTTCAAATGGACTAGACCATCTAATCTTTGATTTTTTTTCAAAAATAAATTCAAAAGTGAGTTGAAAAGAAACAATAGATCTCCTTTGAAATCTTTACTCAGAATCCTCTTGTCATGCCATATTTTCTTCTTTTCCATATAAATGTTGCTATTTTCATATGCATCTAATCAGAGCCCTTCTATTTCTTAAAGTTGTAGCAGCTTTCTCTCTCTCCTACTTTCTTCAAGTCGTAGTTGAGAATTTTGATTGCCCAAAGTGCTCTATGTTCAAGTTCTACATGTAAAGGACAAGATTTATTATAGATCATTCTTAATGGAGTTGTTCCAATTGGTTTCTTGTAAAGCATCCTATGTGTCCATAGTGTCATCTAATTTTAGCACCCAATCTTTTCTTGAATTGGATATCATCTTCTCTAATATTGATTTCAATGGTCTATTAGAAGTTTCATCTTGCCCTAAAGTTTGAGGATGGTATGGAGTTGAGATTGTGTTCTTGAATCCATACTTTCTCAATAAGTTTTTGAATTTAATTTTATTAAAATGACTTCTTCCATCAGTTATGACTACCCTTAGAACACCGAATCTAGGAAACATAATCTTTTGAAAAAAATTAATCACTTATTTTGCATCTAGAGCATGTGTAGGTATTGACTCTACCCATTTTGATATATAGTCACAAGCGACTAGGATGAATTTGTAACCATATGAAAAGGGAAAGGGGCCCATGTAGTCTATACCGCATACATCAAAAACTTCAATCTCTAAAACTGAACTGAGTATAATCTCATCTTTCTTTGAAATTCTTCCTGATCTTTGACATCTATCACATCTGTTAACAAATGCATGCACATCTTGAAACAAAATTGGCTAAAAGAGGCATGCAAAGGGAATCTTATTTGATGTCTTATCTCCTCCAAAATTTCTTCGATAGGGAGAGGAATCACTTCTCAAATTACATTTGGGATCTCCTCATTTGGAAGGCATCTCTAGATTAGCCCATCACTGCACTACTTAAACTAAAATGGGTCATCCCAGTAATAAAATATGACATCATGACATAACTTCTTTTTTCTATTGATAATTAAGGTCTAGAGGAAGGCATCATGTGGCTAGATAGTTTGAGAAGTTAGCAAACCATGGTGTCTTAAGTGAGTTCACAACATAGCACTTCTCGATCGGAAAATAATCATCAATATGAATGTTGTCTTTTGAAAAAGTGTTGAGATGGAAAAGGTTATCAACTACATTGTTTTGCATCCATTTCTTGTGTTTGATCTCTAGATCAAATTCTTGAAGCAACAAAATCTAGTGAATAAGTTGAGTCTTTGCATCCTTTTTACTCAAGAGGTACTTTACTGCAGCATGGTCTGTGTAGATCACCACTTTGGAGCTTATAATACAATTTCAAAATTTATAAAAAATAGCTATTATAAGCATCTCCTTTTCAGTGTTTGCATAGTCCATTAGGCTTCATCTCAGGTTTTGTTTTCATAATGGATGGCATGGAGCTTGTTTTCTCACCTTTGTTCTATAACTACCCCTATTGCATAATCACTGGGATGACACATGATTTCAAATGGAGAATTTCAGTCAATTGGCTGAATAATAGGAGCTAATATGAGAACATCTTTTAATTTTTGAATGGCTTCCTAGAAATCTTCACTGAATGGAAATTTGGTATCCTTTGACAGGAAGGAACATAGTTCCATTGCAGTTATAGAAAAAACTCTTTTGAACCGTCTACGAAATCCTACTTGTTCCAAGAAGCTTCAAACCTCTTTCACTATTGTTGGTGCAGACATCTTCTCAATAGCTTCCACTTTTGATTTATTCACTTCAATTTCATTAGTTGATATGACATGTGAAAGCACAATTCTGTATTGTACCATAAAATGACACTTCTACCAACTTAGAACAATATTAACATCTTTGCAATGCTGTAAAACTTTAGAAAGATTTATCAAACAATCATCAAAGGAAAAATATACACAATGAAATCATTCATAAATATTTCCATTATATGTTCAAAGAAATCAAAAGTGTAGACATAATGCATCTTTGAAATGTAGGAAATGCATTACACAATCCAAATGATTCCTTCTATAGGTATGTTTCTCATAAATGTGTGTGAAAGTGGTCTTGTCTTAAACCAATAGACAAAAAGGAATTTGGAAAAATCTGGATTATCCATCTAGGTAGGAAAAGTATGAATGCAAGTCTTTCTAGCATGAGGTCAATGAAAGGCAAGGGAAAATGGTGTTTTCTAATTGCCTTATTTAACCTTCTATAATCAATAAACATTTGGCACCACTGACTACATGTGTTTAGATTCGTTCATCATTGTATCCTTTTATAATATTGGTTTCCCCTTTTTAGGCACAATATGAATAACACTAACCTAGGGGCTGTCACTAATTGGACAAATAACCCCAACATCTCTCAATTTGAAAATTTATTTCTTTACTCTACCTCCATCATATTTTGGTTTAATCTTCTAGGTGGTTCAATACATGGTTTGGCACCCCCTATAATCTATGAAATGTATACACATAGAAGGATTGATTCTTTTTAAGTCATCAATGGAATAGACAATTACATCTTTGAAAAGCCAAAATTCTTGTAACAATTTTTTTCTTATTCTTGGATTAATTCATGATTGATTATGATAGGAGAAGTAGAGTTCTGGTCCAAAAATGCATACCTAGACCCTGGTGGAATAGGTACAAGTTCTACCTTTTTCTACAATGTAGAAGTTTCACTTGCCTCCTTCTCATGTGACGCTTCTTTAAAACTTGAGCTTATTGTAGCTACATAAATTGTTTTATGAGGATCAATCCTCAGATTTATGTTGTCTTCGTCATCTTCAAAATCATCAAAAAATTGGTTCAGAGAGATTATTGTTATCATCTAGCAAGGTGTCAATGCTATCAATAAAATAAAGATATTCCTTTGTACTCACTGCTTCCATTGCATCATAAAAAATAATTCTAGGGCTTCATCTCCAACTCTGTCAGTTAGCTTCCCCTCTGTAACATCAACAATACATCCATTAATCCAGAGGAATGGTCTCCTGAAAAGAATAGGATTAGTGGGGTCCTAGAATGCATATCAAGAACTATAAAATCATCAGGAATGTAAAACTTTTCTATTTGCATAGGAACATCTTCAATGATTCCTCTTGGATATTTGATAGACAAGTCAGCTAGTTGGACTACCATAGAGGTGGATTTCACATCTCCCAAATCAGGTCTTTGACATAAAGAAAAAGGTATTAAACTTATTCTACAACCAAGATAAAAAAACCTTTGTCAAAAGTTGCTTTTCCAATTTCAAAAGAAAGAGTAAATGCACAAAGATCATCTAGATTCTTTGGAAAACTATTTTGAATGATAGAACTAATTCTTTTAGAAGCACAGTCGTTTCAACTTGATAAAGCCTCCTCCTCTTTGTCAAAATTTCTTTGAGGAATTTAACATATGAAGGTATTTCAGCAATAACCTCTACTAAGGGAAGGTTGACATAAATATTGTTTAGAATATCTGCAAATTTGTTGAATTTGATGTCATCTTTCTAGTTAGCAAACTTATGGGGGAAAGGGGCATTAATGCTTGCTAGAAGAATCACGTTGTTGAGAATTTCCAGTAGATTGCTTTCTTTGATTTTTAATTGCTTCATCTTTAATGGCATCAACAACTTCATCATATTTCCTCTTTGATGCAGGGGAGGATCCTCTTATTATATCTCCACTCCTCAATGTCTCAAACTTGCAAGTCTCCCTTAGATTCATCTCCGGTTGTCTAGGCAAGGGACAAGAAGGTGCTTTTTGATTAGCAAGGGCATGTTGGGAAATATGGTTCTACAACATTTTTGAGCAAGTAGTAATAGTATCCACCTTAGAAGAGAGTTGGTGAATGATATCCTTTATGAGATGTCCCTATTGGCGTAACTCTTGATTTTTCTTCATTTTTGATAAAACATAACTTTCTAAGAGGGACCCCAAATTGGACTTTAGTTGTTGTTGTTGTTGCTGTTTGAATTTTCTATTAGTGTTGTTGTTGAAGTTTGGTGGATTATTTGTCATACGTGGCATGTTCCTCGTATTTCGTTCTTGTTGGATATGTGGTTGTATAGAATTTTGGGTATTGTTTGTTGCGGTAGCTAAAATTGGGATGATATCTGCATCTCGAGTATAGGTATTGGAGTATGGATTGTAAGGCTACTTCTTCCCATAATTCCTATCACATCACATTGTTCCATAGTTTCCTCAGATGAAATAAAAGAAGGGTAGTTTGAAGAAGCTACCTGCATAGGAACTTTATTTTCTTCACAAAGAAGATTGATTGAATGAGAGGATTGAGTTCTTAACTTCTCAAACTTTTGAGACAGCACATCCAACTTTGCAGGAATAAGATCTATTTCATCAATAGAATAAATGTCAACTTACTTCCCAGAAGCAACATAAGATGAAGAAGAAGATTGATTTATCCTTTCAGCACTCCATGGGTAGTGATAAATTACCATGTCTTCAGTAATGGAATAAGCTTTCCTATAGGATTTTTTCAATTGAGGTCCATTTGCAATTGCATCTATGAACATCCTTGTGTTATAAAATAGACCATTGTAAAATGTTTGAAGAAGCATCCCATTGATGAAACCATGGTGAGGGAAGAGACAATGGAGGTCTTTGAACCTCTCCCAAGTGTCATAAAGAGTTTCTCCATCACTTTGAGTAAATTTAGTGAGTTGTCTTCTCAATTGAGCAGTCTTACTTGGTGGGAAATAATTGGCTAAAAAAATCTTGTGAAGCTCCTCATAGTTGTTGATAGAATTCCTTTGAAAAGAAGAAAGCCACGAATTGGCTCTATCCCTCAAGGTGAATGGGAAAAGAAGTAGGTAAATCCCATAATTAGGAACACCATTAGTTTTGAAGGTGTTTAGATACTGCAAAAGTTCAACAATGTGGAGGTTGAGATCATGCATGGGTGTTCCTTCAAAGCGGTTCAATTGTATCATTTGCATAATTATAGGGATGATGTAGAAATGTTTTACCTCGATTTATGGGTTATTTATGGCCCCATTGATTTTTATAACAATGGGAATGACGAACTCCTCTAGAGGAAGGTTGTCTTCCATGACTACTTCTTGGTGTGGATTAATCTATTTAGGGGAAGATGGTGGTGAAGATGAAGGTGATGATGATTGTGAGTCCTCCATGTTTGGATGGGTATCACTCCTCCTTTCTCTCTTATGGTTGTTGAATGTATATTTTATTTCAGTCTAAGAATATTGATGGTTCGAGACCCCTCTTAGAATGCCACATAAACTCCTATATATAAACAAGGTGAATGCGACACACAAAAAAGAATGGAAATTACAAATGATAATCATAATTATTGATAAAATGATGATGGGTACGATGGGTTGTGTGTGATCTAATATCGCTTATGAATAAAAACTTCTTACTTTAATAAAATACACATGCTCCCTAAAAAAGTACCAAAAACTTGTTAGTCATGCGTGCAAGTTTTAAATGTATAAACTCTATCACTACCCCATAATTATATGAATGCATGTAGTATATTCAAGATCGTTCAAAGAGAAAGGTTGCCAAACACTAGTGTGTTGATATTCAACAGTCTAAATCTTATTTTAAAGGATGGGGTTAGTTGATTAGATTAAAACTTATGTTTGAAATAAACAGAGATAAAGATTGACCAAATTACTTTATCACTAAGGATGAAGATTTCCAAGACAAAAGTTTCACACCTAACTGGCCACCATATAGAATTCAATTCGTGAAGTTAAACATGCAATTCTCTTACAGATATGTTCCTTCCAATTGTCCCTTTCAGCAATCAATCAAGAGATTCTACCAAGCATTTCTATTTAGTCTCATCAAGTAGTTACTCAAGATAGAATAAGCAAAGTACATTAAGCAAGCACAACTACTAGTTCAAAGATGCCACTTTGGTCAATACAAGAAACCATGTAAAATTCTAATTTCGCACTTCTAAATCATCCTTTCAACATAACTTAAAAGTATAAGATTTACGTTCATGGGTGATTAGTCCACAAAGTAAGCAGTTAACATAAGCAATTTACATAAGAGATAACATGATTATATTAAGATGAAAATTGAGCTCTACATATTAAAACAAGTTAGGGGCTACTCCCCAAGTCATATAAATAGATATTTAGGCTACCATGTTCAAAGTGACAAAATCAAGTACCACAAAGTAGAATTTACAAGATATGATATAGATACAAGAAAAAATATGAAAAAGAAAAAGAAGAAGAAAAATTTGAAGTTGCATATGTAAGACTCAAAATTCTCTAAGTAGAGAATATTTGCATGACCTCCAAACCTTCACTTTTAGTTCTCCTCAGAGTAGAAGGACCAACAACTTGGATTTTTGAAGAAAATGAGTCGTCTGTGAAGAATCGCTTCAAATTTGCTAGGATTTGGTGTAGATGCTTCCTTTTCCACAAGAGTTTTTTCTCCACTCTCCAAAATCCCAAGTATGTAATGGTCCTTTTTTTAGTAGAAATCATCCTTAAGACATTAGCAACTGTTTCCCCACAAAATGAGGTGGTTTGGAATTCAAACAAAACCAAATACAAGTTACTAACAGCCTGATTTATAGTCCAACAAAGTGTAAATGGTATGTTAGTTGGACTATATATGGTTTGTCTAGAAATACAGTCCGCTGGGCTGTATATGATCCAGATGTGGATCATATTTGCACCTGCATTACTCCATTTCTTTACCAAATCGATAACTTCATCATTACCTAGCATTAAATCATGAATTTGTCATAAGGAGACACAAAAGATGGACAAAATTAAAAGTGCATTATAGATTATTAAATGATGCATGAAAATGGGACTACACGAGTGAAAACTTGAGACATAATGCTAAGTGAAATACATATACAAATTCAGTATCAATACTCTTAAGTCTAGCCAGGGTGATTTGAATCAGATCTATCTAAGGATCATGTTTTAGCTAGAATGCTTTGTATATATGCATATATTGTAACTAATATAATCACATATCTTTTGTATACATGTGACAACAATGGTCATGAAATAATATTTTGTAAAATACATGTTGACACAAAATGAAAGTTGGTCCTTTGTGCAATCCTATAAAAATATTTTATATATTTCCTAACCCATTAATTTATGTGGTTAATTAGCATAATCCTTACTTTTTAAAGAAATCTCTCTTTTGTGTGGAGGGTGATAACACATGTCATCCATCAAATACTACAAAATCTAACAACTTCGATCAAAATTGTACTTTAATATGTATCTAAAACACTATCCAAATACATGTTGTTTACATCTCACAGCATATCTAAATGTAATTTATGTTAGTGATTGTTGAACATCACAAACAAAAAAATAAAAGCCAATTTTAGAGTTTATTTTGCAAAATAATAAATCACACATGATATTTTTGGTCTAACCTACAATCATGCCAGATTATATAATATTCTATAAACATTCAACTGATAGTACAATAAAATATTATATGAATCCATTAATAATGATGTTTTCATTACTTTATTATACATATCTTTATTGATAGGTAATTTTAATATTTTTCTATAATATAAATATCACATGATATCTTCTTTATTGTGTTCTTATTAGAATTTAGCTTATCTGAATGTATCATTCCAAATATAGCACATGTTGACAATATAGTAACCTGAAACTGACCTTGTTTCAAGTTGGGAACAAACTTTTGACTTGAAAGTGACACTGGTTGACACAATCCTTACACATGAACAATTTTAAATCGGTCAATGCAGGTCAGTTTCACAAGTTTAGACAAAAACTTGAAAGATCTAGTGACATCCCGTTGATGATCTAGATGTCATGCTTCAATTATAAACATAGAATACCTCACACATTTACTACAACCTCTAATCAAATTGTTTAATCAATATTACAAAGGAAAGTAAACCACATACTTGATTGTTGCCAATGTCACAATTATTGTGACATTTACTTGACTATGTGTTGGATTGTTATAGATCTCTATTGAAGAAGTGATGGAGCTTCATTAGTATTATGTTGAATTCTAACACATTGAAGTAGCATCATTTTTAACTAAACTATTCCAAAATTTAATTTTTTGGTGATGATCACATAAACTATAACATAATAATATCTAAGAAACTCCATCTAACTTGAATTGGGTAGCCTCCAAATTGGGGATGGTAGCAATGCAAATATGATGTAGTTTTTATGAGTACATAACCATACTATAGTAAGAGATTATGCACCCTAATGACATCATGTCTACTAAAATTTTTAAAATTGAAAAGCATAACGACACTTGGGAAAAACCGCTACTAACCACACCACACCGCATTATTTAAAAATGTCATTTATTCTGAAATTAATTATAGTTCACTATATCCTTTCACAAAGAGTACATGAATAACAAAAAATATATACAGTACCACATATTGTCAAACACCTCAATATATATATATATATATATATATATATATATATATATATATATATATATATATATATATATATATATATATATATATATATATATTATCTGCTTTATGACAATACTTCATTAATGCATACACTTGTAACTCAAGTAATAGTATTATAGTGTAATTTTCAATTGTGGTAATTCCATAAAAGATAGAACCACCATGTAATTTTTTAAAAGTAGAAAGCACATACATACCATAACTATTTGTTATGATTTCATAGTTGAAAAAGATGTGAGACTATATGTAGATATTATTTTTCTTTTTTTGGTTGACTATGTCGATATGATTTTCTCCATATGCTAATCTCTACTCCTATTTAAATCCCCAAACAAACAAGATAGGACAAACTATCAATAGGTTTTCAATTAAATCTCCAAAGTCGTACAGATCCCAATATTTTATAAGCGAGTAAGATTTCATCACATGGATATGTAAATAATTATGTTTATATCATATTTGCAATGATATACATGACATCTACCGTCCATCCAATGGTGGAAAACAACTCGTAACATGGCACATGTATTGTACACCCACACTCTTTCTTTGACATGTATACTCATTGGCTGCAAACATCATTTTGTTGTGAAGTTTTTATGTTCTTATAAGATAACTTGCCTCCTAGTTGTATAAAATTTGACTTTTGTAAAATCTATGTAATTAAATTTTGTTTGAACAATATGCATTTAATAGGTTATTATACAACGTCTTAATTTTAATGTCTAACCGGAATTGCCAAATTACGACTCCAAGCCCGTATTGTTATGTAGGGGCTGAATATGTGATACTATTTTCAAATATTATTAGTGTTTACACCTGAGCTGCAACCTATCTAAAAAAAATTAAATTCAGATTCTCACTCATCAAAGCTCATGGTGATGCTACCCGCAAGTTGTTCCTACATTTAGTAGGAAAAAAAAACAATTCCAAGAAGGAAACACGGTGACAACCAAAATGCCAAACTAGGTACCTTGCTTTATTTTAACAAGTAAGGTAATAATTGGAATAGAAGACACGTAACCTTACTTTGTTTACATATATAATATGATTATCATCCTCTGAAAACCTATTTTAATTTGTCTGAATGTGATTTCATTGGACAGATTTCAAAAGGAACTTGTGTTTGTGCATGGGATGATAACCAAAGGGATATGAGATAGACTTCCTAGACTTTCTTAACCTTTTGGGTCCTAATAAGGAATATGTTCCTTGTCTTATGTGAAATTCTACATTTCAAAAGATCATTTTCCACAACAACTACATCACTCTTATGTGTTTGATTCTTGAATTATAGGTTTACAGATTCATGGCAAGGCATAGACTTCGAGCCATTTTTAACGCTGTTCAACACAGCCCATTTGGTAGCATCAAGTGGTCACATCAAGATATGGGTGTGATTGAACCTTGAAAACTATACCACTAGAATTGTCGTTGCATAAGAGTCGCGGAGTCTATCCTTCAAGGCATTCCTAGTCAGATAACGACTATTTTGCACTATTGTAGATTGCCCTGTCTGATCATTCTTTAATTGCTTATAGCGTTGTTAATTTTTGCATCATTTTTTGGCCTCCTTGTTGACAAACGGTAGTTAAAGAGATCCTAGATCCAATTACTCAAAAAGGAGATGCAGAAGTCCACGAAGTGCCAAGTTATGCAGACTGAACCATGGGCAAACTCATCGATGGAGTGCACATTAGTTAATTCAATTGGTCACATCTCATTAAGTTTTTGTCAGATAATTAGATTGTATACATCTCTTTATAACTGTCAACCAAATTAGAATAAAGTGAACTTTTAGACACGATTTGTTTGATAGAATAAAGTTTACATTATAATTCCGAAAGATGATTCATCGGTAAAAAATTAGCTAGCTACAATAACATAGAGTAGCATTGCATATGAATCTTAGGTTTCGATGGAGAAAGAAATGGACGAGCCTGATTAGTTTATTAAACTAAACAAATTATTTATTCAACCAACCATCATATAAAATAATTGAAGTAAAATTACAAGACTAACCGAATTTTTAGTACCAAATATTTAAAAGCAGTAAAATACCGAAATTGCCATGGCAAAGATCAAACTGTCATCGTCAGACTTGACTAGGAGGCATGTGGTTCTCGACCAGTTCCCATGAGCAGACGCTCACATTCGGCATCCGGGCTTCAGGGCCGCTTGGCGTTGATGGGCTATCACAAAAGGACTATGACGGTAGCAGACTTCAGAACTGCATCCCCAGTAACAGAGACGCCGAGAAGTGCCTGCTGTTGGACGCGTGGGCATGCGTTCGCTGCCACGACTCGCCGAGGTCCTTTGGTTTGAGCGGTACGCAGCTGAGAGACGACACCTGTTATGGCCATGCATGTAGGGTGAGCTGCCTCGCTTCTATATGAACGGCATCCCCTCTAGCTGTGACCTGTATCTGTCACTCTTAGAAAGAAGATATCGAAAATGGCAGGAGCAAGCCAGAAGAGCATGGTCACTTGCATCCTTCTGCTGACTCTTCTTCTCTCGGACGTCTCTTGTATGTACAAACTTATTGTAATAGCAGCCAACGTGCAGGCTCCCTATGATTCCCTTCTTTAGATTCATAGCGTCTGTGTATTTTTCTTCTTCTTATTTGTGGCTTGCAACACAGGGGATGGGCAACCGCAGGTCGCGGTAGTGGAGGCGAAGCTCTGCCAGCACCATAGCGGCGGGTTCAAGGGGCTCTGCATAAGCGACACCAACTGCGCCCAGGTCTGCATCAGCGAGGGGTGGGGCGGCGGGCAGTGCGAAGGGCTTCGACGTAGGTGCCTGTGCCAGAAGAAGTGCTGAGGTTGAGGGTAGCTTACGCTCCTTCCAATCGAGGCGATGAAGCTATACTATCCACTGCTGTTGGGTTGACAGCGTGGCAGTTGCAACTGGGATAAATGGTTATGGAACTACATAATAATAAACAGTAGGCTAATACTTGTTCAATTCGGCTGCATTGATAGACAAATATGTATGTAATCACGCATGTATATGGTATACACTTTAATGGCTCATGTATAATCATCTATGGTTAGTGTCAGTTAGTCAGTACGATTACTTTTGGTCAGAACATCCGTCATTGATTCGCTCTCAAGTAGGTTTCTGCTAACTAGTCTATATCTATAACAGATGAAAAATTCCAATATGTTCTATAGAATGACCCGCCACTAAACTGCCGTAAATCCATTATCGTCAAAGCTTATGCCGGGGCAAGCAGTTCTTTCTGCGATACGCCAATGTTTTGCCAATTGGACCCTAAATATGTCAGTTTAGGTCCCTCTTGTGTTTTTTATTCGACATGACATGACGATAAACGTTGCAAGAAACAAATCGTGTTCGATTATTGCCCTAATTGATGTCGTTGTTGTTGTATTGCCATAAACGGTTAGTGATTAGTTCTCTCTTCATCTAAGACTTGAAACTTATGTAGAGGAAAATAAAGACTTGAAACTTATGTAGAGGAAAATAAAGTGAGGAGATTGATAATACTTAGGGGTACATATTCTAAAGCAAAAAAAGTAATATAAATGAGGTTGTTGTAATATTGTTGATTCAATTGTGTTTCTATATTTACTGGGGTAGTACATCTCTCTTCTAAAGAAAAATCTTTTCGTTAGACATTGGCATTGGACATGGTATGATGTACAATGCTACCAAGCAATTGTATACAAGTGTGGATGTAGGATTGGATCGTCTCATAGCAGCCCCATGGGCATATTTTCTTGTTTCTGGTAGTCTATAAAAAGATTGATGGTACCACCAAACATGAGGCTTCCGTCGCATTCTCACCAACCACTTCATATTTTCAGACAACAAACTTGAATGTATCAACCCTATCATAATGTAATGAACTACAATTGTAGCTCTATTAGAATTTGAGGATCTTGAAGTTTTGAACAATCCTGGCTCGTGGTACTATTTTCGCAAGTAGTAAACAACAGTGGCTTGTTTTGTTATGTCTAGTGCCTCCTTACAGTTGTTTCAGGTTGTTACACTATTTTTAAGCTTCTACATGAGACAACTATAGGCTTAATAATAGGTTTAATAACCCTTATATGTGTATGTATTTGTAACCTTAGGCTCAAGTAAAATTTCACGTGCATGGCTACAATCTTTACTAAAGTTTCAAATTGATGAATGATATATGGTGTTAACATAAGATTTAATGGTATTAAGTAACTCTTAATAAAACTTTATGGGACCAACTAAATCTTCTAATAAAAGCATGTGATATTTACATTGATTCTTACATGGACAAGGACATCCTCAATATGAGATCCTTATTTTGTTTGGACAAATATTGATGAGTGAAAAAGGCGGTGCTACTAAAATTATGTATAACATGAATGAGCATGTAGCTAAGTAAATCATGTTATATGACTTTATCGAGAACTTGTAAGATACTTCAAACAAATTATACTTCGACACTAGAAACACATTTAACTTGAACATCTCGAGTCTAACTAACTAATATCAAACTGATTAATTTATAAAATTAATAATAAATTGACCCATGTCACTATAAAACTATACGGAAGTTGCTCTCTCACATTCTTTCTAAACCTTTGTTCTCAGGTTTCATCAAGAATTCGTTGATGAGGCAACAAAATATGTGTATCTAAAAAGCATTAGCGTTGATGACCTCTCCTTTCCAATTGACACCACAATTCTGGATAACCTCTCCTTTCCAATTGACACTTCAATTCTAGATACTTCTTTTAGAGGACGTGATAAAGGTGGTATTAATGATAGAATAAAGACTTGGGCCATGGTCTATTACTTGACATTGGTGGTCTATAATTTTTCTTTCTGATAATTTGCTCTATTACTTGACATTGGTGGTCTATAATTTTTCTTTCTGATAATTTGCTGGGCATCAATTGAGATTTTTTATAACATTTTAAGATTAGTGCCACAAATAGTGGTGCTTACAATTATGCATATGTGGTGGTCACATGAAATAATGTCGTCTAGTCTATAAAGAATTGCAGTTTTATATCCATGTAGTTTTAGTAACCAGACATGATCATCTCCACTTTCAATTCCAAAGTACCTCATTTATGTCCTCTATTCAAGAAATTGCATATGTACATCCAAGTTGTAGTTTTGTGTATCTTCTTTATAACTAAAACATATTGGATTGTAGATTCTTGCACCTTTTCATCCAAAACTCAATCCTATTTTATTGTATGTTTTGGAGTCTCCATTAAAATAATTGGTACTATTTTGTTATTATGCATTATGAGTCCTCTAGCGATACCCTTACATGTGGAAGTAGTTTCCTCTCTCTACTTTGTGTTATGATCCTTGGTAGTGTTTTTTTTATCACTGATATTGTCTCACATGTTCCAAAATGTTCTTTAGGAATCTTATATATCTACTATTTAATAAAGTCTTTTTTTGTGTTCTTTTTCACAATAACTATTTTGTATTACAATATCCCCGGACTATGTAAAATAATGGTTGATGTATTGATATTACAATGTCTATAGTTTTTAATCACATGCTTCTTTTACTATATTTTTTAATCTTCATCATTGTCTTGGCCACCGTAACATGATCATCCTTCAACACTAGTTATTTAGATGTCCCTATTTTTGAGATCCTTGAGCGTGAGTATTGTTGATTTTGAAGTTAAAATTTACCAACATTTTCTCATAAAAAGAGAAACTTTTATTAATTTCTTTTGACATTATTAATGTAGGTCTTTGGGTGTCATCTGTCTTAAAAGTTATAAGATATATTTATATATTTTCATTCCAGTTGATTACTTTTCTTGTATTTTTTAGATGTTCTTTGATAAAATATGGTTTTACTGTTGTTATTAAGTTTTAGCTAATGAAATAAAGATATGAATTTCTTCCTCTAGCTTCCATAGTTCTTCATTGTGATAATGGTTTGGAATTTATTAATTGTAAATTAATAGTCTTCCTTAAGTTGGTATGGTAGGTATAATGATCAAGCTCTATGTATGAAGACCAAACAACAAGAAGATGTTTCAAAAAGCAAGTTATGACATATGCTTGATACTACTTGTATGGTGATGTTTCAAATGTAGGCTCCTTGATCTTATTGGAGAGAGATTTTTCTATCTATTAGTTTCAAAATTAAAAAATTCATCTTCCATTCCCATTCAAGGATTTTTGTCATGTCAATCTTCTTAAATACAATTTCCATGTTCCTATAAAGTTTTTACATTGCACGTGCGATATTTTTTATCTGAGGGCTCATAAAGTGTATCATTGCTTTCATCCGTTGTTATGTAATCCTATATTGGTTGTCAACGTCACCATCTTCTACCGGTCATCCTATTCACTCACTCATATAGATAAACGTCACCATCTTCTACCAATCTTCATATATACTCACTCATATAGATAGTGCTATTCATATGATTATTATACCTATTTTTTTAATGACAAAACCATCACTTTTAAACTGCTAAATGATTTTTACAAAAGATAAAATACAACAGTTCTGCTAATTTTGTTGTGATTAGTAAATTTATTACAATCAGTCTATTTGCGCGTTATTTATTTTATATATTATACTACACAAGTTACAAACATAAGACCAAACTCGTTGTAGTACACATGATACTACAATAGGTGCTAAACTGTTGTAATAGACTATAATATTATAACATACTCAAATCTATTATAAAAAACTATAATCAACATGTTCTAACCCATTGTCATATATCATAATCACACAACATGCTTTCACCTGTTATAATAGGCCACTTTCACACAATAGGTGTGTACGCGACTCACTTTATATGTACAACAAAGGATGCATGTGGTACATAAAAATAATTTGATTCAGAGGTTTGAACTCTTCTTTAGTTTCGTGTGGTCTCAAATTCAAAATTTGTGTCTAGATGTATTCTTTTTTTTCTTTCTCAACATGTTGTATAAAACACTTTTATTACAACTCATATGTTCTATGAACTATATCATACATTAACAGTTTTACAAAATACATATATCACAACATGTGAAACACCTGTTGTATAAAGAACATCCCCTCAAAATCTAAAACAATAGTTGACACCTATTGTAAAATGAAAAAATTAACTACAGTAGAAAGCATATTTTGTAGTAATCTTATTTGATCCTAATCTTGTCCCAAGAGGCTGACTCATTTCTCCACTTGACTTTGAATTTCTATATACTATCCATATTATCTAGATTCCCATCCAATCTAGTTTATTTGAAGCAAACTTGACTCTAGTTTTGTTTTCTTGACTTGATGTTTGCATTTCTCCTCTTAAGGGTACTCACTCTACAAGACTAATACAAATATGCTTTGTTTGTTTACATGACTCTTACAAACATTTCTCCTATCAGATAAGTTTCTCTATAGGTTTTATCTCAACTAAAGGATCATCCTGATATTATAGTGTGATTGGTGGAGGTTTGCTATGGATGAGATCTTATGTGATTTTTTTGTTGTCATGGTGCTTGGTGGACTTACCTCCTAGTATATCTTCAGTTGGATGTCATGAGGTCTACATCTTGAAATACCCACCTTATGGTATGAAAAATAGTGTACATAAACCTTGTAGTCAAGGACTATATTGAGACATATAATGTAATATTTGAGACTTTCTCAACCATTTCATGTCTAAATTATGTTCATAGTATCCTATTTTTCATTCTTAATTTTAGTTGGAACATTATCAATTGCATATAAAATGTTATCTTATATAATAATTCCATGTTAGAAGTCTATGTGCTGAATTTTGTAGGGTATGTTTCTCATAGGAGAGTCTTTTAAAGCGTTCAACAATGTTATATATTGTATTAAACAAATTACTGTAAGTGCTTAGCTTGATAATGTATATCACAAAGTCTAAGGGACTTTTTTGGGAAAACTCTATAGATCTATTCAACATTGGGGTTTCTCTCACTCTTCATCAGAACAATATATTCTCACTCTATATTCATTTGAAGATTCTATAAATTTGATAGTTTGTGTTAACGCTATACATATATCTAATAATTAGTTTATATGTATCCAAATGTTCAAGAGTTTTTGATTGTTACATATGGATAACAAGCATCTTAATCATGTTAGTTACTTGTTTGGTATAGAAGTGATGCTTAGTCACTCTTTCTTTATCTTAAAGGAAATATGTATTGGACTTACTTGAAAAAATTAGCAATATCACAATTGGATCTTACTTTACTATAAATTTTAGAGTTAAAGACAACCGTAGTAGTAATTGCACCTTCACTAATACCTTGTATTAATTTTTAGTTAATTTATGCATTAATTCACCATGAATTTCCTCCTTATTAGGTAAAAAATACTTATTATGTTTATCTTGGGATTTGAGTTTTAGTTATTGTATATATAGCACGCATGAGCATGAAATAAATTAAGTAAATAATTAATAAAGAGATTATTATTAGATATTTTATCAACATTTATTGGATAATTACAGAGATTTAATTTGGAATTAAATGAAAAAAGAATGGATGAATTCATAGTTAAAATGAGAGAACTATGGTATTTTAGTATCATGTGTTGAACTATCATCAGTCATCAGTTTTATCAGTCCGTCTAGATTGATACCATGAAGACCGATGACCATATAAATTGATGGACAAAAATGTTGGTAATAAAACCGATGGCCACATAGATCGATGACCAAACCAATGGCCCCACAAACCATTGACTAGATCAATGTCTGTGTAGATCAATGGCTATGCAAACCGATGACCAAACTGATGGCCAGATAGGCTGATGATCATACAGACCAATGATTAGATAGATGGTTACACAGACAGATGACCACACACACCAATAGAAATGAACTCCTCTTCCATCCAATATAATCAATAAAACACTAAATTTTTTATTACTCATAGTGAAATTTGATGAAATTCATTTTCTTAGATTAATATTTCAAATTGCCACACAACCAAAGCCCAAAATAAAAAAAATGCAAACTAGAAGATGATTCTAGGTGACTCTGGGGAAGAACACAAAGAACATAGAAAATAGAAGACCTGGCCATAGATCGATGATGTTAAGTGTAACATCCTGAATTTTTCATGAATATTTTGAAACTTTTGATGAATTTTTCCTTGGTTAGAATTATCTGAGTGGTATAATGCAAAGAGGTCAGAAATAGTGTTACTTTTAAATAATAAGGCAATGAAAATAAAAGGAAGTCAAACACATCATTTTCTTTTATAGTGTATTGAAATAGTAGTTGGTTTTCCCTATCTTTTCCCATCAAGGAAGTTTAGAAGAGATGAAAGATAAAGGAAGATACATGGAATTCAAAAATAAGAACTAGATGATGATGTGGCAAAAATCGCACTAACAAACTCACTCGGGGTTGAAATCCCCGAGATTTTACCAAAACCAATGTGTAATAATACCACCCGCAAGTGGACGGGTCTTATTGCAGTATAGTTAAGGATCAAATCCCAAAGGACAACGTTTTTAAGAATCTTTGTCAGTCAAATCTAGCTCAAGGGAGACTAATATTTAGAACAATTGATTTGGTTGAGGTTAATTAAACTAATTGAGGAAAGTAAATGAGCAGAATGAAAGTTTGTTTTAGATTAGATGATATGGTATCACTGGGATGGTATCAAGTTTCACCACCACTGCACATGCAAACACATCTAAACACATAACATCCAGGCAAGCATCTAACTATTTAAATTGAATTGTTTCAAACCCTCCTGGAGGGATGTTTAGGTCCGCGTAAGCATCCCCATAGGCATCAGATTTCTCGTCGCCATCCGGATCATGCACTTACGGTTCCGAAGATACAACATCCAACTAAGGCTATGGCCCTCCCTGAGGGATGTTTAGACCACAGAAGCATCACTGTAGGCTAGATGGCTCGTCCCCTCATGGATCATACACTTACGACCTCAAGGAACCCCATTCTATTTCTAGTCCGGGAGTCAACCGTGCTAATCGACACATATATAGGAAATTAGTCTGCAAGAAAACATCGACGATTAACGAGAAGATACAACATCCAACTAAGGTTGTGGTCCTCCTTGAGGGATGTTTAGACCACAGAAGCGTCACCGCAAGCTAGATGGCTCATCCCCTCACGAATCATACACTTACAACCTCAAGGAACCCTATCAGATTTCTCGTCAAGGAGTCTACCTCATTAATCGACATTCTACACTACGAAGATAAGAACAAGATGAAATCAAGAAGGTAATCAACTATAAGCATATCAATTAGCAATGAAATGAAAAGGTATATACATTGCCTTGGTATGTTAAATGAAAAGACATGAATGCATGGGCATCGGGGCTAGTCATGTGGTCTCCTACGTCATGTCGGAGCATATATGGATGAAGAACGAGGGACGCCAAGACAAACTGGGCAGTCTTTCTCACTCCTCCTTCCTTCTCTTCTTAGTCTCCTTGAGTTGCAGCAAGAACGACAGCTGAAGTGGCAGTGGTAGAATCGGACAGATCTGGATCGAATCCTGTGCTCGGGCAGCCTGGCAGCGTCCCAGATCTGATGCTCCAAATGAGGACCCTTGTGGTCTTATTTATAGGCACAAATCTGGCCCTCATACTTTTGGTGTGATTCCAGCCCAAACGGTCTTGAGATACTTTGCTCCAAACAGTTTAGTTATAAGTTGACCAAACGGTTTGGTGTGTAAATGACCAAACGGTCTTGGATCAGCAAGTGGCCATTTGGTTTGGTAAATATCTTCTTCAAACGGTCTTGGTAACATGCCTTTATGAAAATGATTTTTGCATTGCAAATGACCAAATGGTCTTGATATGCAGCAGATCAAACGATGTTCATTTTCTCCTCCAAACGGTCAGCTTGCTTCCTTCATTCGGTCTTCATTTGCATGCCGCTCAAATAGTCTTCACGTGATTTCATGCAAACTGTTTCATGCAGATTACTTTGGAAAACGGTCTTGTGCTAATGACCCAAACGGTCTGTATAGCTCAAAAGGTTTTGATCATTCGATCTTCAAAATGGTCTTCACGTCGACCTTGGGCTCCATTCGGTTTGCTCCTATCGATCTCTCAGCGTGGCTATTCCAAATAGTTTGACAATGTTTTCTCCAATCGGTCTGCTATGCATGTGATCATACGGTCTTCATGGCTGACTGACCAAATGATTTGGATATATATCTTATCAAACGGTCTTCACGTGCTTTGCCTTTTCCATTCGATCTTCATTGGTTCAGCTCACATGGTTTCATGCATGCATGCCCATTAGGTTTGGTGTGTAAATAACCAAATGATCTTGGATCCACATCCACTCAAATAGTCTTGTGCATGCATGCTTTTCTTCATGCACGTAGCTACCAAACTAAACGGTCTTCATGTGATTACTTTTGCAAGCCAAAATGGTCTCGCAGACCAGTACTCTACAAACGGTCTCGCAGACCGATATGTCCGAAACCATATGGTGAAACTAAATGGATGAAACCGAAGATGAGAGAGATGGGTCCCAGCTGATTGGTCAACTTCATCAAGACCTACATCAAATCAACATAAATTCAGTTAAAATCATGATAATTTGACCAATTAAGTAATTTTGCACATTTTGATATTTAGTAAATGAATTTGGATGTATTGAGTCAAAATGAGTCCAGGATGGCAAATGGATTTCATGATGAATATGCATTCATCAAAATACCCCGAACTTAAATGTTGCTTGTCCTCGAGTAACAAAAAATCTGAAACTGTCACTAAATGAATACTTTCAATTCGTGTGATTGCCTCATCTTCACATCACGATTGTTTTCTTTCTGCTCAGTATGACTTAGCATCTCAACTTCCTGAGACCACTAAACACACCTTACCATATCTTTGTTCCTGAGTTCTCTTTCCAATATCACTTCCTCCTCACTTTTTGCAACAACCAGCATGTCAAAGAGTTTTGTAAGAGTCTAGATACACCCGCAGAACAAAAGTGTGCATTTGATCTGACACTGGTGTTTTTCAGGATAAAGTAGGCATTCATTGTGCCATTAGGTAGAAAAGGGAGTGAAAGGTGGTATGGAAGGAAGAAATAAATCTCTCCTCTATCCAACTCGAGATTTTATTATTTTATTTGCAATTTCATTTATTGCATTGTTTTGTGTGAAAATCTCTCCTCTATTCGACTCAAGATTGCATTTATTTTTGTGTGCACTTTAGCATCTTTTCTTGGTGGTACGCCCCTATTTCATTGCGAGGGGTATGGAAGAAGTGGATATAGAGTGAAGTGGTGTGCCACCACGAACTTAGGGTTTGGCACTATTTTGGCTATTTTTGTTTCTTTTTGATGGATGGAGAGGTACGAAGATGATAGAAGAAGTGTAGAAAAGAGTTCAGATCAGAATACAACTTGATTTACAATTCCGTGCATCAGGTCATTCTCTTTATTGTACTCTGCTCTAATAATGACTTGATGATGATCCGGTGGGGATTCCATGTTGTTGTTCCACTATTTAGTTAGGAAGCACGATGTGTTTGATCCCTATCAGTTCGACAGACGCTTGCCATTCTTGCATAAAGATCATGATGTTAGGATTCATAAGCTTCACAAGATGATTTCAATCAAAAGGCTAGTTTTCAGAAGAAGGTCCTTTTGAGGGTCTGCTTCGAATAAGGAGGGTATAATGATTAAAAATGCATAGAGAATTAAAAAGGTCAAAAATTCATCCAGTATCTGTTCACATTTCTTTAAAAAACTTTAAAATTTTGAAAATTTTATTTGAAATTTTTGAAAATTTAGGTCAAAAATGCGACGATGAAATCTTAAGTCTGATTTAGATGGGTGAAGGTGGAAAGTAAGATACGTACCACCCACCCTACACCCCAAACTTAGAAATTTGCTCGTCCCGAGCAAACTCTAATTCTGAGATGGAGGGGAATTTGTATGTCGTTTGGACCACCAGATGTGGTTGTGTTCCAATAAGCTTGCAACCTCCATCTGAAAATCTAAAAAATGAAGACCAATTATGTCACACCCCAATCTCGCATTAGCCACAAACCACGAAATTAGGGCACGACAAGTGGGATTAACACCTAATCAACCATTCGTCACTTTTTAAAACAATCCAAGGCATTTAATTGATAATCAAGTTTAAGTTGTAAACAAGAACTAAACCATCTGCAGAAACTTCTCAATTAAACTGATAGAGATACAAGCAAGGTCTACAGCATAATACATTGACTAATATAAAGAAAGCATAACATTAATTTACATCTTTATACACATTACACATATACACTCTCTCTCACCCACACCATGTCCCAAGGACCGAGGGGAAAGGACTAAGAGACCTCTAACTAAACTAACTACAAACCTTCTATAGACTAAGCGTTAGGATGAAACGATCCTTCTGATTCCTGTTGCTGATGCTGACCTGAAAATGTTTTGAGTAGAGGTATGAGCCTACTCGCTCAGTGAATAACATTTCACTTAGCTATCATTAAACAACTCGTCAGGTTTATAAACTGAAATAAACAAATATACAGTTCAAGTAGGGCAGTTCTATTAGCATAGCAAATATACAGACAATAACCACACTTCTAAGCATTTACAGGTATTTCGGGTGAATAAACAGTTATATAAATTTACTGTGAACCTACTCGATTATTTATTCATTTTATTATTATGCCCTAAATATATGCAGTGTACCCTGCATATAAAGATCCGCAACAAGTTCATGCTACGGTCCCACCGTACAAGACTTAGCGACACACCCGGGAAATGCTAAGTCTGACGCCAGCCCTGCTCTGCTACAGGACCCCTGGCTCTCCGGCCAGAACATAGGCTCTACAGCCTCAATGCACAGCCACGTGTGCTCCCGACTCCTCCTTGAACCGGAGTACACCGGCGGAGAGTCACAGGGTTACCTTCGTGACACACGCACGAATGGTGTTAGATAACCGTGTTTTCTTTTTCTTTTCCCCAGTGCCATCGTGACACACGCACGATTGTTGTTAGACACTGCCTTTCTTTCTCTCCTCGTGCCACCAGAATTACTCAACCGGTTGATGTTGGACACGAGTTTCACCCCTAAGAAACAGACCTTCATTTAGGGGTTCTACGGTGTTAGGGCATCTAGGTCTATACCTGATTAACAAATAAACATTTAAACAGAAATATCATATAGCAACTGTAAGACATAGAATTTCCTCTTTTTCATCATTTACATCACGCAATTCAAGTTCCACTGAACTTATCATACTGAAGTACATGCTACACTGTTCAGGAATCATATTAACTGATACTGAAGCAAATAAGTATTTAAAATGAGTTAAATAATGATTTCTAAATGAACTGCTACTCACCCACTTCGGTGTGTTCGTATACACCGAAAAACGTCCACAAACACGCCTAATTCTGCCCTTTACAGCAACGTGCACGCCGTGCACTTAGGCTGCACGCCGTGCACCTTCAGTGCACTTCTGATCTGCTTTTCTGCACCTTTGCACGCCGTGCAAACTGACTTGCACACCGTGCAAACTGACCTGCACGCCGTGCAAACTGATTTGCACGCCGTGCACCTGGGCTGAAACTCGTTCCGCTATCTGCAACTTTGCACGCCGTGCAAACTGACTTTGCACGTCGTGCACCTGCGCAGAAACGGATTTTTCCCCTATATCAGTTATCTGCAATGTTGCACGCCGTGCAACCTGGGCAGAACGGAAATTGCAGAACTAAAAACAAAGATCGGGGTCGATTCGGCGGACGATTCTTACCCAAATCGCTCCTATAGCTCCGGGACGACCTAGCAAACACTTGGCAAGAAGAAAGGACCGAAAAGGAAGCGCCGTTCGCTCCCTAGACCACCTCCTTGGTCGTCATCTTCATGGCTGCAGGAGGAAGAAGAACACAGGGAAGAAGAAGGAAGATGCGGCGGGTGGATTAGCTGGAGAAGGTGAAGAAATCGGGGGAGAAGAGCTTGATTTCCCAGCCTCTCCTCTCTAGCTCGCTCCCTCACTCTCTCCCTGTTTCTCGTCCAGCGGCTAACGGAGGAAATGAACCCTTCGTTCATTCCTTAGGCGGCTAACGAAGTGATAAAGGAAAGCTAAAGGAAAGGATAAGGCAGGGCGCCCAGGGGGCCGAACATAAATTGCCCAAAAACTTTCCGATATTGCACATAGGTCCCTGAACACCAAAAAGTCCATATCTTTTTACTCGTAAGTCAGTTTCGCGTGATTTCTTCGGCAACGGATTAAGCACAAACTTGTCCTCAACCTAAGGACAAGAAAACAAGCTAATGATACATTAACACTAGCTCAAAGCTCAAAACACCATTAACAAAAGCAAGTACTCATCTCTACATAACTAGCTCAATTATGCACTAACCAAGGCACTTACTTACAAAACGAAACGCGGGTCGTAACAATCTCCCTCCCTTATAAGAATTTCGTCCCAAAATTCCTAAAAGAGAAAAGGAAACTTGTTACGCATTTCTGATTCAAGCTCCCACGTAGCTTCCTCTATATTGTGATTCCTCCACAAAACCTTCACTAAAGATAACTCACGGTTCTTAAGCTTTTTGATCCGGTGATCAACTATTTGCACGGGTCCTTCTACATAGGACACATCTGTTCTAAGCTGCGCCGATTCTGGATCTACAATCTTTTCTGTACCGGGATGACACCTTTTCAGCATAGACACATGGAAGACATCATGAAGATTTGCCAACTCAGACGGCAAATCCAACCTGTAAGCTACAGGTCCAATCCTCTCAACAATAGGATATGGACCCATATACCTAGGGGTCAACTTACCCCTCTTGCCAAACCTCAGCACTCCCTTCCACGGTGAAACTTTCAAGTAAACCTCGTCACCAACCTCGAACTCAAGAGGTCGACGTCGTCTTTCTGCATAACTTTTCTGTCTGTCCTGAGCAGCTTTTAACTGCTCCCTGATCACAGATATCTTCTTTGTAGTTACATCAACTAGCTCAGGTCCAAGAATTTCCTTCTCACCCACCTCGTACCAACAAACTGGCGATCTACACTTCCTGCCATAAAGAGCTTCATATGGAGCCATTCCAAGACTAGAATGGTAACCATTATTATATGCAAACTCCATTAGGCTTAAGTGTTCTTCCCAGTTACCTCTGAACTATAGCACGCATGCTCTCAGCATGACTTCAAGGGTCTGAATGGTCCTCTCAGATTGACCATCTGTCTGCGGATGAAACGCCGTACTGAACTTTAGCTTTGTGCCCAACGCACGATGTAACTGATTCCAGAATCTAGATGTGAACTTTGGATCTCTGTCAGAAATAATGGAAACTGGAATCCCATGTAATCTGATTACCTCATCCACATAAACTTTGGCCAACTTTGAAACGTCAAAGGTTGACTTGACAGGAAGAAAGTGAGCCGACTTAGTTAGTCTATCCACAATCACCCATATCGAGTCTGAACCCTTAGGCGTTCTGGGTAATCCGACCACAAAGTCCATCGTGATGTGCTCCCATTTCCATTCTGGTATAGGAAGCGACTGCAAAGTACCAGCAGGTTTCTGATGCTCAGCCTTAACCTGCTGACACACCCCGCACCTAGCCACGTATTCAGCCACATCCTTTTTCATACCAGACCACCAGTACAGCTCTTTGAGGTTCCTGTACATCTTTGTGTTACCTGGATGCATAGCATACATAGAAGTATGTGCTTCCTCAAGAATCTGCTCTATCAGCTCACTGTTTCCAGGTACACATAACCTATCATGAAGATACAACATGCCTTCATCAGAAAACCTGAACTCTGTTCTCTTACCTTCTGACATGTCCTGCATGATTTGCCACAACTCATCATCATTCTGCTGTAATTCCTTAATCTGATTATAAAAAGTAGGTCTGACTTGCATCTGAGCAATCAACCCACCTTGTCCAGTCACATCCAAGTCTAAGTTCAACCTTCGCATATCTACAAGCAAGTCTCTCTTGAAACATGCCATAGAAAATGCATTTGCTGTTGAACTTGACTTTCTACTCAAGGCATCAGCTACAACATTTGCCTTACCAGGATGGTAATCGATTGTCACATCATAGTCTTTAATCAGCTCAAGCCATCTGCGCTGTCTCAAATTCAAATCTTTTTGAGTGAAAATATATTTCAGGCTCTTATGATCTGTAAACACCTGACATGTCTCACCATACAGGTAGTGACGCCATGTCTTAAGAGCATGAACTATAGCAGCTAATTCTAGATCATGAGTAGGGTAATTCTCTTCGTTCTTCTTAAGCTGTCTAGATGCGTAAGCCACAACTTTACCTTCTTGCATCAGTACACAGCCCAAACCTCTCCTGGAAGCATCACAGAACACTGTATAGCCTTTCTCTGCCTCAGGCAAAACCAACACTGGTGCTGAAGTCAATCTCTTCTTCAAAATCTGAAAACTTTTCTCACATTTATCAGACCACACAAACGGTACATCCTTCCTCGTCAAGCGTGTCAAAGGTGATGCTAACACACTGAAGTTCTGTATGAACCTTCTGTAATAACCTGCCAATCCCAAGAAGCTTCTGATCTCAGTAGGAGTCGTAGGCTGTTCCCACTGAAGCACAGACTCAACTTTCTTAGGATCCACGCTGACTCCATCTCTCGAGATAACATGTCCAAGGAATGCTACTTCAGCCAACCAGAACTCGCACTTGCTAAACTTAGCAAACAACTGGTGTTGTCTCAACAACTGCAACACTACTCTCAAGTGTTGCTCATGCAGTTCTTTGTCTCTGGAATAGATCAGAATATCATCTATAAAGACTACAATAAACTGATCTAGAAAAGGTTTGAAAATCCGATTCATCATATCCATAAAGGCTGCTGGGGCATTGGTCAGCCCAAACGACATGACCAAGAACTCATAATGCCCATACCTGGTTCTGAAAGCTGTTTTGGGAATATCAGAAGCCTTTATCCTGAGCTGATGATATCCGGATCTCAAATCAATTTTAGAAAATATCGTCGCTCCACGCAACTGATCAAACAGATCATCTATTCTCGGCAATGGATACTTGTTCTTTATAGTGATCTTGTTCAGTTGCCTGTAATCTATACAGAGACACATGGTACCATCCTTTTTCTTAACAAACAGGACTGGAGCACCCCACGGTGAAGAACTGGGTCTAATAAAACCCTTATCCAGCAATTCCTGCAGCTGCACCTTGAGTTCCTTCAACTCTGCAGGTGCCATTCTATAGGCTGGCAGTGCTACTGGATGACTACCTGGATATACCTGAATTTCAAAATCCAAGTCTCTGACAGGAGGTAGGCCTGGCAAATCTTCTAGAAAAACATCAGAAAACTCACAAACCACGGGCACATCATAAACACTGGCGGTGCTCTTCTCTGCTCTGGTGTCCACCACATGAGCAAGGAACGCTTCACATCCTTTCTGTAACATCTTATCAGCTACAACAGCTGATATTATGCACGTAGGCAGAACTTTCCTGTCTCCAGTAAAGACACAAGAAAATCCTCCTAATTGAAAGGTGGCTTCCTTTTTCCAGCAATCGAGTTGCACTCGATATGTCTCAAGACAATCCATACCCAAGATGACTTGAAAATTATTTACATCCAAGGGTATGAGATTAGCAGCAAAGGTGTAACCTCCAAAAGATAACAAGCATCCGGGACAGAACTCGGATAAAACTGTTGGTCCACCTAGTGGAACCCTCAACACTAACTCATCTGCCAACTCTTGAGTTAACAGATTAAGTTCATCAACTAAAGAGTGTCGTATAAAAGAATGAGTAGCACCCGGATCTATCAAAACTGAAACTGGTAAACTATTAAACAAAAGCATCTCTCCTGTAACAACTTGTGAAGAGATTATACCTTCCTGAGGTGTCAAAGAGAAGAAACGTGCTGAAGCTCTCCCTCTGCCTCGCTGTCCTCTCTGACCACTCCTGCCACTAGATACTCCACCTCCTCTAGAACCAGAAGCCATAGAAGAACTCGGAACATCATGGTATTGAGGCTGGAAAGCTTGCGATGCTGCTTGTCGAAGCTGAGGACATTCCTTTTTGAAATGTCCTACTTGTCCACAGATAAAACAACCTCGAGAATTTGCACCCCAACACTGACCAGTATGTGGCCTTCCGCATTTGTCACATGGTGGTATCTCTTGCCTCTGAGGACCTGTCACTGACATTGACGACCCAGAAGACTGTCCACTATCGGCACTGCCCCATCTTCCTGGGTTGTATCCTCCTCTGCCTCTAGAAGTAGTGACATCCTCAGATCTCTGCCTGCCGAAACAACCAAAACCACGTCCGAGTTTAGAAAAGAACCCTCTACCTCCACCTCTATATCCGCTACTGGACTGTCCTCTACTGAAATCTGCAGATCTTTTCTTAGACTCAGGCACCTTATCAGCATTCACTGATTCTTCAACCTGTCTAGCAGCCTCAACAAACTCACCAAAGTTCTCTCTGTTCCTCCTGCTAGTAGCAGAAACTGTATGCCGAATCTCTGGCCTTAGTCCTTCCTGAAACCTTCTACATCTCTCTATGTTATCGGGAACAAGCTGTGGACAAAAATTCGCTAACCGTGTGAAAAGCGCTTCATACTCCGTAACTGTCATGTTCCCCTGCTTGATATTCTGTACCTGCCTGATTTTCTCATTAAGAAAAGTGGGTGGATAGAATTTGAGATGAAACTCCTCAGAGAAATCCTGCCAGGAAAGCTCTGTACTTCTCCTCTTTTCTTCCACACCACGCCACCACAACTCCGCATCGCCTGTCAAAAGGTAGACTGCATGATTAATCTTCTTCTCTTCTGAAAGCTCCATCAGGCGAAAGACCTTCTCTATCTGTCTAAACCACTCATCAGCTTCTACGGGATCTGTGGTGCCACTGAACTCTGTGCCACCAAGCTTCTTCACAAGCTCATAAGATCGCATCAGATCTTTACTGCTGGTAGAAGTAGAACCTCGTCTATCAGCCTTGTACTTCTCTTTGGTTTCCAGAAACATCCTGTACATCCGGGATGCTTCATCCACGTGGTCACCACCACCTGGACCCAAGTACAAAGGATCAGGGCCAACATGGCTCTCGGCCTGATCATCGCGATCAAAGCCTCTTCCTGCCATCTGCAATGATATAACAGAATATTTCCTGTTAGAAAACTACAGATAGAAGAAAGACACCTAAACCTTAATCCTATTGGTCTCTTATCGTCCCCTGACCTAGACTCTGAGTAACTATGTACTCAACCTAAGCTCTGATACCAAGAGTTGTCACACCCCAATCTCGCATTAGCCACAAACCACGAAATTAGGGCACGACAAGTGGGATTAACACCTAATCAACCATTCGTCACTTTTTAAAACAATCCAAGGCATTTAATTGATAATCAAGTTTAAGTTGTAAACAAGAACTAAACCATCTGCAGAAACTTCTCAATTAAACTGATAGAGATACAAGCAAGGTCTACAGCATAATACATTGACTAATATAAAGAAAGCATAACATTAATTTACATCTTTATACACATTACACATATACACTCTCTCTCACCCACACCATGTCCCAAGGACCGAGGGGAAAGGACTAAGAGACCTCTAACTAAACTAACTACAAACCTTCTATAGACTAAGCGTTAGGATGAAACGATCCTTCTGATTCCTGTTGCTGATGCTGACCTGAAAATGTTTTGAGTAGAGGTATGAGCCTACTCGCTCAGTGAATAACATTTCACTTAGCTATCATTAAACAACTCGTCAGGTTTATAAACTGAAATAAACAAATATACAGTTCAAGTAGGGCAGTTCTATTAGCATAGCAAATATACAGACAATAACCACACTTCTAAGCATTTACAGGTATTTCGGGTGAATAAACAGTTATATAAATTTACTGTGAACCTACTCGATTATTTATTCATTTTATTATTATGCCCTAAATATATGCAGTGTACCCTGCATATAAAGATCCGCAACAAGTTCATGCTACGGTCCCACCGTACAAGACTTAGCGACACACCCAGGAAATGCTAAGTCTGACGCCAGCCCTGCTCTGCTACAGGACCCCTGGCTCTCCGGCCAGAACATAGGCTCTACGGCCTCAATGCACAGCCACGTGTGCTCCCGACTCCTCCTTGAACCGGAGTACACCGGCGGAGAGTCACAGGGTTACCTTCGTGACACACGCACGAATGGTGTTAGATAACCGTGTTTTCTTTTTCTTTTCCCCAGTGCCATCGTGACACACACACGATTGTTGTTAGACACTGCCTTTCTTTCTCTCCTCGTGCCACCAGAATTACTCAACCGGTTGATGTTGGACACGAGTTTCACCCCTAAGAAACAGACCTTCATTTAGGGGTTCTACGGTGTTAGGGCATCTAGGTCTATACCTGATTAACAAATAAACATTTAAACAGAAATATCATATAGCAACTGTAAGACATAGAATTTCCTCTTTTTCATCATTTACATCACGCAATTCAAGTTCCACTGAACTTATCATACTGAAGTACATGCTACACTGTTCAGGAATCATATTAACTGATACTGAAGCAAATAAGTATTTAAAATGAGTTAAATAATGATTTCTAAATGAACTGCTACTCACCCACTTCGGTGTGTTCGTATACACCGAAAAACGTCCACAAACACGCCTAATTCTGCCCTTTACAGCAACGTGCACGCCGTGCACTTAGGCTGCACGCCGTGCACCTTCAGTGCACTTCTGATCTGCTTTTCTGCACCTTTGCACGCCGTGCAAACTGACTTGCACACCGTGCAAACTGACCTGCACGCCATGCAAACTGATTTGCACGCCGTGCACCTGGGCTGAAACTCGTTCCGCTATCTGCAACTTTGCACGCCGTGCAAACTGACTTTGCACGCCGTGCACCTGCGCAGAAACGGATTTTTCCCCTATATCAGTTATCTGCAATGTTGCACGCCGTGCAAACCAGGTTTGCACGCCGTGCAACCTGGGCAGAACGGAAATTGCAGAACTAAAAACGAAGATCGGGGTCGATTCGGCGGACGATTCTTACCCAAATCGCTCCTATAGCTCCGGGACGACCTAGCAAACACTTGGCAAGAAGAAAGGACCGAAAAGGAAGCGCCGTTCGCTCCCTAGACCACCTCCTTGGTCGTCATCTTCATGGCTGCAGGAGGAAGAAGAACACAGGGAAGAAGAAGGAAGATGCGGCGGGTGGATTAGCTGGAGAAGGTGAAGAAATCGGGGGAGAAGAGCTTGATTTCCCAGCCTCTCCTCTCTAGCTCGCTCCCTCACTCTCTCCCTGTTTCTCGTCCAGCGGCTAACGGAGGAAATGAACCCTTCGTTCATTCCTTAGGCGGCTAACGAAGTGATAAAGGAAAGCTAAAGGAAAGGATAAGGTAGGGCGCCCAGGGGGCCGAACATAAATTGCCCAAAAACTTTCCGATATTGCACATAGGTTCCTGAACACCAAAAAGTCCATATCTTTTTACTCGTAAGTCAGTTTCACGTGATTTCTTCGGCAACGGATTAAGCACAAACTTGTCCTCAACCTAAGGACAAGAAAACAAGCTAATGATACATTAACACTAGCTCAAAGCTCAAAACACCATTAACAAAAGCAAGTACTCATCTCTACATAACTAGCTCAATTATGCACTAACCAAGGCACTTACTTACAAAACGAAACGCGGGTCGTAACAAATTAGAATTCAAAATAGCATCTTGCAATGCAATTTTATTTGGTGTAAAAGTTAAAACAAAATTAGGGAAAAATCCTAATGTAGAATTAAGAATACGAATTTATTTATCAGGATGCCTCCCGACAAGCACCTTTTCTTTACGTCGATGGCTCGACTTCATTCCTTCAACTTCTACAGTGGATATGTTGGATTGGTGAGATCCATCATCGTTTCAGAGCCTATATCAGCAGAGGTGAAGTATCTCTTCAATCGTTGACCATTTGCCACAAATTCACCTATCTTTTCATTCCATAAAGAGAAATCACCATGTGGGTAGATGCTCTTGACAATGTACGGTCCTGACCAGTGAGAATGGAGTTTTCCTGGGAATAACCTCAATCTGGAATTGAATAGAATAACTTGGTCTCCCACCTATATGTCCTTTATTTTTAAATGGCCGTCATGCCAAAGTTTTATACGTTCTTTATAGATTTGTGCATTCTCGTAAGTTGTCATCCAGAGTTCTTCCAGCTCCTAGAGTTGCAGAATCCTGGCTTGCCTGCTTCCTTCATATCAAAATTAAGTTGTTTAATTGCCCACCATGCTTTGTGTTCAATTTCAATAGGAAGGTGGCAAGCCTTTCCATATATTAATCTAAATGGTGTAATTCCGAGGGGAGTTTTGAAAGCAGTCTGGTAGGCCCACAATGTGTCATTGATTTTCACAGACCAATCCTTTCGATTGTGTCCTACAGTATTTTCTAGGATAGCCTTAAGTTGATGGTTAGAGACCTATACCTGTCCACTTATTTGTGGGTGGTAGGGTGAGGCTACCTTGTGTGTTACACAATACTTTCTTAGTAAAGCTTTAAAGCTTCTTTCAAGGAAATGAGACCCTCCGTCAGATATCACAATTCATGGTACTCCAAAATGGGGGAAAATAATATCTTTGAATAATTTGATGACAGGTTTGGAATCACTAGTGATGGTTGGTGTAGCTTGAACCCATTTCGAGACGTAGTCCACCGCTACTAGGATGTATGAAAATCCATGAGAAGATGGGAATGGACCCATGTAGTCCACCCCCCAAACATCAAATATATCTACTTCTTGCTACAGGCTCAGCGGCATCTCATCTATGTGTTATGTTTCCTGATCTTTGACATTTGTCACATGATAAGTCAAAGTCATGGGAATCTTTGGATATGGTTGGCCAAAAGAAACCACATTGCAAAACCTTCAAGGCAGTCTTTTTAGAGCTCATATGTCCTCCAACTGGCCCTGAGTGACATTGCTCCAAGATAAGTTGAGCTTCTTCCTCAGCAATACATCGTTTGTATAGACCATCCGCGCATAGTTTGAAAAGGTACAACTCATCCCAATAGTAATATTTCACATCATGCATAAATTTCTTAAGTGCATTTCTGGTGCATTGAGGATGAACAACTCCAGCAGCAAGGTAGTTCACAAAATATGAGTACCATGGTGCAGCTTCTGAGGCCTTCATTAATTGGTCAACTGGAAGGGAGTCATTAATCGGAATCTTCTCGATGCCCAGAGTGTGGATGCGACTAAGGTGGTCTGCTACCACATTCTCCGTACCCTTTTTATCTCTTATCTCTAGATCAAATTCTTATAGGAGAAGAATCCATGTTATTAACCTAGGTTTTGCATCTTTCTTTGCCAGAAGGTAACGAATGGCAGCGTGATCTATGTAGACAATGACCTTTGAACCAATTAGGTAGGATCTGAACTTGTCAAAGGCATACACAACTGCCAGAAGTTCTTTCTCAGTAGTAGCATAATTCCTCTGAGCTTCATCGAGGGTCTTCGATGCATAATAGATCACATAATGTTTCTTTTCTATACATTGGCCCAAGACAGCACCCATAGCATAATCGCTTGCATCACACATAATTTCAAAAGGATGGTCCCAATCGGGAGCTCTGATGATGGGTGTGGTTGTAAAGGCATGCATCCGTTTGTTGAAACTTTTAACACATTCTTCATCAAAATTGAACTCAACATCCTTTAGTAACAAGTTTGTCATAGGCTTGGTTATTTTAGAGAATTCCTTTATAAACCGTCTGTAGAAGCCTGCATGACCTAGGAATGCTCAAACTTCCTTTATATTGATATGGATGGAGAGCTTGGAAATCACTTCGATTTTGGCCTTATCTACTTCGATCCCTCTATTGCTGACCCTATGGCCGAGGACAATGCCTTCCCTTACCATAAAGTGACACTTCTCCCAATTGAGCACAAGATGTGCTTCTTCACACCGTTTGAGAACAAGGGAGAGGTGTTTTAGGCATGAATCGAATGAGTCTCTGTACATAGAAAAGTCATCCATGAAAACGTCCATAATTTTTTTAGTGAGACCAACGAATATGGCAGCCATGCAATGCTGGAAAGTTGTAGGTGTGTTACAGAGGCCAAACGACATTCTTCTAAATACGTATGTTCCGAATGGGCAGGTGAAAGTAGTTTTCTCTTGGTCATCTGGGTGTATGAGTATTTGATAGAATCTTGAGTAACCATCGAAGTAACAGAAGTATTCTTGATGAGCCATCCGCTCTTATACTTGATCAAGAAAAGGCATTAGAAAATGATCTTTTCGAGTTGCCTTGTTTAACTTTCTGTAATCAATGCATATCCTCCACCCCGTGAATGTTCGAGTGGGGATGAGTTCATTGTTTGCATTTCATATCACATTTGTTCCACCTTTCTTCGAGACTACATGTACTGGGCTCACCCATGGTGAGTCCAATATTGGATAGATAATTCCAGCAGTGAGCAATTTAATCACTTCCCGGCAGACTACTTCTTTCATATTAGGATTTAGCTTCCTTTGGTGTTCAATAGTCGGCTTGTGTTCTTCCATCATAGGAATTTTATGCATGCATAGTGCTTGCTGACCCCAGTGAGGTCGCCCATCTTGTAGACGATAGATTTACTTCTTTCCTTCAAAAGTTTATCTTCTTGTTCAGTCGTCAGATCTGAGTTTATGATGACTGGACAGACTTTGAGTTTATCTAAAAACACGTATTTCAATCCTTCTGGTAGGGGCTTCATTTCTGGAGCTTGTGGCTTTTCACATGGTTCTTCAGTAACATTCATAGAATTGAGTTCTTCAAAAGTAGCTTCAACATCTTCTTCCATAGAGTCGAGAGATATGATGCAACCTTTCACTTGTTCACCAATAGGTCCTTCAAATGATGGGTATGTTAGAACAACTTCTAATGGATCATCTGATTCATGATTCTCTTGAGTGAGAAGTGACATCTGCTCTATGCAATCGACAAGATATACTTCTTCTTGCATGCTTGGTCTTCACATACTTTCAAAAACTTTGAATTCGAGAGTTTCTTTACCAAGTCTAAGAAGAAAGGTTCCTGCTTCAACATCAATTAGTACTCTTGCAGTGGTGAGGAACGAACATCTAAAATGAGAGGGTATCTGGCGTCCTCTTTTATGTCCATGATGACAAAGTCACACGGAATATAGGAATCTTTTCCCACCTTGACAGGTACATCCTCAATAATTCCCAACGGAAATTTGATTGAATTGTCTGCGAGTTGTATAGTCATTCCAGTTGGGATAAGTTCAGCAAACCCTAGCCTTTTGCAAAGGCTGAGTGGCATGATGGAGATGCTAGCACCAAGATCTGCCAATCCTTTCTTACATGAAGAATCACCGATATGGCAGGAAATCCAAAAATATCCTAGATCTTTCTACTTCTTTGGCATCTTACTATGGGTGATATCTGAAGTGGTTTTAGCTAACTTGACTGGCTCATATTCTTAAGTTATATATTTCTTGGTGAGGAGTGACTTTAGGTACTTTGTCCAAGCTGGTATCTTAGCCAGCGCATCCAAAAAGGGTATATCAACATGAAGTTTCTTCATGGCTTCCTTGAACTTATTGAACTGAGTATCAAGCTTAGTTTGCCTTAGACGAGCTGGAAAAGGTATACGAGGTTTGTAAATAGGGATATCAGGTTCCAGTGTTGCTTCTTCCTCTTCTTGAGCAACCTCCTCAAAATTTTCTCTGTCCGACTTACCATTAGTTACTGGTTCTTTTGGTTGAGATTCAGGAGTTGTGGAGTCTTGTAAAATCATGAGTTCATCCTTATCTGTAACAACCACATGTGTCTTGTCAGGAGGATTAGAATAGTCATTTCCCAACCTGGTGGTAACCGCCTTCAGTTGTTCTGGGTGCTTAGGATTGTTTTCCGGTTGGCCAGCAAAAACTCTAGCAGACGGCTTTATGCTAGCTGCAAGTTGAGCTAGTTGAGATTCAATAGCCTTCTGCTGGGCTTGCTGGTTAGCTATCATAGTTTGCTGAGTTTGCAACATCTTTTTAATGGCTGTAACTTGTCATCAGGAGAGACGGGACCTGCTTGTTGTCCTTATTGTTGATAAGTAACTTGGTTAAGACTCTGGTACTGGGAGTTGTTTTGATAATTATTGAAGTTCCTATTCTGAAAGTTTCCCTTGAAATTTTATTGATTCCCAAAATTCTGTTGTTGATTATACTGCAATCCTGGTGGGCCTCGTGGTTTATCGTTCGAACTCAATTGATGCGAGTTTACTGCTCCAGAGGGGTTTCCATATTGAAAACAAGGGTGGTTTCTATTCTGATTCGGATTGTAATATCCTTGACTAGGGATGGTATTAACAACACTAAGATTTTCCATTTGACCATTATCTCCTTGTCCACATACGTTGCTTAGAACAACATCATTGAGAACATTGCATGATTAGGTGGAATGATCAGTTCCTTTACATGCTTCACAAAATATGGAAGCAGACTTAATCTATTCTTATTGTTGAGCGGGCAAACATCCTCTTCCAATTGCAGCAAGAGATGATTCAATATGATCTTGCTTGGCAACTAAGAGTTTTAGGGTTTCAACGATAGACTTGTATTCGGGAGTAGCTTCAGACATAGCTACTTTCAAGACTCCTTTACCTACAGATCTACCCCAATTAGCTTGATTTTCAGCTCCAAGGGTGACAACCCTTCATGCGATGTCATAACTTTGACGCATGAAGTTTCCTCTAGATGAGGAATCTAAAAATCTTTTGATATCATCGTCCACACCCCTATAGAAAATTTCGATGAGTTGGTTCTTAGGAATTCCATGGTGTGGACACTTGCGTAGAAGCTCTTTGTACCTATCCCATGCTTCAACAAGGGTTTCTCCAGGGACTTGAGTGAAATTTGTTATCCATCCCCTAATTTCATAGGTGAGAGAGGGAGGGTAGAACTTTTCCAGAAATACATTTTGAAGTTGTTCCCAAGTGGTGATGGGTTCACTTTGCAATGAATTGTACCATCTTATTTCTCTATCAGCAAGTTAATACTTGAAGAGACGGAGACGAATGGCATCGTCAGATACTCCATTTTGCTTTGTCATAGCACATAGATCAATAAACCTCAAAAGATGTTCCTAACTATCCTCTCCTTGTTTTCCATAGAATGGACTATTTTGAAGCAATGTGATCCAATGTGCCCTAATCTCAAAATTGGCAGCATTGATGGGAGGAGGTTGTACTGGATGATGAACATTCACAAGTTTGGGGATTGAGAATTCTCTAAGATCCTTTTGTAGTTCTGCTGCTTGTGCTGCTGCTTGTGCTGCTTGAATTTCTTCTTGAACCGTAGCTCTAGCTTCTTGCATGAATCTTTCTCTCTGTGCATTAAGGGATTGGGCCACCCTTCGAGCTATCTCCTCCTCTTGAGCCATTCTTGCTTGGTTCTCTCTGTTTTGATGGTGAAAGGTTCTGTCAATCTCTGGATCAAAGCTGGAAGTGAGTCTGAGACTGTTCAAACGGTGCATGCACTAATCCTTTTGAAGCACCTGAGATAGAAAAATTTCGAAGGTGAGATCCACGGGGTAGAGTCAAATTCAAGTGAATGATCAATAGTTTCAAAAAGAAAAAGCAAAATCCTAGATTAGCCTTAAAAGAACTAGATTTGACTAATTGATTTCGTTGTCCCCGGCAATGGCGCCATAATTTGATGTGGCAAAAATCGCACTAACAAACTCACTCGGGGTTGAAATCGCCAAGCTTTTACCAAAACCATTGTGCAATAATACCACCCGCAAGCGGACGAGTCTTATCGCAGTATAGTTAAGGATCGAATCCCAAAGGACAATGTTTTTAAGAATCTTTTTCAGTCGAATCTAGCTCAAGTGAGACTAATATTTAGAATGATTGATTTGGTTAAGGTTAATTAAAATAATTGCAGGAAAGTAAATGAGCAGAATGAAAGTTTGTTTTAGATTAGATGATATGGTATCGCTGGGATGGTATCGGGTTTCACCACCACTAATGTGCATGCAAACACATCCAAACACATAACATCTAGGAAAGCATCTAACTATCCAAATGGAACTGCTGTGAACCCTCCTGGAGGGATGTTTAGGTCTGTGTAAACATCCCCTTAGGCATCAGATTTCTCGTTGCCATCCAGATCATGCACTTACGGTTCTGAAGATACAACATCCAACTAAGGCTGTGGCCCTCCCTGAGGGATGTTTAGACCACAGAAGCATCACCGTAGGCTAGATGGCTCGTTCCCTCACAGATCATACACTTACGACCTCAAGGAACCCCATTCTATTTCTAGTCCGGGAGTCAACCGTGCTAATCGACACACATATAGGAAATTAGTCTGCAAGCAAACATTGATGATTAACGAGAAGATACAACATCCAACTAAGGTTGTGGTCCTCCCTGAGGGATGTTTAGACCACATAAGCGTCACCATAGGCTAGATGGCTCATCCCCTCACGGATCATACACTTATGACCTCAAGGAACCCTATCAGATTTCTCTTCAAGGAGTCTACCTCATTAATCGACATTCTATACTACAAAGATAAGAACAAGATGAAAACAAGTAGGTAATCAACTACAAGCATATCAATTAGCAACAAAATGAAAAGTTATATACATTGCCTTGGTATGTTAAATGAAAAGACATGAATGCATGGGCAGTAGGGCTAGTCCCCGCACCCCAGCGAAACAGAACTACTCGCTCATGATGCAAGAAACAAAAAGAATAAGAAAGAGAGAGGAATCTGCCATGAGCATAATGCAGAAGGTGGTCGCAGCTTAGTGAAGATGATGCGGTCTCCTACGTCGTGTTGGAGCAGATCTGGATGAAGAACGAGGGATGCCAAGACAAACTGGGCAGTCTGTCTCACTCCTCCTTCCTTCTCTTCTCGGTCTCCTTGATTTGCAGCAAGAACGACAGGTGAAGTGGCAGTGGCAGAATCATACAGATCTAGATCGAATCCTATGCTTGAGCATCCTGGCGGCATTCCGGATCTGATGCTCCAAATGAGGACCCTTGTGGTCTTATTTATAGGCACAAATCTAACCCACATGCTATTGGTGTGATTCCAACCCAAATGGTCTTGAGATACTTTGCTTCAAATGGTTTAGTTATAAGTTGACCAAATGATTTGGTGTGTAAATGACCAAACGGTCTTGGATCAACAAGTGGCCATTCGGTTTGGTAAATATCTTCTTCAAACAGTCTTGGTAACATGCCTTTATCTAAATGGTTTTTGCATTGCAAATGACCAAACGATCTTGATATGTAGTAGATCAAACGGTCTTCATTTTCTCCTCCAAACAGTCTGCTTGCTTCCTTCATTCGGTCTTCATTTGCATGCCGCTCAAATGGTCTTCACGTGATTTCATGCAAACGGTTTCATGTAGATTGCTTTGGCAAACGGTCTTGTGCTAATGACCCAAACAGTCTACATAGCTCAAACATTTTTTATCATTCGGTCTTCAAAATGGTCTTTACGTCGACCTTGGGCTCCATTCGGATTGCTCCTATCGATCTCTCAGTGCGGCTATTCCAAATGGTTTGATAGTGTTTTCTCCAATCGGTCTGCTATGCATGTGATCATACGGTCTTCACGGCTGACTGCCCAAACAGTTTGGATATATATCTTATCAAACGGTCTTCACGTGCTCTGCCTTTTCCATTCAGTCTTTGTTGGTTCAGCTCACACGGTTTCATGCATGCATGCCCATTCGATTTTGGTGTGTAAATAACCAAACGATCTTGGATCTGCATCCACTCAAACGGTCTTGCACATGCATGGTTTTCTTCATGCACATAGCTACCAAACTAAACGATCTTCATGTGATTACTTTTGCAAGCCAAAATGGTCTCCAAGACTGGTACTCTCCAAACGGTCTCACAGACTGATATGTCTGAAACTATATGGTGAAACCGGATGGATGAAACCGAAGATGAGAGAGATGGGTCCCAGCTGATTGGTCAACTTCATCAAGACCTGCATCAAATCAACATAAATTCAGTTAAAATCGTGATAATTTGACCAATTAAGTAATTTTACACATTTTGATATTTAGTAAATGAAATTGGATGTATTGAGTCAAAATGAGTCCAGGATGGCATATGGATTTCATGATGAATATGCATTCATCAGATGACCTGAACAAGAAGTATTCTTTTTTTTGATAGCTTTTAAAATAAAAAAATATTGATATCTTTCTCTATTCTCCTCTTTTGATTACAAAAATAATAATAAACTACCCCAATGCATCAATTTTAAAATTGGAGATGAGTTACTCATTTGTACAAACAATAAATGACTCTCTTTTCTTCTTGTATATGCATATGAAGGAAATAACATTATCTCTTCTTTTTCTCTCTCTTCAAGAAACTTATAAAAAAGGAAATAAAGATATGTAATAAGACTCTTGAGTGGGTGATTAATGTTTATCTCAAATTTTGATTCAAATACTCACAAAGGAAAGTTTTTCCCAATTATTTAAACTATTAATGCATTAAAATTAAGTTGAATGAAAAAATAGAGATTGTGGACAAAAATGTGTAAATTATAAATATAATTGGCTAGGAATAATATAGACTACCTATTTAGCTGTGGTCCAAATTTGGGAATGATTTGACTTTGTTTTACCTTCTAATTCAATTATGAAAGATTTGAATACAATTTATTAGGAAATTATTCAAATATGCAATTAATGTGTCGATTCTCTATAGTGTGGTTATAATTCTGTCACACACCTCCCTTCTTCTTCTTCCCTTTTCTCGTGCATGAATCTTACTATCGAATCACGATCTAAAGGCTCTCTGACCGTCTCCTACCTTCATTTATTTTGCAAGCATGGACACAATATCATGGCATTTCTTTCTGGCTTCTGATCTCACTTGTCTCTCATCCTTTCAGTGTGTTTTCCTTGCCAATGGATTCTCTCTCTCCCCCAAACCTCACGATCCAATACTCACCTTCTCATGTAACCAATAAATTAAATTCCCCAATTAGGACTTCACCACCTCTCTCATTCAGTTGATGTAGACGCCCCCATGGTTTTCCCCTGTCCTATATAAGGGTACCAAATCCACCACCGGTCTACACCCTCCTCTCCTCCACCTTAAATTTCCCCTACAGGATCACAAACTCATGGACTTGCTTGCATTTCATCACTAGCAATGAGGACCTTGACTCAGACTCGCTTGCGTTGTATTGTGTAATTGATGCATCACTAAGTAAGCTCATCACCCCTTCAATAATTTTAGATCAGTTTCTTGCTCCAAGTTTTTCCCAATTGTTATAACATGTATCTTGTGGATGACTCTCTCTAGAGTTCATTACCATGAAACTTCAGGGCTCCTCTGATCAAGTAAACTCCACCCCAAGCTTCTCTAGAACCCCTCATGCATTTTTCTAATCATTGGTGGTATTGACACTGTCTCCAATGCATGATACTCATATTTTAACTTGCTTCTTTATTCTCGGCTTTTTTCGACAATCACTAGTGTTTCTCTGGCCCGCTCCTTCTCGCACCACTATTTTCATCTTTGGTTTGTTAGTGGGTTTGTTTTTGCTTATTTTTTGGTCCATTCTTGAGCTTTTCCCCTAGGTCCCAGACTTGTTGTTGTGCTTGGCCATGACCGAATCCGTCCTTGAGCTCATGTGCTCCTGTGACATCGAGCTTTGGATCAATGGTCTCAAGACGAGGCAAGTAAACCTCCTAGAATCTCAAGTTCCTAGAAACACCTTTCTTCTTGAGCCTCAGAGATTCATGGCTTCTCTATCAAAGAACCTCATGCCATGGATTGAAGGGGACAAGCATGGTCATAAATTGACCTTGGCAACCCTTTGATTTAATCAACTAATTATTTGAACATATTCTTTTGGTCATTTATCTCGCCTGACAACTTAGCAGCCTACATGTTTCTTTGAGAGGGTCTGACACCACATGGTGGTGTCTGGTTGGGCCACCTCAAAGAAGGCCCTACTCCTAGATAGGACACTGGCTTTGGATAAGGCTGACGTGGCATTTTAGCGATATTTGATTGGCCTGGTCTTCCAAAATTCACAGTATTTTACTGAATGCTTAAAAAAATGAGCAAAAATATGTTTTAAAAAGAATTTTTCATGAGGAATCCAAATATTGAAGTTTTAGAGTCTGTTTCCACTTTGCCAAACCCTAATTTTATGAGGAGTGAAATTAGGGTTTAATGTTTTGGATAAAATACATATTAATATTAAATATGTTTTGGATAGAGGGATTAGGGTTTTCATACCCCATGATCACAATAACAGTTTCCTCATTCTAGGAATATAAATAAGGCTTTCTTTAAGAGAAATGTAAGTGGTCAATGCAATTGAACATAGTTATTTTTTGACTTTATACATTTATGTATGAAATGCCACAAATGTTATGTTTGTATTATTTATTGTTTCAATTGTCAAAAGTAAATAAATTTATAATGAGATGAGTTTTATGTCTATGGTCAATTTTATTGCATCATGATGTACATTAAGATTAAATGATAAGATATAAGAAAGAGTATAAAGAGAAAGGAAAATGATAAAAATAAACTTAGATAAGATCCTCATTAAGAGAAGAGGCACTTCGATGCATAAGAGAAGAGGCACTTTGGTGCATAAGAGAAGAGGAACTTATGTGCAAAATTGAGAATTCTTATATAGGTCAAGTTAAAAGAAACTAGTTTAAAAAGAAAATTTGTATCTTTCTCAATGTTTAAGGTTTAATGTCTATTTTCAGTTTGCATGTTTTCCTTAATATATAATATGTTCAATTCCACTTACCATTGGTTTTATGCATGGCTAGGGGCATGATGCCCACTGGTAAGGAGCAAGATTAGAAGGGAGAATCTATCTAACGTACAAAACCTATCTCAAGGACCTTCAAGGAGAAAAGCATTGGTGGAGTGTCAACTATACCTAGTTTAGAATTTCCTTTATTTTCTTGAGAAATATGTATATGTGAAACTTATTAAGGATTTTGAGACTAAGAATTGTGATTGTTATCCTGTGATAGTTTATATAAACTTTATTTTGCACAATGAATATCATGTTTGTGACATACCCATTGAAAGTGATATAAGTTTGTGCTTCTGCTCTATGTTTTGAATATTTTATAAGTGGGGGTTTACATTTAGTTTTAATCTTATATTCCTTCTATTTTTCTCTTTCCCTATTTCATGTATGACTCATTAGATGTTCTCTTTTGTCTTTCCTCTTCATCTTTTTCCTGTAGATATGTTTGAAGAAGCAAACCTAACATCAAGATGTTCGAAGCTTGATTTGGAGAATTTGCTCAAATCCAACTTGAGTAAGACAAAATTTAGAAATGTGAAGTCTACATTTAAGAACAGTAAGTTAGGATCACATCTTGGTGAGTGGACAATTATGTTGTTATTAGGTACTTATCAGTAATGGTACTGAAAACTCGATACCACTAGGTTCTGTTTTATATCCCCTATTCATCTTATGCCTATAGTATACTATGTTTGAAGAAACATACCTATTATCAGGGTGTTTAAAGGTAAATTTTGGATCATTAGATCGAATATAGCTTGAGTAGGTCAAAACTCGAACGTGCCAAGTCTAAATTTGAGACAAATAAGTTATCAGATCCAAGTGAGTGGAAAATTCTTTTTACTGGGTACTTTTCTATAAGGATACTAAAAATTTGATACCACCAATTTGATGAATACTTAGCAAGTCAACTCATTCAGAACAATTAATGGAGAAGCTTAAACTAGAATTCTTTGACTCTCTTCTTGAGTACCATTGTTCATAGATACAGTATAAATTTATTTAACTAGTTGATATATCTATCAAGGCCAAATGTGGAGATCCCCTTTACAGACTAGGTAACTGGCTATTCGAACTAGAATCTCAAGTCATTTATAAGTGTTGTATAATATGATCATAGTTTGCTGAGATACCTTCACATGTCGACGGTGCACCTCATGTGGGTGTAGGGTATTAATAAAGTACTTAAAAGATATAATAGTCACACTTAATAATTTATTTTTCAATCATTATTAGTATTTTGGTTGGTTGATGGATTTGATAGTGTTTCTCACTAGGTTCAATATTTTATGGTTTCATTTATCTTTATATGTTTCAATTCACAAATTTAATGTTATCCATATTATCTTGTCTGTTTGATGAATCTCCTTTCACTGATCTAGTAGATCACACTCTGTTGAATGAAGGTTTAGGCAAACCTTTTGATTGTGGAGATAGATATACATTTTGAAAGAGTCCTTCCATAGAAGGATGTTAGTAGTGTTTTAAGATAGAATTAGATAGTCTCAGTTCATGTCCACTCTAAATACTATAGTGAGAAAAAAGAGTTGTATTAGTCAATAATAAAGCATAGTAACTTCCTTCCTTGTAGAATACAAAATGTATGGTTCATGTATTTGAAATGTGTTGAAGTATTAATATATAAATAAGAAAAGTTATTTTGGTTCAAATGTGAGGTGATTGTACATAAATGAGTTTCTTCTTTATGTCATAATTTATAAAATATATAAAGAAAAGGAAGAAAGCTCAGACATATTTTTTTGTTAGTAAACTTGATCAACTAAGAATCCAACCATATAGTCTAAGATACATTATGGAATTCAAGGCTTGGTATCAGTGATTAGGATGAATTGTCTGAAGGCCATTAGTTAGATAGTCATAGTCATAAGTGTGTCAGTTAGGAGGTGATGTTATTATATATCTATGAAATCTGAGCATTTAAATGCACTAGTTTCATATTTGAATATTTAGGTTGTCCAACATCAAGATACTTTGTCAATATTTTTCTATATATCCTGACCAGATATGTAGATGGAAGATGTGCTGAACAAATACACAAAAAATGTTAGTATTAGAAAATGATGAATGTGTATTCATCCTAATTTGAGTTGATTTTTAACTTAACTTTGTATTTTCATGCTTCATTTTATTTAAGAATTGTGTTCCATTTAGTTTTTCTTCATATTATGTTAATTTGTAAGGTTTTGAGCTTCATGTCATGTGACCAACATATGAGAAGATTAGATCTTCATATCATGTGATCATAATAGGTGATGGTTTGAGATTCATATCAGTGCACCAATGTATGAGTCAGTTTGAGCTTTCATATTTTGTGTACTGGTGTATGAGCATTGATATGTCCTTACATTAGTTGATGATCTTCATCAGTTGGTACTTCATCGAGGCATGCCATTCTCCAGCACTCCCATAGCCTCACAGGATAGGTTCACCTTTATTAAAGTCTCATCACTTTTCTTGAAGTCTTCTCATCCATTAGTTGGATACTGATGGAAAGTCCAACTTGACAATTGATTATAAGCCCGCTCAACCTACAACCAAGGAAAACATTGAAAGCTTGCCTACCAATGGATACATAGTTCTATCTAATGATGAAATATTTAAACCATAAACTGATAAGAATTTTACATTATCAATTGATGATGCCACAAACTTTTCAACCGATAGAATCCCAATGACACCTATCTATGCATGTCTTTTGATGGAAGTTATACATGCTTCAACTAATGAAGCTTCTCCATGTTTGCCTAATGATGAAATATCTACAAGTTTACTTTCTTATGGAAACTCTAGGAGTTACGAGACCCCCCGTCTTACTCCCTTCCCCTCGTCCCTTTGCCTTCACGACAATTGAAAACTTAATAGTAGAAAGATGGGGAGAGTTTTAATGTAAGACCCATGTCCTTGCTTTTTGTTTGAACATACTTTCCTATCATTATTAGTGTTGGGTTTTAGGGGAGGCAGAGATGGCAGTAGAAAAAAAAAATATTCTCCCCAAACCCAGAACCCAAAGAGATCTCATCAACATCTATACGGTGGGAAGGATGGTTTGTAGAGGCGTACCTTGTCCCAAGGCTTGCTCGACAATGTAACCTTGTGGCGATCATAGTCTTCACCTCTGATCTTGGACAACATCTGTGCAGCTCCTAGTGGCATCTAGACGGATGGATTGACAGCTGTCCTCCAAGTGGCAGAAATCTCCCGCCTCTGTAGTAGTACACAAGGACCACCAAGAACTCCAGTCGTCCTGTCGTACAAGACACTGGAAGGAGTCATCCCCTTCTGTCAGTGTACTAGTCACCGACACACTCTCCCACAATCAGTTCCCTTTTTGTAGTTGTCTTTCCCTCATTGTTCCTCCCTGGATGGGTAGAACTTGCTTGGGATCTCTCGGTTACCACAAACAGAGAGGACAACAACTTTACAGAGTAACTGATGTTCTGAGTTGTGCTATCTGAGAAGCCCCCAATACCCCTCTATATTTTTTTGGAAGTGGGGAGTTTCACCCCTGTCCAAGGTAGCAGGAGAGAGAGAACACCATCAGCTACACCGAGGGCTATAATCCCTTCCTGTAGTGCCCCAACGAGTTTGTTGAGATTTGAACCCGCAACCTGCACTTCACAAGCAGCAGGCTTAACCAACTGAGCTAGGGGTCAGGGTTCTCAGCCCCAAGAAATGCAGGATTAAAGTGGGAGTAGAAGGGTCTAGAATTTCCATGAATTGACACACTACGGCAAGTGAACTGGTCATTTCACAAATGAACCGATCGTTTGGGGACTGAGTCGATCAGTTCATCTCATGAACTGGTCATTTAGGGAGCTGAACCAATCATCTCATTGATGAATTGATCGTTTCAGTTCCCAGGCTAGTTCCCAATTGACTTTCCTCTTTCCGTTTCCAATTAATCCAAAGATCAATACTTGTCCCAATCGAATTGTACAAGTGAAATGAAAATATTTTCTCACCAACATAAGTTTTCCAAACTGGCTCATTTGTTCCAGCTGAACCAATCGGTCCAACACTTGAATTAGTCATGTCACTTGACCCTGAGCTGATCAGTTCAACAGTTTGAACCGGTCAGTTGGAAGTCCATGTTGTGCAGAAATCGGTCAATGCAGTTCTCAATCAATCTGACACCCAAATCAGTTAGTCCAACACTTCAACTTGGTGATTCTGAGTCAAGTCAATTGATTGAATGTTTAGTTAAACTACTAAAAACATTTAGGAAACAATAGAAACATCATTCATGGATAAACTCCTCTTACAGGTTAAATCCTATGTGTGTGACCCTATAGGTCCATTTCACGTTGGCAGTGAAAGTCCATAACACTTATGACTTTATAAGAAAAGATGGTGCCTAGTCACACATCAGTTCTATCCAAGTGAAAAGGAAAGTTGGAGAACAAATTTCAATCCTACAATCTGTGTCTGGTGTTACAGTGAATGCATAATTCCTTTGTCATTGATATCCCAAATGAACTCAAGGCATGGAACAATCATCCTTTCAACGTCCATTCACTTCCGTGATCTTAGAGAAGATTGGATGAGATATGTGTGACATCAGTATCACATATTGATTCACACACACATGTGCATGCCTTTCTCAGTCCTAATCATCAAGTGGCCATGGAAATCAAACTCTCTCAGTAGGGACAAATCCCATATTTACCACTCACCCCTCAAAAGCCCCATGTGTCAAAGTCACCCAATCATCACCTTTATAACAATTTATATTTCAGGACTACGTTTGATGATGTCAAAGTGTACCCAACGACATGTGTTGAGTGTAGTGATTTTAGGTCAAAGAATCACACTCACCACCATCACTGTGAGAGCTTACTGTGACTACCAAGTCATGGTTCCATGTGTCACTCTCATGGTGGGTGTGTTCAATACACTTGTTCTCTAAAAAGTACCTATGTGCTTGGTTTGATATCACTATATCATGACTAATGAGATTGTGTCATCAACCAACACACAATCTAGTCTTGTGTGTCATTGTTTTCTATCAACCTTCCACAATGACATACGACTAGGGACATAACAAGAATGTACAAACTCTTAACATCCGTACGATCTCATCATTCAAGTCATGTACTTGAAGGCATACGTCATTGAGTATTGTCATTCTCTAGACATTCAATATGTTCTTTCATTATCTCATAACTGACTGAACCAGAATGAATTGGAAGCTTGCCATTGATATTTATCAAATCAATCTTAATGTATCCCACCAATCATCCCATGATTGGCACTCAGGGCATACATACCAACAGACTCCCACTTGCACTGTGAGCCAATCACCCTTGAATCATATTCTTAGTGATTTCCAAACATGTCCCACATGTTCTAGTGCTAACACAGTGAGTTATGGCAACACTTTGCCTAAGTCAGTATTATTGCATGTCTCACATCTCTTCACTGTACGTCTTACGTATGAGATGGAGTTGTCATAATATGCGATCCAATATTCCTTTGCTAACCTTTAGCCTCATTGCATAACTAAGCACTCGTTACTTGTCATCAATGACCAGAATATCTTTAAGTTCATCTTTATGAACTCCCAGATCCATATAGTGTCCACTTCTATTCTCTAACACACATATACTTTACATTTTATTTTAAAATGACTTTATTGGAACATTTCCATTTTTCAACGCACATTCACTTTTATATATCCCATATATACTTTGCGATAAATTTTTTGTCTTTTTTGGAAGTTCACATCAGTGTAACTCTTTACATTGAATCCTTCCTGATTTCCATAGAACTAGTACTTATCAAGTTCTCATGGTATTCCAGTAACCCTTACTGGAACTAGACATACATCCACTCATCATGTCCCAACATACGAGATATCAGGATGAGCATATCATATTGTCATGTCATACATATAAGATGATAAATACATTTTATTCTTGCTATGTCCATACATGCAAGATAAAGGTATGATTACATACATGATAGATCCATATCTATTCTTTGTGTTCCCGTTCTTCATAAGAATTGGGACAATTGGCTCTGGGATACTAACTCCATGTATCATGGACACATTTTCTCCCACTGAATCTATGTATACTAAACCCTTTAGTATAGATTTCCAATGTATGCTCTCTCTTTTCTAGGTCAAGAGATTTTCAAGAACTATCTCTATAGGTCTCTATTCCTATCACATAGGAAACGTCTCTATCTTCCCTAAAGATAATTTCCACAAAGGATTCCATTCTAGAACATCTCATTCCTCATCAATATGTGGAATGCAAATACACTCCCACTAAATCACAGATCCCTTCTTTATCTTTGTCATATCAGTCAAACCCTTTGACTATATTATTAAAGTAAAGATCCCATCTCTCAGTTGCTTGTACTCAATCAATCACATTGATTAGTCCATTGTAACTTATAGACTTCATTTGCATTAATGGATTCATAAACCTTATAGGTTGTGTCACGTATACATCCTTGTCTTATTCATCATAGGAATGCAGTTTTAATATCCATATGCCAAATGTCTTAGTCATTAAGTTGCAATCAATAAGCATGATCCTTCTTAAAATGTCATCCATGTGTCTTGACGCTTAAGACTCATTCACACTTATAGATTTTATCCCAACGGGTTCTACCACTAAGGTCATACCTTATGGTTCACATGGAAGTCATTTAGGACCTTATGGTCATAAACCGTAACTCAAAATCCGGTTTCTCAATATCATCTACATTGTTGACTCATCATATGACCAACTCATCATATAAATAATTGAGGTGTATCTATTAAGGAATTTGAGAACTCACAACACTTTGTGATTCTTAATATCCTTTATTAGTGTAAGATATTCTCTATTTAAGAAGAATTTAGTTATTTGATAATCATCCTCTAACTCCTTAGAGTATGACTCCTTTTTGATTTAGATATCACTATATCTTAATCATGAGTTCTCTATGATACACTATCATAATCACTCATAAGGTTCTCAAACATTTGGTTTAAGTATCTCATTCATTGATCACATCAAGAATAATTACTTTTACCAAATTTGTACTTCATTCATGATCTTCTTGAACACTTCAAGATATTCATATTGGTATTTCTCTAAAAACCATTTGAAGTATTAGCATTTGCTCCAATAGGTATGTAAATAAATCATATGTATTATATCTCATAAGATAATCATTCTCTCACTACCACTAGTGAAGATTGATTTATAATGTCCAAGATATTCATGTCTCTTAATGGTTCACAACCAAAAGAGTCTAGTTTTATCCATCAATATGGAACTAGAAATGAATTCCCATGATAATGCTAATTATTTATTTGAGTTATAAATAACTTTTAGGTATCATTTTATCTTATGCATACCAAGTACCACAAGATAAAGAAAGGCATTGCCACAGAGATCAACTATATTGATAGCCATCTTGTCATTACAAGATGCAACAATAAAGTACTTCTATTGGCAAATTGAAATAGCAGTTCTCAACTCTATTTTGTGCCCTTTAGGATGAAATAAACTGAAAGGTACTCCTTTGTTTGTCCTTTCACAAAGACCATCACTTATTTTTAGATCTTGCATATCATATATGTCAGATCTTCATCTTGGTATCATATACCTCATATAAAGAAGTGTTTATTTCATGATACCTACGGTGGAGATCTCTATCCCCTCCTTTCATCTTCTTTTGTTCTTCCAGATGTAGAGGGTAATTTATCCTCCCTCATTCACCCTTCCCATATGCCTTGAGGCTGAAGATGGCTTGGGTTGCTGGCTAGCATCAGAACACTTCTTTTCTTTGCCCTTGACCTTGCCTTTAAGACTTACCCTTTATTGATCACATCAAAGATTATGATTTGTCTTTCTTCATCTATGCCTCTACTATCCTCAACATGTCCAACAACTTTGTCAATGTCTTATCAAAGTTGTTCATGTTGTAGTTCATCATGAACTGTATGATTCTCACAACATATGCAGTATCATACCGGTAGCCAACTCTTAACTCAAAGGGAATCCTAGTCTAGTCAGGTTTTCCACATACCCAATCACATTGAGTGTGTGAGAACCAACTGGATCTCCTTCTGTCATGACATACTAGGACAGTGTCTTAGAGACATCATATGTCTCATGTTGTCTCTACTACTCATAGTTCAGAGAATACAACATCAAGCACTCCACATCAATGGCATCCTCGTTATGCTTCCAATAAGCATCCCTTTCAGCCTTTGGTGTGGTGGGAGCGAGTTCATCTGGTTCTGGTATAACTAGGACTTAGTACTTTTGCTCTTCGATTGAAAACACTTCTCAAAGTCCTTATCAATCGTGGAATTATTCCCATTTAGCTTGTCCTTCTCAAGGACCGATCGCAATGAGAAGTAATTGTTGTTTGTGGCCATTTGTACTACAAAAGGAAATATATGCAATTTAGTCCAAAAACTTATTTTTGACTTATTTGATTGATTTGAAAAAGTCTTACAATATAATTAGGACTTTAATTAATTTATCGCTCCCATAGTCTTTGTTCAAATTGATAGCCCTCACCATCAATTCGGAAGATTGCAGTGTACAACCTTCTAGTGGGTCAAGATCCTGAAATCCTCTCAGTCATGTACCAATTAGGGCTGTCACCCACAAATTAGATTTTCCAGGTAGGCAACTCTTGCCAATTGCATCATATGCAACTCTTAAAAGATGTCATGCTTAACTCCTTGCCATGATCACCTCCATGCCTCAAGGTGCTAGATCCTATCTAGGTCACCTTGTTAAGTCTGACCCAAAGCCAACATGATGAATATGCACCCTTCTAGGGCAGACCAACATATCCATCCTTCACGCTTCCACGAGATAGACGGACACCATGCTAGGGCATGCCCCTACTTGGTCGATCAAGCTTTTCACGTGTGTCACATTTGGAAGGCATCTAAAACTTAATATTTATTGAGGGATTTGGTTTTATAGGTACATATACATTTCCAATCACCACAATATATAGTACATATCATATACATGCTATATCCCATAGAAAACATGTAAAATGATAAAAGCGATGATTATGGCCATCGTAATGTGATTCCTCAAGCCAAGTGGAATCATGATCATCTAGGTCCACATCACATGCAACTTGTATAAGATGAACTCTGTGCTTTTCCATTTTGGGTTTGATCAACTCATCTCCATGATTGATCAGCTCACCATCAGGCCGGTCAGTTGGGTTCCACCAGCCGATCGACTGGCATCTCTAGCTGATCGGTTCACTGATCATCGGGCATCTCTTCAGGTCACCACCCGCTCGTCTTGCTCCATGAACCAGCCACCTTGGTCCACCAGCCGATCATCTCACACCTGAGATGATCGTCTCGATCCTCCAGGTGTCCACCATTCTTTGACATAACAGGAAATAAACTAATCCTATTTACAATTGTGTTGAGAAACCCTGAGTTACATTCAGGGGGGAGAAAAGGTAGGAAAGAATCTTGAGTTATCTCGAGTTACATCAAGAATAGGAGGTAGTGAATCGGTGCACAGACCGAGATGCAAGCAACAACAATCAACCACACATAAATTTAGGGTTTATGGCCACAATTACGCTATAATCACCACAAAAACCATTTAAGGGCGACGCATATCGAATGCATTTATATGCCATATCATATATATATATGTAGGGATTTTGTGGATTTATATTGGACATACATAAAGACAATTAATTATTTGCATCGTATGCAATAAATAAAAGGTGACAAACCAAAAACTGATCATATCGATTATCCTAAAGTATAGAATGTTGACGTGGCTCTAATACCACTGTTGGGTTTTAGGGGAGGCAGAGATGGCAGTGGAAATAAAAAAAATCTCCCCAAACCCAAAACCTAAAGAGATCTCATCAACATCTATATAGTAGGATGGATGGTTTGTAGAGGTGTACCTTGTCCCGAGGCTTTCTTGGTGATGTAACCTCACGGCGAGTACAGTCTTCACCTCCGGTCTTGGACGACGTTTATGCAACTCCTAGTCATACTTGGACTGACAAATTGACAGTTGTCCTCCGAGCGACAGAAATCTTCTGCCTCTGTAGTGTTGGGTTTTGTGGAGAAAACATGCGCGGCAAAAGCAACAAAATCCACGCAACCCGATACAGGATCTCGTCGACAACAATGTATTTGAAAGGAGTGTTTGCGGGATATACCTTATCGCGGAGCAAGTCCGGCGACATCCCGTTACATGACGGTGCAATGCTGCTGACCTACACAGACGAAACTTTTCTCCCATTCACTATCACAGGAAGATTCGGCGGCGCTCCTTTGTGGCATCATGTACGCCGATCGTAGCGCGTACAGGTGGTCATCGACGTCCTCCAAACACAGGCGTCAAGGCGTCTGTGTCTCTACTTCATCCACGCGGATGGACGGAACTCCACGTCGCACTTCCCAAGCCGACGGGAAGGAGTCGTGTCTCTGCGGCGGCGTTCTAGCGGCACGTTTCTCTCCTTTCTCTCCTAAGGACGATGACGGCTAGGGTTTACCTGCGTGAGCGTAAACTAAAAGCGTCTCTCGATATCTTATATATATATCGGCTGTCAATCCTCCTTTAAATAGGATACGAAGGGAAGTAAGGTTTCCTAAACCCATCTGTAAACAATAATGTTGCGTTAATTAAAATGCTCGTGGATTAATTAGAATATTCTGGAATTCATTAATTAACCAAATAATCACATTAATTGATTAATTAATATCTGACTCCATGCAATCTCTTGGGATGGCTTTATGTGCATATACCCCAACAAACTCCCACTTGCACTTAGAGCCAGTCACTCCAATATTATTCTAATCAATTACATAAACATTTTAGTAATCAATGTGATTCGAAGCAATTCCAATCAAATCCACAATTATACTCCTATTCCAACACATCCTATGTGTGTGACCCGGTAGGCTCCAAATTTCGTTGGCAGTGATATCCATAATCATATTATGATTTCACAAGCAATGATTGGTATCTAGCAAGACTTCATTGCCACCCAAGTAATTGGAGAAGTTGGAGAACAACTTAACCTATCATTCATGACTGGTGTTACAGTGATTGTATAGTTCCCTTGTCACTGATATCCTGATTGAACTCGAGTCCTGGAACTGTTATCCTCTTCAATGTTCAATCCATGTTCCTTTAACTAGAGCAGACTGTCTGAGATATATGTAAACTCAATATCACATATTGATTCACATCAGCATGGCCATGCATTTCTCAGTCTCTCTTATCAAGTGGCCGAAATATCAAACTCCCGTAAAAAGGACAAATTCCATCTACATCACTCACAGTCATCCCCATGTGTCACAATGCACCCAAGCACCATCTTTATGGCAATCCTTATTTAGGACCACGGTGGATGATGTCAAAGTACACCGAACGACATGTGATAAGTGTAGTGACTTTAGGTCTAAGAACCATAATCACCACCATCATTATAAGATGTGACTCTAACTACCAATCATGGTATCCATGTGTCACTCTCAAGGTGGGTCTATCCGATACATTTTTCTCTAAAAAGTATCTACGTATTTGGTTTCATATCTCCATATCATGGATAATGAGATTCTTCCATCAACCAACATACATTCTAATCTTATGTGTTATTGATGTCTATGGATATTTCCACAACAACAACTGATTAGGGACAAAACAAGAATACATACTCTTAGCATACATATGATCTCACTCTTTAGGTCATCAACCCGAAGACATATGTCATTGAGTATATTATTCTATAGACATCTATAAGTTTTATGGTCATCTCACAATATAAAACACAAACATATAGATTGGAATCTTGCCTTTATTTATATGATCAATGTAGTATTACAAATCATTTACATAGTATCCCATTACAATCATTGAATGACAGTCTCTATGGGCATACATACCAACAAATTCCCACTTCACCCTATACCCAATCACTCATGAATCTCAATCCAAGTGATCAAACATGTCTGTCATGTTTCTGCTGTGAAAGTGCCTTTGTGAACGGGTCAGCCACATTGCTTTCTGTAGGTACTCTGCAAATCTTCACATCTCCTGATTGTATGATCTCTCGTATGAGATGGAACCACCGTATAATATGTTTGGAACATTGGTGCAATCTTGGTTCTTTAGCCTGTGCAATTGCTCCGTTGTTGTCACAAAACAACTCAATTGCATCATGACGTGTATTTTACTACGCGCTAAAAACGCAAGTGTACGCGTCGAGTAATATAGGCCTTTGTGAGGCCCGAGTCGAACACAGGGATACGTTGAATTATTGGAGACTTCTACTAACTATTTGCGATCAGCTAAGCCGGATAACAAAGTAGGGTTTGTTGTCAAAATTAAAAGAAAATAAAAAATAAAACAAAGCAACAATCGATTAAAGGTTAATTTAATCAATTCAAAAGGATATCTTTAGGATTTCGATTTCACCGCGGGTCAACATTGCATTAGGTTTCATATAACTCATCAATCTTCTCTCTCTTTCCGGGTAGTGGCCTGAAAATAGAATTACCCACTGTCATGGTGTAATTCACTACTTAGGTTTAGGTTGATTCCACCGTCGTAGTAATCATTCCCCTAAACTAAGCGCATTACGAACGATCTCTCAGTTTCCACCATTAATTTTACACCTCCTTTGTCAAGGGATTTATCGATTAATGTAGGTTTCGTCTCTTTTCAACCGTTAATCCTTCTGTCGAAGTGATTAAGGGCATTAAGTTACTATTATGGTGATCAAGCATAACAATATATGGAGAAAATGAAACTATACCATGGATTTAAGAGAGAAAATATGAATTATTAATATAAAATTGTCATACAATGAATCCCCGGGCTACTCCTGGTCCTAAAGACAAAGGGGATTAGCCCCGCATGGTCATATCAATGAAAGACAGAGGAGTAGAGAAGAAAAACATGGGAAACATGGAGAAAACTCGTGTAACCCCTGATACAAAGGTGTTCCTGGAGATCCTCCTCGAGAAACGTGCGTTTTGCGCAAAATCGCCCGTCGGAGGTGCCCGGATCGCTCGGTTGACGGCCTTCGTATCTCATCTCCTATCTCTCTCTCTCCTTCTTGGATATTGTGCAACACAATGTCCTCTCCCCCTCGGGCCGTCCGTGCTCTTCTTAGGTCATAGGACCACTTTTCGGCTCCGAAAAAGCTCAACCGTCGGATTAAAACGCTCCGTTTTAGTGCTGAAAATCACCAGATCCCGACGCTGTCGATGGTATCGACCCCAAGGTCGATGGTATCGACCATGGGACAGGTTATTCCTTCAAAGATCGCGTTTTGGGGTTGCTTTTTGATGAAATGTCGATACTATCGACCTGGGGGTCGATAGTATCGACTCCGGACAATGCAAAAGTGTCTGAAAAAGTGCCGAAACATGTGTATAAGTCCGGGGATTATATAAAATCATTAAAATATGATAAAAGAAGTATAATTTGATGCAAAAAGAGTTTAAGGGCCAACTATAGTGAATTATGCAAATATAATCAAGAAAATGACAAATACATGCATAAAACAGATATAAAATAAGCCTATAAAAGTGACTCAAAACCCATGCATCAAACTCCCCTAAGCTTAAACCTTGCTCGTCCTCGAGCAACAAAACTTTGGATCTAGTTGAGATAAGTCAGCAACAGGACATAAATACATGAAATGAATCTACATCATCCCCACTTTCTTTCCACAAACTGGCCCTCATTGACCACTGGACACTAACTGCCATCTAGGCGACCAAAGACCTATGTAAAAGATGTCCGTCCCCCAATCAATGAAACACTATCAATTAAAGCAGTTAATATGATAAACTCATCAGGTCCATACTTGATGCATCTTGTGATCTCCTATCTACGTTGCTCATTTCCTAACTACCATCTAAATGGAAGCAGATCTCCTGATATTAATGAATGAGGAGAATATCATGGGTGGCCTACCGATTAGAGCAACGGGTGGATGGGATAGGTGGTTGTGGAAGAGATGGAAGCACATAATAGTCAATCATGCAATACAAAAATTAATGACCTATCATGATGCAAAATGCAAGTGAAAATGTCCTAATGTTACATTTTTGGTGGAATGATGCATGCACTATCATTCCGTCTCAAGGTGAGATGGAATATCTAAGAAAACTACACCATGTGCTTATTCTTCTTAATATGTAAGTGAGAACATGTTCCTTTCTCCCTCTCATTCCTACTTACTTCTCAATTCTTTTTTTTTTCTCTCTTTTTTTTCTTCTCTTTTTTTTCAATTATTTTTTCAATTTTTTTTCAAGCCCTTATTTTCATAGATGACAATGAATTATATGTCGGGCTCACTTCTTGTTACATACTTGTGCATCTGAAGCATTCTATTTGGAGGGTATGGAACAAGTTCATCACCTTTAATGTTTTCAGAGTAACATAAGATACATGGTGTAAAATATGCTCAAAAGATGTAAATGCAACTACATAATGACAGTTATGCAACTACTATGACATGCACCTAAGGATAATGTGCATGTATAACTACTCTATCCTTTTTTTTATTCATTTTCATGCAAAAAAATGTGAAAATAGATATAATGCAAGACCTATCTACATGGTATGCAATCAAAGAGTGAAAGACAGTAATGTGCTCCCATTTCTTATGGTGGAGTGTGAATGAAATTGCGGTGGATCAGATCACAAGACTATTTGACAGAACCTTTCGAAAATAGCATATGTCCCTCTCTAAAGACCTGTGTACAGGGTAACTGAAGGATTTCTCTCTTAAACTTTAGTCTAAGGTCACGTTAGCGTTTGGTCGGTTTGGGCTCAAACATCCTTGTCAATCACTTTTCCTTAGACAATAAAGATGGTCATTCATGTCCCCGTGTCCTGAAGCTGACTCACCCAAACACTTCCTCAGTTATGCAACTCAATTACTCACAAGAATAAGCTCAAAAAGTTTTCAATATACTCATATTTTCATGTGCACACAACCCAAGAGTAAAACTTGCAATTGAAATCATGCATTTATTGCTCCACAGATTACACTAGATAGATGTGGATCCTACAAAAGCGGTAAACCTAAAAATAAAAACAACTAATATCTCAAAAGTAAAATCAACATGAATAAGTAAGTAAAAACTAAGATAGAGGGTTGTTCCAACACCCCCCCTAAGCTTGAATATGACTATGGCCTCATAGTCAACATTCTCACTTAAGAGGTGGAACAACTGTACCATTCGCTTTGAAGTGTGGTGAAGAAGGATGGTCAGATGCTCAAGTAGACCAAGTGATGCTTGTTATCTCCCTCCTTTTTGTGGCCCATTTTTGTGTCTTAGTGGTTCTATGATGTGACTTGCTTCATCCATCTTTCCTCTACAAAATACGGTTTGAAAAAATCTCGTTTCGATACCTTTTAAGGCTTGTTTTATGTAGCTGTCCTGCAGGTGTCGACCCAGACTCAGCGATTTTGTTGAATCGATGCATCTAAAAGCCTGGGAACTCAAAAGTGTCGATACTATCGACCCTAGGGTCGATGGTATCGACTTTTCTTCAGCGTTTACTTCTCCAAACTCGATACTATTGACATGGGTGTCGATAGTATCGACCTTAACATTCTGCACACTTCAAAACACGAGTTAGGGTACCATTTTTACAAAAATTATCAAAACCTAAGCAAAAACTAAGTACATAAACATAAAAGAACATAACCAAACGTAAAATTGAACCTAAAGTTGGGTTGCCTCCCAACAAGTGCCCTTGTTTAATGTCCTAGGCTTGACATAAAGATACCTTTAACCTGGGTTGTCAAAAGATGTCTCCAATGAGTCATGTGGCAATTTGAATTGAACTCGATCATGTCCAATCCCCAAGGTCAATGTACCTCTCCCAATGGCAACGATGACATCAGCCGTAGCTTGGAACGGCCTTCCCAATAGCATCTCGCAACTTTGGAGCTGTGGCATGTCCATGACAACAAAATCTACCGGGAAGATGAACCTGTCTACCTTGATGAGTACATCCTCGCACACTCCATATGGCCTTACAATGGACCCATCCGCCAATTCAATTGTCGCGGCCGACTTCTTGATTTCTTTTAACCCAAGTTTCTGAAATGTCGCCAGAGGCATGAGATTTATGCTGGCACCTGAATCACATTGTGCTTTAGGAAAATGTTGATCACCTATCAAGCATGGAATGTAGAAACCTCATGGGTCTTTTCTCTTCTTTGGCGAACTCCCGTGAATCATAGAACTCACCGTCTCATTCATCCGACAAATATCATCGTCTTTTATCCACCTCTTCTTATTGATGATTTCTTTGATGAGCCTCCCATAGGCGGGAACCTTCTCGATCATCTCCACTAATGGAATATTGATGTGGAGTTTTCAGAATATTTCCAAGAATTTCCTATAGTGTCGGTGCTCCTTCTTCGGCTTCAGATTGTCCCGACTTGACACATCTGTCGCATTGACACGCTTGTGAGGAGGCACATATGAGCTTTTCGGGGTCAACTCCCCTAAGCTTGCTTCAATCACTCCCTCTGACATGGGCTTTGGCGAGACATCATCAACAGTAATAGCTTGTTGTGGTTCCTCTCTCGCATTCGATGTTTCCACACGTGCACAAACAACCTTCAATTGTTCTTCTTGCCTAGATGGAGATGCAATATTCATAACTCGCTGTGATTTTCTGAAGAAAGGGTTTCCGCCCGGTAGTCCATAGTAAGTGCGTGGATACGGTATCGCCAGTGTCGCATGCATATTAAAAGTCATTTTTCTTTCTTCTTTAGCTTCTTGCACCTGAGATTCCTCCTCATTGCTTACCACAGACATATACTTGACCTGATGGTGTGCTTGGGCCACGTTTGCATTCTCGGCCGGTTTTTGTTGATTGGCGTGCTTGATGGCCACCACTTCACTAGAAATCTGTGCCACAGTGGTTTCTAATGCCCGCATTTGTGCTCCATGTCTTTGCAGCGTCTGTCCAAACTTGGTTAGAATATCACCTTGAGATTGTAATTGTTTACCAAACATAGCCATCATCTCGTGATTCTGCTGCACCATTTGACTAAGCAACTCGGTGCTTTTATCTTCAGCTCTCAGTTGTGGCTTTGCATCCGGATCTTGTAGGAAATTGTTAGGATCCTTCAATGAGAACTTCCTATCCTTCCTCCAAGCATAATCATTATTTCTATAGCCCTGTTGTTGCATGAATTTGACCTGAGATTCTTCATCGGCTTCTGCATCTTCTTTGGCAAGCAATTTCTTAGCAAGAAGGTCTAATTTATCATTTAACTCTTTGATGGCCTTTGACTCCCCCACAGCCTGAACATGCTCTACGACGTCTCTGTCGCCCCAGGATTGCTTCTTTGCCATATTCCTCAAGATCTCCCAACATCGAGTGTCTGTGTTATTCAAGAAGAATCCGGAACCGGCTGAATCAAGGTTGCTTCTATCATGCTCGGAGAGAGCAAAATAGAAGATCTTCACTTGGGTCTCCTTACCCAGCCCATGATGCAGGCATCGCCTGAGCATGATCTGAAATCTCTCCCAGATCTCAGAATAAGTCTCGCCTGCTTGTTGAGTGAAGTTGTGGATCTTTCTTATCATGTCATTGGTCTTTTCGGGTGGAAAGAACCTCTCGAAGAAGACCTCAACCATGTGGTCCCAAGACTCCACATATTCATCATCTAAGTTATGCAGCCATTCGCGCGCAATTCCCGCTAGTGAACTCCGGAAGAGCTTCAAGTAGAGCACGTCCTGTGGAAATCTATCGATCTTTACCATATCACAATTCTCCACAAACTGACTTATGTGCGCGACGGGGTCTTCATTTTTGAGCCCGTGGAAGGCATTAGACTTCACCAAGTTGATCAAAGCTGGATCAATCTTGTATTTCGGAATATTCAGCACTTGCTTCTTTATAGGCCCTTTGGAAGCGGACGAGGAAGAAGCCTTGATCTTCTCCCATATTGTCTGTGGCTCATCCATCTCTTCGTGTTCGTGTTCAGAATTTATATCCTCCAGCTCGTCTTGATTATATTCGCCCTCGTCTTCTGGTCCCGGCAGCGGAACCTCTGGTGTGCGACCCGCGTAGTCAGTACTACGCGTCTGCACCATGCACAGTACCTGAAAAGAGAAAATTCGAGTTCAATACAGTGCTATGACGAGTATAAAAATTATCGAACAATTTAAAAATATTTGAAGTTGTTTCAATCTAAATAAAAAAAATTTTGGCCTAGAGTGGCCGCTCGTAGCACTCAAAGTGCCAACAATTCGCCGTATCCCCGGCAACGGCGCCAAAAACTTGACGTGTATTTTACTACGCGCTAAAAACGCAAGTGTACGCGTCGAGTAATATAGGCCTTTGTGAGGCCCGAGTCGAACACAGGGATACGTTGAATTATTGGAGACTTCTACTAACTATTTGCGATCAGCTAAGCCGGATAACAAAGTAGGGTTTGTTGTCGAAATTAAAAGAAAATAAAAAATAAAACAAAGCAACAATCGATTAAAGGTTAATTTAATCAATTCAAAAGGATATCTTTAGGATTTCGGTTTCACCGCGGGTCAACATTGCATTAGGTTTCATATAACTCCTCAATCTTCTCTCTCTTTTCGGGTAGTGGCCTGAAAACAGAATTACCCACTGTCATGGTGTAATTCACTACTTAGGTTTAGGTTGATTCCACCGTAGTAGTAATCATTCCCCTAAACTAAGCGCATTACGAACGATCTCTCAGTTTCCACCATTAATTTTACACCTCCTTTGTCAAGGGATTTATCGATTAATGTAGGTTTCGTCTCTTTTCAACCGTTAATCCTTCTGTCGAAGCGATTAAGGGCATTAAGTTACTATTATGGTGATCAAGCATAACAATATATGGAGAAAACAAAACTATACCACGGATTTAAGAGAGAAAATATGAATTATTAATATAAAACTGTCATACAATGAATCCCCGGGCTACTCCTGGTCCTAAAGACAAAGGGGATTAGCCCCGCATGGTCATCTCAATGAAAGACAGAGGAGTAGAGAAGAAAAACATGGGAAACATGGAGAAAACTCGTGTAACCCCTGATACAAAGGTGTTCCTGGAGATCCTCCTCGAGAAACGTGCGTTTTGCGCAAAATCGCCCGTCGGAGGTGCCCGGATCGCTCGGTTGACGGCCTTCGTATCTCGTCTCCTATCTCTCTCTCCTTCTTGGATGTTGTGCAACACAATGTCCTCTCCCCCTCGGGCCGTCCGTGCTCTTCTTAGGTCATAGGACCACTTTTCGGCTCCGAAAAAGCTCAACCGTCGGATTAAAACGCTCCGTTTTAGTGCTGAAAATCACCAGATCCCGACGCTGTCGATGGTATCGACCCCAAGGTCGATGGTATCGACCATGGGACAGGTTATTCCTTCAAAGATCGCATTTTGGGGTTGCTTTTTGATGAAATGTCGATACTATCGACCTGGGGGTCGTCGATAGTATCGACTCTGGACAATGCAAAAGTGCCTGAAAAAGTGCCGAAACATGTGTATAAGTCCGGGGATTATATAAAATCATTAAAATATGATAAAAGAAGTATAATTTGATGCAAAAAGAGTTTAAGGGCCAACTATAGTGAATTATGCAAATATAATCAAGAAAATGACAAATACATGCATAAAACAGATATAAAATAAGCCTATAAAAGTGACTCAAAACCCATGCATCACATCACCAGTGCTTGGAACCACTCCAAGTTCAGAAATGAACTTCTTGATCCACATAGCTTCCTTTGCAACATTAGATGCAACAATATATTCTGCCTCTGTTGTAGAATCCACAACTGTCTCTTGCTTAGAACTCTTCTAGCTCACAGCTTCGTTGTTCAGGCAAAACAGAAATCCAGATTGCAATCTGTAGTCATCTTTGTCAGTTTGGAAGTTAGCATCGGTGTAACCCTTTACCATGAGCTCTTCCTCACCACCGTATACCAAGAATTGATCCTTAGTCCTTATCAAGTACTTTAGGATGTTCTTTACGGCTGTCTAGTGACATTCACCTGGATCTGACTGATAATGGCTTGTCATGCTCAAAGCATACGACACATCAGGATGAGTACATAACATCACGTACATGATAGATCCAATTGTTGATGCATATGGAATCTTACTCATGCGTGCCCGTTCATCACATGAACTAGGACATTGGGATTTAGAGATCGTAACCCCATGGGACATGGGAAAGTTACCTCTCTTAGAACCCTCCATTCTAAACCTCTTTAGCACCTTGTCAATGTATGTGCTCTGGCTTAGGCCTAGAAGCCTTCTAGATCTATCTCTATAGATCTTGATCCCAAGTATATAGGATGCTTTGCATAAATCCTTCATAGAGAAAGTCTTCCCTAGCCAACCTTTTACTGCCTTAAGAGTAGGGATGTCATTTCCCATCAATAGTATGTCATCCACATACAACATGAGAAATACGATTGTGCTCCCACTAACCCTTTTGTAAACATAATGTTCATCTTCATTTTGACTAAAGCCAAACTTTTTGACTACTTCATCAAAACATAGATTCCAGCTCCGAGATGCTTTCTTCGATCCATAGATTGACCTTTGTAGCTTACAGACTTTATTGGCTTCCTTTGGATTGATAAAACCCTCAGGTTGTGTCATGTACACATCCTCGAGTAAATTCCCATTAAGGAATGCTATTTTAACATCCATCTGCCAAATCTCATAGTCATGATAAGCTGCAATGGAAAGCATGATCCTGATGGATTTAACCATGGCAACTGGTGAGAAGGTCTCATCATAATCAACACCTTGAATTTGACGGAATCCTTTCGCAACCAATCTACCTTTATAGGTTTGAACATTTCCATCCATCTCAGTCTTCTTCTTGAAGACCCACTTGCACCCTATGGGTCTTACCCCTTCGGGTGGATCCACCAAGGTCCATACCTTGTTGGTGTACATGGATTCCATCTCAGATCTCATGGCTTTGAGCCATTTCTCAGATTCTGGTCCCTTAGTAGCTTCTAGATAAGAAGTTGGCTCATCTGCTATGCCCAATTCGTCATTGTCTTGAGTCACGACACTACTACAGAAACAACATTCAATGTCTCTTTTCTGGGCATCGGTTATTTACACAAACCGACACCTATAACATTCCATGTCTTTGATTTAGTAAATCTGACATCTATATTCGAAGACCAGCCATACACGGGTACCGCTTTGTATTCAGCGTCGTCTAAGTAAAACACACTGATGCCTAAAATCTCCTGCGAAATCCAATTTTCAAGCGAAAAGAAAAAGTGTCACATACAACGTCAGTTTTTTAATTACTAACCGACGCCTATATAAGATGAAAATTTGCGTGAAAAGTGTCACATACAGTGTCGGTTATCCTGTGATAACTGACGCTGATAATGGTTCCCGCCAAATAATTTAGGGCAAATATTGTCCATTTGGACGTCGGTTTTGACTATCAACCGACGCTTAAGATGTTTAGGTGTCGGTTGTTTAGACAACCGATGCCTTTTGAAAAACTTAATAGACCCGCAATCACCCGAATCTTCCACTTTCTTCTATTTCATTGCAAGAATTCTCCTACTCTTACTGCCGCTGCTGCTGGTTGCCCGACTCATCCCCCACCCACCGCTGTTGCTGGTTGTGTGCCGCCGCCGCTCCCCTGCTCCTTCTACGCCTCTGACATCTCCGGTCCCTAGTCACTGCACCAGTCTCCGGTCCCTATGCCTGCCTGCCCTGCGGCTGCGCCTGCCTACCTTGCGGCTGCTGGTTCTGGAGCTCACTGGTATTCCTTGCTCGCCGCCGCCCACCACATCCATTCTCCTCGCCGCTGACCTGCTCGACCTAACCTCACCTTGACCTCGCCTTGACCTGCTCGATTTGCTCGTTTGCCCAGGTACCTTTCGACCTACCCAGGTGGCACCCAGGCACCCAGCCTAGTTAGGCCTCTGGGAATCCTGGGCGGATGCTTGGGCTGCGCCATGGCACAATGCTACTGGGTGTATTTTTTAAAAAAAATTAAGTTATTTACTGATTTGTGTTTATTTATGTACTGATTTGTATTATTTATGTATTGTTTCACGAATTAATTGATCATCTACTGCTGCCCGTTGTCTCCCTGCCCGTCTCCTGCTCACCTGCCTACTTGCCTGCCTACTCGCCTACCCTCCGTCTCGCCCTCTCTCCCTGCTGACGCCCGACTGGGCTCAAACAGAGGTAAACCCTATTTGATCAACATTACTACTTGTATGATCCTAGTGATTAAAAGCACTCTTTCCTGGTCCCCTCAATAACTAATGTTCCCTTGAGATGAGTGTTAATTGATCTAGCTTGCTTACTCTCTTTGTAATGCCATCTTTTATGTGCTATGACCCACTAGTCACTTTTAGAGTATTAAAATGATGCAACTTGTACACTTGTTAAATTTGAATCTATAAATCCTATGAAATGATATCACCCCACAAAATCAGTAGTCACTATTATGTCTTGTACACCCTAGAATCAAGATCTAATACTCTTATGCTATTTTAACACCATGAGACATTTTTTGCTCATTCTAGTGGATTATTTTGACCTATGATGACCTAACATGAAACCATGCTCTTAATGATATGATTTTGTTGGCCTAGAAACCCATCCAATATTTACTCATTAGGAGTAAATCTTGGATAGTCCCCAGTTTGGGACTGTTCTTGAACACCTAATCTCACTTAGGATGTAAGTGTATAATATGTATTGGGTTTTCGAAAAAATTTCGGCAGCATTTCCCCATTTGTTCTCTGAGTACATATGTACTTAGAGAACAACGGGGAAATTCTACTGAAATTTTCTTGAAAACCCAATACACATTATACATTTACTAGTGAGATTAGGTGTTCAAGGATGGGATAGGTGGTACACATTTATTATATATAAGAATGACATCACATGTATTTGTTAACTGTAGATCCTAATCTTGTCCTAATATATACTTGTTTTTTCTTTGATCATAGAATGGATAGATCATGGATGTCCATTCGCAATCGCTGCACCCTAGAGTTTATATCTGGTCTTGATCAGTTTATTAGATTTTTCGAGGAACATAGGAAACCTGGAGATAGATACTGTCCATGTAGGCATTGCGGTAACAACTTGAAAGTCAGCACTGGTGACAAAATCAAAAGTCATGTCATGTGCAACGGGATTGTACAAGGCTATACAGAATGGCACTGGCATGGAGAGATTTCAAACTCAAAACCAGTGGATGTCGATAGTAGTGCTTGGGTGGAAGAAGAAATTGCCTCTGATGACATAGATGTGAATGAACCAGTTCCAGTAGACATCGTTGATGCGATGCTGGATAGTTGTAGGGTAGAGCACACCGATCCACCTCCTATCTTTAGAAACATTGTGTATGATGTTGAGATACCGTTATACACAGGCTATGCTAAGTTTACGAAGCTTAGCACTGTGTTTAGATTGTATAAGTTGAAAGCTAACAATAGATGGAGGGACAAAAGCTTCACTTCATTGTTGACTTTGTTGAAAGAAATGCTTCTTGAAGGAAACGAGATGCCAATCTCAACATACCGGGTAAAGAAATTGTTGTGCCCAATGGGAATGGAGGCCAAGAAGATACACGCATGCCCGAATGATTGTGTATTATTTCAAAAGGATTATGTGGATTTGAAAGATTGTCCAAAATGTGGTGCGTCACGGTATAAATTGACGACTTCGGGGGAGTCCAAAACTGGTTCTCCTGCCAAGGTGATGTGGTATCTACCTATAATATCACAGTTTCAATGCTTGTTTGCAAATCTGAAATATGCGAAGAATTTGAGGTGGCATGCATATGTTAAGAAAAATAATGATGGGATCCTACGATATGCATCTGATTCCCCACAGTGGAAGAAGATTGATCTATTATACCCAAAATTTGGTGAAGAAGATAGGAATCTAAGACTCGGGCTTTGTACAGATGGGATGAATCTGTACGGGACATTGAGCAGCCAACATAGCACTTGGCCAGTCATGCTTGTTATATACAATCTTTCTCCCTGGCTGTGTATGAAAAATAAGTACGTTATGCTGTCATTGTTGATATCGGGCCCTAAACAACCCGGAAATGATATCGATGTTTATCTTGAACCTCTGATTGTTGACTTAAAGAAACTTTGGGCTGAAGGTGTGATGACCTATGATGCTTCAAGAAGAGAGACATTTCATTTGCATGCTATGTTGTTTTGCACTATTAATGAATTTCCAGCATACGGGAATTTGTCTGGATATAGTGTCAAAGGAGCTAAAGCGTGTCCTATATGTGAAGAAAACACTGATTCAATAAGACTAAAACATGGCGGCAAGACTGTATATCTTGGTCATCGAAGGTTTCTTTCAAAATTCCATCTGTATCGTAGGAAGCGCAAAGCATTGAATGGATGGAATGATGAACGGAGTGCACCTAAACCTATAGCAGGGGATGCTGTTTATGAAAGAGTAAAAGACATTGTCAATGAATTTGGTAAGAAATCACAATGTAGTATGGCCACACGGAGTGACAATTCTTCATTCAAGAAGAAGTCAATATTTTGGGATCTTCCTTATTGGAGTTCTTTGATAGTCAGGCATTGTATTGATGTAATGCACGTTGAGAAAAATGTATGTGATAGCGTTATTGGTACTCTATTAAATATACCATGTAAGACTAAAGATGGGATAAAATCTAGACTGGACCTATGTGAAATGGGAATAAGGTCAGAATTAACAGAATTACGTGAAATGTGTAATAAAAGAACATACTTACCTCCCGCTTGTTACACGTTGTCTAGAAAGGAGAAGAAAGCTTTTTGTGAATGCTTAGTAAATGTTAAGGTGTCATAGGGTTACTCATCCAACATCCGTAGATTGGTATCAATGAAAGATCTGAAGTTGATAGGTCTTAAGTCTCATGATTGTCACACTCTAATGCAACAAATATTGCCCGTGGCAATTCGATCTATATTGCCAAAGCATGTAAGGTTTGCAATCACCAGACTTTGTTTCTTTTTCAACAGTCTATGCAATAAAGTTATTGACCCTGATACTCTCGATAATTTGCAAAGAGAAGTGGTTGTTACCCTATGTCAGCTTGAGATGTATTTCCCTCCTTCGTTCTTTGATATCATGGTACATTTTGTTGTCCACTTGACTAGGGAAGTGAAAATGTTGGGACCAGTTTTCTTGCATTGGATGTATCCATTTGAACGATACATGAGCATTTTTAAAGGTGATGTTTGAAAATGTTATCGGCCTGAAGGGAGTATTATTGAAGGTTATGTGGAGAGAGAGGTTATGGATTTTTGCAATGACTTTCTGAGTGGTAATAACACTCCTGTTAATGACAAGAATATCGAGGAGGGCAAAGGAATTTTGGGATCACGGGTGAAAGTAATCAACCATGAGAAGTTGGAACAAGGTCACTTGTATATTTTACACAACATGGACGAAGTGAGTGTTTATATCGAGGAACATACCAATTTCATCAAGAGACAACATCCTCGAGCAAGTTCAATGTGTCTTTCTAGAGAGCATAACAAGACTTTTACTAAGTGGTTTGAAGATAAAATCTTACATCAACTATCTCAAACACCAAATGATATTACGGAAACTATCAAATGCCTCGCCTTTAAACCAAAACCGAATGTTATGTCTCATGAAGGGTTTGACATTAATGGGTTCACATGTTACACAAAGCGCCAAGATGATAAGAGTGTCGTCCAAAATAGTGGGGTCACTCTTCAAGCGTCGACTATGTATTTTGCAAGTGCAAAGGATAAGAGTCCACGTGAAGCTAAAATGTCATATTATGGTGTCATTGAAGACATATGGGAGTTTGACTACATATATTTTAGAATTCCGCTCTTTAAATGTAATTGGGTTGATAACACCAAAGGAGTTATAGTGAATGAATTGGGTTTCACTTTAGTGAACTTTGAAAATATTGGCGAGAAGGGTGAACCATTCATATTAGCATCACATGCGAAACAAATATTCTATATCGATGATCCTGCAAATGATAAATGGTCGGTTGTTCTTCATGGTAAAAGACAGTTCATTGAAGATCCTATAGATGAAGAAGAGTACTATGATAAGTATGATGACTCCAGTCCATTCTCAGTTGGGTTGCCAACTCCACAAAATATTGAAGCTAATGATGACTTATATGTGCGCGGAGATCACAATGAAGGATTGTTAATTGATAAAAGATCACAATTTTAGAGGCATGCATTTTATATTTTTTTATTGAAGCTAAACGTTTGCTTTTTTAATATCAATATTTCACTAACTCTACACTAATAATTTTTGTTTGTATTCTCTTTGAAAAATAAATATAGGAAGAAGGAAGCCACACGGAAATGGAACTACTTGGACCCCAAAGACTGGGAGGAGTTTGTTACCCAAAGAAAAACAGATGAATTCAAGGTATTAAGCGCCACTCCCAATTTACTTAATATACATTTTTATGTATTCACCTATTCAAGATTAACCTTTAGTGTTAACTAATCAATGTGCTAACTAACTAGGCTATCAACAATGCTCAATGAGCAAGCATCCCACACTAAGGTTATATAGATATATAGGCAGCAAGTCATGAAACAACAAAAGAAGCCACAATGAAGAGAAGCAGGATACATATACAATGCATAAAGTGCAGCACGCACAAGTGCTTCAGATTCATATAACAACTGTGTGCTTCAGATTCATATAACAACATGACAGACTAACACATATATAGTGCATAACAACAACAACGCCGAATTTACATACAAAACTAGCTTAGTACATATATAGTGGGACTAAGGTGAAGAGTTAACAGGAGGACAAACAGATTTCACCACGAGTTAACATTGAAGAAGGTCTACTAACCTACACTGAGCTAAACAAGTTTATCAGTACTAGCCTAAGGCACAAGTACCGTTCGTTGGGACAATGACGGTCGTGGAAGCTTAGTGGCCACCAGCTTAGTGGCCACTACACGTTCAACTGGCTAGTGGCCACTAAGCTTCCACGACCGTCATTTTCCCGACGAACAGTACTTGTGCCTTAGGCTAGTACTGATAAACTTGTTTAGCTCAGTGTAGGTTAGTAGACCTTCTTCAATGTTAACTCGTGGTGAAATCTGTTTGTCCTCCTGTTAACTCGTCACCTTAGTCCCACTATATATATACTAAGCTAGTGTTGTATGTAAATTCGGCGCTACTGTTGTTATGCACTATATATGTGTTAGTCTGTCATGTTGTTATATGAATCTGCAGCACTTGTGCATGCTGCACTTTTTGTATTGGACATCGATACCATACATGAGGTATTATATATAGTCTCATTAGTTAGTATGAAATATATCAATCTTATTTTTATATTATTACTTATATATACATCATTCTCTTTGCAGGTGTTTAAAACTGACCACACTATAGGTAAATACTTAAAAGATGTACATGTTCCATACACAATGGAAGTATTAAATGAAGTAAGAGAAGAAGGGTAAAAGCCATTCAAGCAGTGGGGACTGTAAAATATAATTGGGATGATGATAGCGATGTTGAATGATATTTTGTAAATGAATATTTCTAAATGTTTATACATGTTTGAATGTTTATACAAGTATTTGAAAATTTCTACATGTGTGAATGTGAGAATTGAATTGATGTCTGAATGTATCTACTTGTGTGAAAAGTATATTTTTTGATTTTGTAGGTTTGTGGCCTGTTTGTAGGCTGATATCAATGGATGTCGTAAACCTGCAGTTTAGTTTCTGAATTGTAGGTTCTCATCCTACTGACCAGCCACAGTAGGCCTGCAAACTGATAAGAAATAAATAAATAAAACCTAGGCATCAGTTATTTATAGAACACCGTCATCAAAGGCTTACAGCGTTAGTTATTGGATAAAACTGCCGCCTAATATGTCAAACAACCCGATCGTGCAGGAAAGCACAGCCGTGGTGGGATATGGCGTCAGTTATTAGTATAAAACCGACGCCTATAGTACTGAACACGACCGTGCAGGGAAGCACGGTCGTGGCGTCTGTGAATATGGCGTCGGTTAATTAGTTGCAAACTGATGCAGAAAGTGTCCTAGACGGCGCCCTTTTTGTGGCGCGAACCCTTTTGGCGTCAGCGTACTATACATAACCGACGCCTATAGGTGCCCTGCTGGCGCATTTTCGGTGGCGCGAAGCCTTTTGGCGTCGGTTAGAAAATCGATGCCGAAGAGTTTAGGCTTTAGCGGCGCCCACATAGGCGTCGCTGGAAAACCGTCGCTAAAAGGGGTTAAACAACCGACACCAAAGGCGTGTTCTGTAGTAGTGCGAGAAATCCAAATCTCTCAGGTTCGAGTTGTGTCCTACTAGACCTATGAGGTTCCTGTGTTACATTTGGAACTTGAAATTCCACAACAATTTGTGAGTCTTCATGTTCCTTATGTACCTCCTCAGGTTCTCTGCTTTCTTGTTGGTCTTGAACTTCTTCGATCTCTACATTCCTCCCACTAATTCCTTTGGAAATAAATTCCTTTTCAATAAATACAACAGTCCTAGCAACAAACACTTTGTTGTCAGTTGGTGTGTAGAAATAGTATCCCTGAGTTTCCTTGGGGTATCCAACAAAATAGTATTTTTCCGATTTGGGTCCAAGATTTTTAGGAAATTGTTTCCTAACATAAGCTTCACATTCCCAAATCTTTAACATAGACAAATTGGGACGATTCCCATTCCATATCTCATATGGTGTCTTTTGAACCGATTTGGAAGGTACATGGTTAAGTGTAAACGCTGCAGTTTTAAGAACATATCCCCAGAACGATATTGGAAGTTTGGCTGAACTCATCATTGATCGTACCATGTCTAATAATGTATGATTCCTTCTTTCTGACACACCATTATGTTGTGGTGTACCAGGTGGAGTCCATTGTGATACAATACCATGGTCTCTCAGAAGGTCCTCAAACTCTTGGCTTAAGTATTCGCCACCTCAATCTGAACAGAGTGCTTTAATACTCTTACTAAGTTGCTTCTCTACTTCATTCATGAAATTCTTGAACATTTCAAGAGTTTCTAACTTGTGTTTCATAAGATATACATAGCCATACCTACTGAGGTCATCAGTGAAGGTAATGAAGTATTGATAGCCTCCTCTAGCATTTGATCTAAAAGGTCCACATACATCAGTATGTATGAGCCCTAGCAGATCACTGGCTCTCTCACTGTGTCCAGTGAAAGGAGTCTTGGTCATCTTCCCTAAGAAACATGCCTCACATGTCTCTAATGATTCAAAATCAAAAGAGTCTAGATAACCATCCTTATGGAGTCTAGATATGTGCTTCTCATTTATGTGCCCAAGACGACAATGCCATAAGAATGTTTTGTTTGAGTTGTCAAGTTTTAACCTTTTAGTATTTACGTTGTATATGCTAGTCTCAAGTTCTAACAAGTAGATACCATAAGACATAGGGGCATTTCCATAAAAGATCTCATATTTAGATATAGAAATAATTCCATTCTTAATGTGAAATTCAAATCCACTCTTGTCCATACAAGATACAAAAATAATATTTCTATTAATGGCATGTACATAATAGCAATTCTCTAATTCTATTACAAGGCCCATAGGAAAATATAAACTAATAACTCCAACTGTGGTGGCAGCAACTCTTGCTCCATTAGCAACCCACAGCTCGACTTGGCCCTTTCGTAAAGGCTTACTTCTTATCAGATCCTGCATATTAGAACATATGTGAGATCCACATCTGGTATCCAGTACCCATGATGAAGAAGTATTTAAGTTTATCTCAATAATGTATATACCTGAAGTGGAGATCTCTATCCCCTGCTTCTTCTTCCTCTGTTCCTCCAGGTAGAGAGGACATTTTCTTTTCCAATGTCCAAGCTGGTGACAATGGTGACAACTGCCTTCTTTGGAGATCCCACCTTTAGCTTTGAGCGCGGATGACTTTGGCTTCTGCCCAGCTTTAGAACCTTTCTTAGCCTTTCCTTTACCTTTTGACTTTCCCTTTGCCTTGCTGATCACCATCACAAACTTGGGCTTGTCTTTCTTCATCCGTGCTTCAGCTGTCCTCAACATGCCCAACAATTCTGACAACGGCTTGTCACAATTGTTCATGTTGTAGTTCATGACAAAATGATTATATGATTCAGGCAACGATTGTAGAATCACATCAGTGGCCAACTCTTGACCTAGGGGAAATCCCAGCTTGGATAGGCTTTCCACGTACCCAATCAAGGTGAGTATATGGGTGCCAACTGAGTCTCCCTCTTTCATCTTGCCTTTGAACAAAGCCTTTGAGACATCATATCTCTCTTGTCTTGCTTGATGTTGATACATGTTCTTGAGATGTGTTACCATCTCCATGACATTCATGTTCTCATGCTTCTCTTGCAACTCATAGTTCATTGAGCACAACATCAGGAACTTGACATCCACGACATCATCAAGGTGCTTCTTGTAAGCATCCTTTTCAGTCTTGGGTGCATTTACGGTGGGCTCCGCTGGCTCTAGTGTTTCAAGGACATAGAGCTTACGCTCATGTGTGAGAACAATTCTCAACGTCCTAAACCAATTTTGAAAGTTGGTTCCGGTAAGTTTGTCCTTCTCAAGGACCGATCGCAACGAGAACGTGTGAGTGTTGTTTGCCATTTGATTTCTACAAAATAAAAAAATTGCATTTAGTCCAAAACATTTTGACTTGTAAAGATTTGATTAATGAGATTAATTAGGCCTTTAATTAATTATGCTCCCACTATTTTATTCAAATTGATAGCCCTCACTATCAACTCGGAAGATTGCAACGCATAACCTTCTAGTGAGCCAAGACCCAAAATAATTGGATCAATGCCCAGCCAACGCCGGCATCAAAGACCAAATACTAAGGTAGGCAACTTTTGCCAATTGCATCATATGCAACTTTTGGAAAGATGATCATGCACAACTCCTTGCCATGATACATCTGTGTGCCTCTAGGTACTTGATCCTATCAAGGTTCCCTAGTTAAGCCCAACCCATAAGCCAACACGATGAGTGTGCACCCTACAGAGGTAGACCCACACACCACCATCACACTTCCACGAGATATATAGTGTACCACGCGGAGGCGTGCCCACACATAGTCGATAAAGCTTTTCATGTATGTTGCTTTATGGAAGGCAACTAAAACTTAATATTATTAATTGAGGGGTTTTATTAATACATATACATATCCAAACACCACATACTTATAGTACGTATCATATACTACTATATCCACAACCACAAACGATAGACATGCAATCATAAACACAAATACATCGATTATGGTCATACTATTGTAATCCTTTGGAGCAACAAAGGATTACGGTCTACCTATGGTCTTATGCATCTCATGCAACACCTGTGAATCAACCTGTAAGCATGTAATGATAAACATTACAATGAACAACTTCATGGATGCTTCATGAGGTTGGAACTTCAAGTTGCTTCTTGAAATTGGATCTTCTTGTTGCTTCTCCATGGACGCTCCTTGGAGTTGGATCTTCAGGTTACTTCTTGGAATTAGATCTTCATGGTGCTTCTCCATGGACACTCCTTGGAGTTGGATCTTCAAGTGGCCTCCTTACATCAAGTTTACAAAGACTAAAACAAATTCTATCTCTATTACATCATATGAGTACAAATATAAAAGAAAAGAATTAATTACACTTTGAAATAAGAGATGAGGCTCGGCATGCAAGCCGAATAATTTATACAAAGGATCCATATGCAACCATTATACATCCATAGCATTCACAAACAAACATATCCACAAGATTGACATCCACATTCAATCACAACATTCACAAAAGGGGATACTAGGCCATGACCGTGCATACACTCACCACATAAAACTGATTTTAAAGGCGACATGTATCCTATCATAGGTATATCTACATATATGTATATACATATTAAAATTGTAGTACTTTTAATGCGGGACATTCCCCATTAAATAATTTTTTGACTCCCACGCAGACTATGCGGGGTACACAGGGGCGGCGCCCCTGTGCGGGGATCCCGCTGATGGGGGTCGAGGGGAGGCCTCCCCTCGTGGGGTATCAGGGGCAGAGCCCCTGAAAGGTCTATGGAATTTTACTTCTGTGCACTTAGAAAAATCAATATTTTCCATAGTCGACCCCATCCAAAATGTCAAAAACAAAAGCCTACGGTGTATGTGGAATTAGGCTTAGATTTGCACATTAGCAAGTTTAATTCGCATCGTATGCAACATAAAAATAGTATACAGTGATTCGATCATATCAAAATGAATCCAAATACGCCATAGATCGACGCTGCTCTGATACCACTGTTGGGTTTTGTGGAGAAAACATGCACGGCGGAAGCAACATGTAGTAGTCCACACGGACCACTAGGAACTCCAGTCATCCCATCCTATAGGACACTGGAAGGAGTCGTCCCCTTCTATCAGCATACTAGTCACCAACACACTCTCCCACAATCAGTTGCCTTTCTGTAGTTGTCTTTCCCTCGTTGTTCCTCCCTGGATGGGTAGAACTTGCTTGGGCTCACTCAGTTACCACAACAAGAGAGGACAACAACTTTGCAGATCAACTGATGTTCTAAGTTGTGCTATCTAAGAAGCGCCCAATACCCCTCTGTATATAGGAGGGGTTAGGGTCAGGGTTCTCAGCCCCAGTTAATACAGGATTAAAGTGGGAGTAGAAGGGTCTAGAATTTCCATGAATTGATACACTGCGGCAGGTGAACCTGTCATTTCACAAATGAACCGATCGTTTGGGGACTGAACCGATTGGTTCATCTCATGAACCGGTCGTTTGGGGAGCTAAAACGATCCGTTCATTCATGAACTGGTCGTTTCACTTCCCAGGCCAGTTCCCAATTGACTTTCCTCTTTCTGTTTCCAATTAATCCAAAGATTAATACTTCTCCCAATCGAATTGTACAAGTGAAACAAATATATTTTCTCAACAACCTAACTTTCCCAAACTGGCTCATTTGGTCTAACTGAACCGATTAGTTCAACACTTGAACTGGTCATCTCACTTGACCCTGAGCCAATCAGTTCAATAGTTTGAACCGGTCGGTTGGCACTCCAGGTTGTGTAGAAATCGGTCAATGCAGTTCTCAATCAATCTGACACCCAAATCAGTTAGTCCAACACTTAAACTTGGTGATTCTGAGTCAAGTCAATAGATTGAATGTTTAATTGAACTACTAAACACATTTAGTAAACAATCTAAACATCATTCATGGATAAAATCCTCTTCCAGGTTAAATCCTATGTGTGTGACCCTGCCGACCCATTTCACGTTGGCAGTGAAAGTCCATAACACGTATGACTTCACAAGAAAATAGCGGTGCCTAGTCGCACATCAATGCTACCCAAGTGAAAAGGAAAGTTGGAGAACAAATTTCAATCCTACAATCTGTGACTGGTGTTACAGTGAATGTATAATTCCTTTGTCACTGATATCCCGAATGAACTCAAGGCATGGAACAATCATCCTTTCAATGTTCATTCACTTCCTTGATCTCAGAGCATAGTAGATGAGATATGTGTGACATCAATATCACATATTAATTCACACATACATGAACATGCCTTTCTCAGTCCTACTCATCAAGTGGCTTTGGACATCAAACTCCCTCAGGAGGGACAAATCCCATATCTATCACTCACCCCTCAAAAGCCCCATGTGTCAAAGTCACCCAATCATCACCTTTATAACAATCTATATTTCACGACTGCGTTTGATGATGTCAAATTGTACCCAATGGCATGTGTTGAGTGTAGTGATTTTAGGTCAAAGAATCACACTCACCACCATCACTGTGAGAGCTGACTGTGACTACCATGTCATGGTTCCATGTGTCACTCTCATGGTGGGTGTGTCTGATACACTTGTTCTCTAACAAATACCTATGTGCTTGGTTTGATATCACTATATCATGACTAATGAGATTGTGTCATCAACCAACACACAATCTTGTCTTGTGTATCATTGTTTTCTATCAATCTTATACAATGACATCCGACTAGGGACATAACAAGAATGTACAATCTCTTAACATCCGTATGATCTCATCATTTAAGTCACATACTTGAAGGCATTCATCATTGAGTACTGTCATTCTCTAGACATTCAATCTGTTATGTCATTATCTCATAACTGACTGAACCAAAATGAATTGGAAGCTTGCCTTTGATATTTATCAAATCAATCTTAATGTATCCCACCAATCATCCCATGATTGTCTCTCAGGGCATACATACCAACAGACTCCCACTTGCACTGCGAGCCAATCACCCTTGAATCATATTCTTAGTGATTTCCAAACATGTCCCACATGTTCTAGTGCTAACACAGTGAGTTATGGCAACACTTTGCTTAAGTTAGTATTATTGCATGTCTCACATCTCTTCACTGTACGTCTTACGTATGAGATGGAGTTGTCATAATATGTGATCCAATATTCCTTTGCTAAACTTTACCCTCATTATATAACCAAGCACTCCTTACTTGTCATCAATGACCGGAATATCTTTAAGTTCATCTTTATGAACTCCCAGATCCATATAGTATCCACTCATGTTCTCTAACACACAGATATTTGACATTTCCTTTTAAAACGACTTTATTGGAACGTTTCCATTTTTCAACACACATTCACTATTATATATCCCATATATATTTTGCGATAAATTATTTGTCTTTTTCGGAAGTTCGCATCAGTGTAACTCTTTACAGTGAACCCTTCCTTATTTCCATAGAACTAGTACTTATCAAGTTCTCATGGTATTCCAGTAACCCTTACTAGAACTAGACAGACATCCACTCACCATGTCCCACATACGAGTTATCAGGATGACCATATCATATTGTCATGTCATACATACAAGATGATAAATGCATTTTATTCTTGCTATGTCCATACATGCAAGATAACGGGATGATTACATACATGATAGATCCGTATCTATTCTTTGTGTTCCCATTCTTCATAAGAATTGGGACACATGGCTCTGGGATACTAACTCCATGTATCATGGACAAGTTTTCTCCCACTGAATCTGTTTATACTAAACCCTTTAGTACATATTGCCAGTGTATGCTCTCTCTTTTCTAGGTCAAGAGATTTTTTAGAACTATCTCTATAGGTCTCTATTCCTATCACATATGAAATGTCTCTATCTTCCCTAAAGATAATTTCCACAAAGGATTCCATTCTAGAACATCTCATTCCTCATCAATATGTGGAATGTAAATACACTCCCACTAAATCACTGATCCCTTCTTTATCTTTGTCATATCATTCAAACCCTTTGACTATATTATCAAAGTAAAGATCCCAACTCTAAGTTGCTTTTACTCAATAAATCACATTGATTAGTCCATTATAACTTATAGACTACATTTGCATTAATGGATTCATAAACCTTATAGGTTGTGTCACGTACACATCCTTATCTTATTCCTCATAGGAATGAGGTTTTAATATCCATATGCCAAATGTCTTAGTCATTAAGTTGCAATCAACAAGCATAATCCTTCTTAAAATGTCATCCATGTGTCTTAACACTTAAGTCTCATTTGCACTTATGTATTTTATCCCAATGGGTTCTACCACTAAGGTCATACCTTGTGGTTCACATGGAAGTCAATTAGGACCTTATGGTCATAAACCATAACTCAAAATCTAGTTCCTCAATATCATCTACATTGTTGACTCATCATATGACCAACTCATCATATATATATTTGAGGTGTATCTGTTAAGGAATTTGATAACTCACAACACTTTGTGATTCTTAATATCCTTTATTAGTGTAAGGTATTCTCTATTTAAGAATAATTTAGTTATTTGATAATCATCCTCTAACTCCTTAGAGTATGACTCCTTTTTTATTTAGACATCACTATGCCTTAATCATGAGTTCTCTATGATACACTATCATAATCACTCATAAGGTTCTCAAACATTTGGTTTAAGTATCTCATTCATTGATCACATCAAGAGTTATTACTTTTACTAAATTTGTACTTCATTCATGATCAACATGAACACTTCAAGATATTCATATTGGTATTTCTCTAAACACCATTTGAAGTATTAGCATTTGCTCTAATAGGTATGTAAATACATCATATGCATTATATCTAATAGGAAAATCATTCTCTCACTACCACTAGTGAAGATTGATTTATCATGTCCAAGATATTCATGCCTCTTAATGGTTCACAACTAAAAGAGTCTAGCTTTATCCATCAATATGGAACTAGAAATGAATTCCCATGATAATGATAATTATTTATTTGAGTTATAAATAACTTTTAGGTATCATTTTATCTTATGCATACCAAGTATCACAAGATAAAGAAAGGCATTACCACAAAGATCAACTATATTGATAGCCATCTTGTCACTACAAGATGCAACAATAAAGTGCTTCTATTGGCAAATTGAAATAGCAGTTCTCAACTCTATTTTGTGCCCTTTAGGATGAAATAAATTGAAAGGTACTCCTTTCTTGGTCCTTTCACAAAGGCCATCACTTCTTTTTAGATCTTGCATATCATATATGTCATATCTTCATCTTGGTATCATATACCTCATATAAAGAAGTGTTTATTTCATGATGCCTACGGTGGAGATCTCTATCTCGTCCTTTCATCTTATTTTGTTCTACTAGATATAGAGGGCAATTTCTCCTCCCTCTTTCACCCTTCCCATATGCCTTGAGGTAGAAGACGGCTTGGGTTGCTGGCTATCATCAGAACACTTCTTTTCTTTGCCCTTGACCTTGCCTTTAAGACTTACCCTTTATTGATCACATCAAAGATTGTAGTTTGTCTTTCTTCATCTATGCCTCTACTGTCCTCAACATGTCCAACAACTTTGTCAATGGTTTGTCAAAGTTGTTCATGTTGTAGTTCATCATGAACTGTATGATTCTCGCAACATTTGCAGTATCATATCGGTAGCCAACTCTTAACTCAGAGGGAATCCTAGTCTAGTCAGGTTTTTCACATACCCAATCACATTGAGTGTGTGAGAACCAACTGGATCTCCTTCTGTCATGACATACTAGGACAGTGTCTTAGAGACATCATATGTCTCATGTTGTCTCTACTGCTCACAGTTTAGAGAATACAACATCAAGCACTCCACATCAATGACATCCTTGTTATGCTTCCAATAAGCATCCCTTCAAGCCTTTGGTGTGGTGGGAGCGAGTTCATTTGGTTCTGGTATAACTAGGACTTAGTGCTTTCACTCTTTGATTGAGAACACTTCTCAACATCCTAATCAGTCGTGGAATTATTCCCATTTAGCTTGTCCTTCTCAAGGACCGATCACAATGAAAAGTGATTGTTGTTTGTGGCTATTTGTAATACAAAAGGAAATATATGCAATTTAGTCCAAAAACGTATTTTTGACTTATTTGATTGATTTGAAAAAGTCTAACAATATATTAGGACTTTAATTAATTTATCACTCCCACTATTTTTGTTCAAATTGATATCCCTCACCATCAATTCAAAAGATTGCAGTGTACAACCTTCTAGTGGTTCAAGATCCCGAAATCCTCTCAGTCATGTACCAATTAGGGTTGCCACCCACAAATTAGATCTTCCAGGTAGGCAACTCTTGCCAATTGCATCATATGAAACTCTTGAAAGATGTCATGCTTAACTCCTTTCCATGATCACCTCCATGCCTCAAGGTGCTAGATCCTATCTAGGTCACCTTGTTAAGTCTGACCCAAAGCCAACATGATGAATATGCACCCTGCTAAGGCAGACCCACATATCTATCCTTCACGTTTCCATGAGATAGATGGTACACCATGATAGGGCATGCCCACACTTGGTCGATCAATCTTTTCACATGTGTCGCATTTGGAAGACATCTAAAACTTAATATTTATTGAGGGATTTGGTTTGTTAGGTACATATACATATCCAATCACCATAATATATAGTACGTATCATATAAATGCTATATCCCACAGAAAATGTGTGGAATGATAAAAGCAATGATTATGGCCATCCTAATGTGATTCCTCGAGCCAAGAGGGGGTTAGGGTCAGGGTTCTCAACCCCAGTCAATGTGGGATTAAAGTGGGAGTAGAAGGGTCTGGAATTTACACAAATTGATACACTATGACAAGTGAACCGATCATTTCACAAACAAACTGATCATTTGGGGATTGAACCGGTCGGTTCATCTCATGAACTGGTCATTTGGGGAGCTAAACCAATCAGTTCATTCATGAACTGGTCGTTTCACTTCCCAGGCCAGTTCCCAATTGACTTTCCTCTTTCTGTTTTCAATTAATCCAAAGATCAATACTTGTCCCAATCGAATTGTACAAGTGAAACAAATATATTTTCTCAACAACCTAACTTTCCCAAATTGGCTCGTTTGGTCCAGCTGAACCGATCAGTTCAACACTTGAACCGATCATCTCACTTGACCCTGATCTGATCGGTTCAACAGTTTGAACCGGTCGGTTGGTAGTCTAGGTTGTGTAGAAATCGGTCAATGCAGTTCTCAATCAATTTGACACCCAAATCAGTTAGTCCAACACTTGAACTTGTGATTCTGAGTCAAGTCAATTGATTGAATGTTTAATTGAACTACTAAACACATTTAGTAAACAATCTAAACATCATTTGTGGATAAACTCCTCTTCCAGGTTAAATCCTATGTGTGTGACCCTGCCGACCCATTTCATGTTGGTAGTGAAAGTCCATAACACTTATGACTTCACAAGCAAAGAGCGGTGCCTAGTCGCACATCAGTGCTACCCAAGTGAAAAGGAAAGTTGGAGAACAAATTTCAATCCTACAATCCCTGACTGGTGTTATAGTGAATGTATAATTCCTTTGTCACTAATATATTGAATGAACTCAAGACATGGAACAGTCATCCTTTCAACGTTCATTCACTTCCTTGATCTCAGAGAAAACTGGATGAGATATGTGTGACATCAATATCACATATTGATTCACACATGCATTAACATGCCTTTCTCAGTCCTACTCATCAAGTGGCCATGGACATCAAACTCCCTCAAGAGGGACAAATCTGATATCTATCACTCACCCTCAAAAGCCCCATGTGCCAAAGTCACCCAATCATCACCTTCATAACAATCTATATTTCAGGACTGTGTTTGATGATGTCAAAGTGTACCCAATGACATGTGTTGAGTGTAGTGATTTCAGGTCAAAGAATCACACTCACCACCATCACTGTGAGAGCTGACTGTGACTACCAAGTCATGGTTCCATGTGTCACTCTCACGGTGGGTGTGTCCGATACACTTGTTCTCTAACAAGTACCTATTTGCTTGGTTTGATATCACTATATCATGACTAATGAGATTGTGTCATCAACCAACACACAATCTAGTCTTATGTGTCATTGTTGTCTATCAATCTTCCATAATGACATCCAACTAGGGACATAACAAGAATGTAGAAACTCTTAACATCCGCATGATCTCATCGTTCAAGTCACGTACTTGAAAGCATACATCATTAAGTACTATTATTCTCTAGACATTCAATCGATTTTGTCATTATCTCATAACTGACTGAACCAGAATGAATTAGAAGCTTGCCTTTGATATTTATCAAATCAATCTTAATGTATCCCACCAATCATCCCATGATTGGCTATCAGGGCATACATACCAACAATTAGATGCTTAAAACCTTAATAACATCTTGTGATGTATTTTGATATCATGTGACAAGCTTATGTTTCAATTTTGGTTTAGTTTGGATGTTGTTTGATCTAGTTATGCATATATGTGCTTATTTTGGACCTAATTGCAAACTATCCATATCTAGGGTTTTTCTTGCAATTTGTCATATGATTGTTGTACCTCACATGTTTTGACATCCGACTTTATGTGGTGGTGCTTTGGGGCACCTTGTCACACATAGGTTTGAATGTCGACATCTCATATGTGAGATAAGGGTTTGCATGGATGCCCTAAGTTGATGCTTGACCTTGGGTATTGAGCCCTAGTTTTGGTGATCACTAAGGTTCTTGTGATCCTATTTTTTGGATGTTGATGAAGTTATGTGTATTCCCTCTAATCTTGGTGGTCAATGAGGTGCATGACTCCTATAGGTCTCTAGGTCTCCAAGAATTCCTAGGGTTAGCGACCGTTTGAGTTTTGGTCAGTTGGTCGCTAAGAATACTTAGCGATCATTTGCTTTTTTGGATCACCTTGGTCAATGGCTTTTCTTGGTGGGGTCTCCTTATTTACCTGAGTGAGTGTGGTGCATGAATGGATGATATTTCTTGGACACATGGCATGTTTATCTTGACACCTAACCCCCTTACTATCTCTCCTACCCTATGATGTATAACCCTCTCTATTTGCATGCAAATAAAATCTTTACACCTAGTTTCCTCTCTCTTATTCCTTGGTTTCTTGGCGGTAGTTCCCCCTTTCTTGGTGGAGGAGAAGGAGCTGAAGTGGAAGGATATTGGCTGATCCCCCTTGCATGTGGAGCTAGGGTTTGGATCTACCCTTCTTGAAGTTTTTTGGTGTTCGTTTGCTATTCTTCTTGGTCTTGGTAAGTGAGATATTTATCTTTACTTATATTTTCCTTTCTATTCCACCCTTCTTATTTTTTTCCTAGCTGAACCCATGGTATTCCATGGTAGTGCTTGAGTTAGAGCTTGAAGAACATCTCTTTCTTGCTTCCTTGACCTAGGGTTTGCTCCCTTCTTGGAGAAGGAGCTAGCTTGGCCAAAAGGAGTACTCAATATTGGGATTCTATATAACTACCTTGCCTTTTGGAGTTGCTCCATCTTCTTTGAGGCAAGTTATAAACTTTCTCCACAATTATTTGCTTACTTCTCTCTTGCATTCTCATGAGCTTGCCCTAAAATGTTGTTACAAGTAGCAAGATAGTATCTTTTATCTAGGGTTTACATTTACATGATGATTTTTGAGTAGATGACCCTTCTTGGATGTACCCTAATCCTTGAGCACAAATACATGCTTATAGATATAATGGTTGTTTCTCTCTCTTATGATGGTCGCTAGTTAGGTTTTTGAACTGATCATCTTCCTAGTGATGTAACTAGATACATTTTCAGATTCTTGATGATGACCAACCTATTTTGATCCTTGTAGTTGGTGAGTTCTTGGTCTCTCCATGGTTTTGAAATTTTCTCTCTCTGAATTGGTCACTAAGGTTTGATGTATACATCTTATGTGGTCACCAATATTTTTTTTTATTTCGAGTGATCAATGGGATTTATACTTTTGATTGGTCACCAAGTTTTCCTTTATGAGGTCGATGAGGTTTTACATCCTATGTCATCATGTGGGTGTTGATTCCTTGTATGGTCTCCAAGGAACTCTAACTCTAGTGGTCAAAGAAGTTTCTAATTCTTGTTGGTTGCCATGTTTGGAACCCTAGCGGTCAAAGAGTTTTTCTGACCTAGGTGGTCACTGAACAATCCTAACATTGGTGATCGATGATATCTTTGATTCAAGTGGTCGATGAAAAATCTTGACATATGTGGTCGCTATGACTATGAACCTTAGTGGTCTGTAAGGCACCTAACCCTAGCGGCCGCTAAGGTGTATCCAACCCAGGTGGTTGCTATATTTTTCCTAATCTAAGTGGTTTATGATAATTCCTGAATCTATGGTCATTGGTTGTGTTTTGACCTTATGATGATGGTGGTACTAAGAATTAGGGTTTATCTTTCATGGCTATTTTGTAACCCTAATTCGTTCACTCTGTTGAACCTAACCCTAATCCAAGTAAGTGATGAGAACCCTTAACTTTATTGAGTGATTAGTATGATAATGGAGTACTTTCTCTCCCTAAGTTGTTGTAGCCCTAATGTTTCTATCTTATGCACATCATAGTTCTTAAATGTAATGTTTACCAAGCTTATATGAGTCTCATGTATGGTGATGGTAAGATGGGCCTTGTTGAGGCATGAATAGATAATGATGTTCTCATAGGGAATGAAGTGAATGGTTGATGCATGTCGTTTAGCACACCAATCACTAGGAAAATTAACCTAGAGTTTATCCTTTTTCTACTTTCTAATAAAGGCTAGTATATAAGGGCTGATCTATAGAGACGGCAATGAAGATATTTGATTTTCAAATCCTATTGTGAGAATAAGAATGTAAAATCCATTTCACGAGTTTGTTAAAACTATAACAAAATAAAATAAAGATGTTGAATTAAAGATCTACTAATCAAAAGAAAGAAATACCAAATCTAAGGAATTTCACCACCCTAGCCGATGTGAAATGAGACCAAGGAAATTACACGATAAGAAAGATAAAGGAAGGTATGTGGAACATTCATAAATGATTCATAAAAGATGAACTCCTCGTGATCCCATTGATCCTGATGTTCACGGATTCTAGTTCAATCATCCTAATGGAGACTTTTCTGAGGTGTCATCCAAATTCCCATGAAATCGATTTGGTTGTTCTAAATCTTGAGTTCTACAGTCGCATCCATCAAGATTAACAAGCGATGAAAATGAGAGATCACTTCATTAAAAACGTCGATATCCAAACCAAAAACCATTTATCTAAAAAGTAGTGTAAAATTTTGATCTAATCATCACATGGCTAAGGGGTTGCTCCCCTCTCCTTAGTAAGAAGAATACTCACTAGACATAAGAGGGGAAGCAAAAGGAAGAAGGAAAGAAGCCATAGACCACAGGAAGAAGAATCTCCAAGGAGATCTAGGTGGTGCCAGTTAAAGGGCTTGATCCCTTAATCCTCTGTTCCAAGAGAAAAGAATGAGAAGTAAAGAATGAGAATAACCAAGATCCAGAGACGAAGAACCAAATTTGTATTGCAAAAATGGAAGATTACAACTATGGAAGAAAATGCAAGTATAAAATTGAGGACCACAAACTAAAACTCTTTTACAAGTAAAACTCGAATTACAACTAAGACTCGATAATTTTTCTTGTAGAGTCCCTCCCCCATTTACAGGGGAAGAAGGGGTGGAAACCCTGAAAAGAGAGGAGAAGGAATGGAAGAGGTGGCTGTTGTTTGTCTTGATCAAGAGAAATCTTTTCCTCAATAGGAAATAAAGAAAATCATTCATTGTCTTTTTTGACCCTTGAAATTCTAACTCTCTGTGTAGATTCACATTCCCGAATTTTTGTGCAGTTTTTTCTAGTAAGAATGTTTAAAGTGCACCAGAAAATATATTTTTCCTGTAGGCCTTTGAATTTCCTTTCCAATGCATATTTAAACATTAAATTCTGTCTTAGGATGTGAGAGTTTTGCCTACTTTAGTGCAAGGTATTTATTTAAATCAGGCACTGCGGGAATACAAACAGGCACGTTCAGTGGTTGGTTGGACAGTCAAATGACTACCAAAATTATTGAAAAATATATTTTTCTTGTATCAATTGAAATTATCTTTTCAAAACATATCTAACTCCAAATTTGGAATTTGTATGCGAGAGTTATGACTGTTTTGGTGTTGTCTATTCATGAATTTCAGGAACTGCGAGAATTGTGCAAAACATCTTCAAGAGAAATTAATTATTGGAGTGATGATGTCATTTTCCTACAAAAATCCACAAAATAGAATTAAAACTCAAAATAAAGATATATATAATCTAAAATAATACAACTAATTATAAAACAAAGAAAATAAACAACAAAATAATCCTATAAAGATATCTAGAAGATGTAAAAAATATGATAAATACACATTTATCAATGATCATAATGACTTTGGACATGAGTTTGTACCCTAAGTGAGGTGTTATCCTCTACATAATGCAACAAGGACTTGTATCCTGTGATGGTATGACAATGAGTATTGACTCATTTTTGACATTGAGATAGTACCATGTGATGTCATGATAAAAATTATGCTTCATATGTTTTATATCTTCTGAAGTTGTGATCTAGCCATAATTTATAGAACTCTTTTAGGGTTTGTACGTAACTTGATTGATGTAGTTAGAAGATACCCAATTGACATTGACTAATCAAGTGAAACCCTAATCATGTAGTGCCTTGTGCCATAGATCCAATTCCAGTGTCAGAACTTGTTGGATTATGAAACAAATATTCCTCTAATGGCATCTCAGAGCACATACTATTGAGTATGTGGGGTGCAAGAGACTATGTGTCCTTGTCATTCCTGATTCCAAGGTTTTGAGGATGGATGCGTTCATACCTCGACAGGAGAACGGTTGTGGTCGTATCTCAGACATTGTATATATAATGTGTTGTGGACAACTATAGTTGCACCTCGGATGATAGATTTTCGTATACCTTAGTTACTAGTGTCGTGACCTATATACCAATTATGGACTACGCTATTTAGAAGATGGACTTATATATCACTACGATTGACTCATAGTGATCGAGGGCGAACGAGATATCAGGAGTCCAACTCTCTTAGATCTTGTATGGAACTGATTTTGACTTAGAGGTGGTCAGTTGGAGTCTGAGTGGTATGCCTCCAACTCCTCAGGACTTAATAAAAAATCTAATACAAACATCTAGTATATCCGTTTAGGGTTAAACATGCTTCAAATTGGATGTTTACCCTTGCCTTGTTTCTTATGTTTCTTAGTTGTTATATAATGCGATAAGAGAAATCAACTGTAACTAAATGGTGGATTTATCTATTCTCTTATATATATATATATATATATATATATATATATATATATATATATATATATATTCTTAAAAATACATGTTTCTGTGTTTATTAGTTTGACTTGTTAAAAATTCTTAAACTACTTAACTTGCTTAGTAATATATCTGTTGTAACCAATAATCGTTGGTTGAGAGTTGTATCTCTTACTGGGGTGTTGGTCTCACCTCGTGGGTCACCACATCTTTTAGATGGTCGTCAAAGACGTGGTCAGGATTGTGGTGCTGAAGAAGAGCAGCTTTGAGAGCATTAGGAGTAGAAGTTTGGATAGTTTTAGAGTCCTAGAGTCATCCTTGTACTCTCAGGTCCAGGAAGGGAATGTTTTATAGATGTTTTTTTTCCCGACGTGTTTTTGGCAGTGTGCCTTTGTTGTGTATGGCATGTATATGTGGAACAAGATCTTTTGTATATAGGTTGTGGTTGAGGTCACTGAACAAATATGTAATACCTTATATGATATGCATTGATATACATGTTGTTGGATCAGTATGTATATGTTTATGAACATGATGGTAATGTTGAAATCAATTTTAATTATTCTGCCTTTCTGGATATGTGGTTGATTAGTTGTTGATTGTGTGTTTTGATTGTGAGTAATCTTAGCTAGCATGATGCATGTTACAATATCAAGTTGGTATCATAGTTTTAGGTTCACTAAGTCTATAGGGACATAGGATTATGGTTTTTGTGTGTTCTTATGTAATCAAACACATCTGACTATAGCTTATGCTTATGCAGATTTGTCTAGAGAACGTGAAGAACATGGTGAGAGTAGTTACATTGTGCTAGGAGGTGGTGCTAGGAGGTAGGTGCATGATGATAGAGTGCTTGAGATGGGGCTGGAGTAGCTTGTGGTGCCTCTATTTGACCTTACAGCCATGACAAACCCTACCTTGCAGTCCATGTCTGGATAGATAATGGCGACGATTACACATATAGTAGATAGAGATTTTGTACCTCAAGCTAGGGCTGCCTTCCGTAATGCAGAATGCTAGGGTTCTGGGAAGACATTTGAGTGGTTGATATGTGTCAGAGTCGTTGAGTATGAGGGTACATCAGACCCGGCTGATGCATATATGTGACTGATGGAGCTTGAGAAGGCTTTCAAAATCCTCAATATCGTGGAAGAGGACAAGGTGAAGCATGAGGTTTATCTTCTAAAGGGCAGTGTTAGCCACTGGTGGGCCATAGAGGAGGAGAAGAGACCTAGAATTGGGGTTAGTTGAGAAGAGTTTTGACGAGACTTTTCCAAGCCATTACTTCCCAGAGACGTATCTGGATGAGAAGATAGTTTAGTTTAAGAAGATCTGACAAGGGTCCATGTCCATAAATGAATATGAGGCTAAGTTTATGGAACTTTTGAGGTTTTATCCTTACATGGAGGAGATGGAGAGAGAGGATCTGGAGGTTTGAGAAGGGTCTGAAAAAATTGTCAATGATAATGTCTGCTTTGGAGAATAGAGAGAAGTTCTCAACCTTTGTGGGGTTAGTGCGGTAGATTGAAAGCTCTGCCATCAAGAAGCGTGAAGCCAACTATAAGAAGAGACCATCTCATCTTTAGGGGCAATCATCTAGTGACTTTAAGGAGAAAATGTTTTCATCACCACAGTCTCAACATAGGTCACTTTTCTCTGAGTCGAGATTAGGAGTGTCGTCACAATGGTCCCCGAGTAAGGGTAGAGGCCATAGTTTTCTACTAGTAGGTGTGTGTAGTGCAAAATTTGTGTCAGTAGTAGGATCATCCAGGCCACAATATGATTCAAGGACTTGTCACAAGTGTGGCCAAGTATGGCATATCAGGTGGGTCTACCCTATGAAGGATGAGGAAGTGACACAGTAGCTGAGGTAGATTCAGTGAGGTTCTCAACAACATTTCAGCAGCGGTGGTGGTAGAGGATGTGATCAAGAATCATGAGTGAGATCTTCTAGACCAAATAGAAGAGGATGTAGACAACAACAAGCGACGACTAGATTCTATTCTATCAGTCATCCAGCAGGAGTGGTCAATTCACGGGTCGTGACATGTCAGTTGGAACTTTTTCATTCTGATTTGTCTGTTCTTTTTTTGTATATGTTTTGATTTACCTAGGTGTGATGCAGTCTTTTATCACTAGAGAGGTGATAAGTAGCTGTTATTTTCCTATTTGTAATAGATCTGATAGTCTTCGTCTAGAATCCCCTCTTGTTAGTTTCATTGAGTTGTGAGAGGTGAGTCCATCTTGCATTGTTTCTTTTTAGGACACAACATTCAAGTGGATCTTATGCCACTTGACATGTATGGATTGGATGTGATCCTCGAGATGGATAACTTGGAGAAGTACAAGGTTGTCTTGGACTGTAGTTCCAAGATGGTGATGTTCTGTGATGGAGATGTTTCGGTATTTTCCAAGGAGATAGGAAGATTCTTCCGACGTGTTTGATGTCATATATGACACCAGAGAGGTAGATGAGATAGGTGTCTGGGGCTTTCTTAGCATATGTTGTGGATACCTAGGTGAGGAGTCCTAATATCCAGGAGGTACCAGTAGTGAGATAAATTGAAGTTGTCTTTCTTGAAGAGTTTCTTAGTGTTCCCCTCCTAGAGAGATTGATTTGAGATCATTTTTTTCCCAAAATGCAACCCATGGCACAGTCACCCTATAGGATGGCACCATTAGAGATGTAAGAGTTGAAAAATTAGTTGCAGGAGATCTTAGAGAAAGGTTTCATTAGGTTGAGCCCTTCCCCTTGGGGTGTTCCCGTGTTGTTTGTGAATAAAAAGGATGGATCTATGAGGTTGTGTATAGGTTATCGATAGTCGAAATAGGTCAAGATAAAGAACAAGTACCCATTGTTGAGGATCAATGATTTGTTTGATTAGCTGAGAGGTGCTACATTGTTCTCCAATATACATCTAAGGTCAGGATATCATTAGTTGAGGATCAATATAGATGACATATCTAAGTCTGCTTTTAGGACTATGTGTGGTCACCACAAGTTTGTGATTATGCCGTTTGGACTAACCAACACACCAATAGGTTTTATGGATCTGATGAACAGAGTGTTTAGGACGTATTTGGACAGTTTGTGGTAGTATTTATCGATGATATCTTGATAACCCCAGGGGTTGTCAACAACATGAACTACACCTACGATAGACTTTCACATTTTGAGGCAACATTGGTTATATGCCAAGTTCAACAAGTGTGAGTTCTGGTTTACTAGTGTCTTTTCTTGGGAACGTGATATCTGCTAAGGGCATTTGTGTGGATCCAAATAAGGTTGAGTCAGTGCTGGAATGGGAACAACCTAAGGCATTAATGGAAATTTGAAGTTTCCTAGGTTTGTCTGGTTACTATAGGAGATTAATAAACAATTTTAGTGATGTAGCGTTACCCCTAACTTAATTGACAAGGATAGGTGTTCCTTTTGTTTGGGATGATAAGTGTTAGCATTATTTCTAGTTACCGAAGGAGAAGTTAACTAGTTCTCCAGTCTTAGTCTTTCCAGAGTAAGGGAAATGCTAGATCGTCTTTTGTGACGCATCAAAGAATGGTTTGGGATGCATGTTGATGCAGGAAAAAAACATGATCTCTTTTGCTTCACGACAACTTAAAAAATACAAGTAGAAATATAGTCAATACTTTTACTCCGCTGCTACACTTTGGTTGTTTTGTATACCATTAATTAAGATTTGAAAATTTCACACCCACTCCAACATACCTTTTAGGTGTGTTTGGACTGGAGGTTGTATTCTTTAAATTTTTAGAAGGGAGTGGATCCCCTATCAGGTCCCACTCCTTACAACTTCGATTAGGAAAAACATAGCGACTACCTGGGTTAGAGACACCTTAGAGAATGCTAGGGTTAGCTGCCTTAGAGACCACTAGGGTTCATGGTCATAGCAACCACATAGGTTAGGACTTTTCATCGACCACTTGAATCATAGATATCGCCAACCACAAAAGTTAGGATTGTTCAGTGACCACCTAGGTTAAAAAATCTTTTCGACCGCAAGGGTTCCAAACATGGTGACCAACAAGATTCAAAAACTTCTTCGACCGCTAGTGTTAGAGTTCCTTAGTGACCACACAAGGAATAAACACCCTGGAAACCACATAGGATGTAAAACCTCATCGACCTTATAAAGGAAAACTTGGCAACCAATCAAATGTGTAAATCCCATCGATCGCTTGAATTCAAAAATTATTGCCAGCCACATAAGATGTATACATCAAACCTTAGCGACCAATTAGGAGAGAGAAAACTTGGAAATCATGGAGAGACAAAAATCTCATCAACCACAAGGATCCAAATAGGTTGGTCATCATCAAGAATCAGAAAATTCATCTAGTGACATCTATAGGAAGATGATGAGTTCAAAGCACTAACTAGTAACCATCATAAGAGAGAGAAAAAACCATCATTTCTATAAGCATGCAAGGACCAAGACTTCCATCACCAAGGAAGGATTCATGCAAAAGGATTAGGGTACATCCAATAAGAGTCACATACTCAAAAATTATCATGTAAACATAAACCCTAGATAAAAGATACTATCTTACTAATTGTTATAACATTTTAAGGCAAGATCTTGTGCATGCAAGAGATAAGTAAGAAATAATCATGTAGAAAGGTATATAACTCGACTCAAAGAAGATGGAGAAACTCCAAACAACAAGGTATCTTGAAGGAAACAATAATCATGTAGAAAGTTATATAACTCGCCTCAAAGAAGATGGAGAAACTCCAAACAATAAGGTATCTTGAAGGAAAGAAGGTAGAAACCCTAGGTTGAGCACTCCTTTAGGCCAATCTAGCTCCTTCTTTAAGAAGAGAGAAAACCCTTGGTCAAGGAAGAAAGAGAGAGATGTTCTTCAAGCTCAAACTCAAGCATACCATGGAATACCATGGGTTCAGACAAGAAAAGAAAGAAGAAGGGTGGAACAGTAAGGAAAATGTAGGTAAAGAGAAATATCTCACTTACTAAGACCAAGAAAAAGAGTAAAGGAACACCAAAAGACTTCAAGAACGGTAGATCCAAACCCTAGCTCCACATGCAAGGGGGTTTGGATAAGCTCCTTCCACTTGAGATCATTCTCCTCCACCAAGAAAGAGGAAAAGATCTCCAAGAAACCAAGGAAAAAGAGAGAGGATACTAGGTGTGTAAGGAGGTTATGTGCATGTAAAGAGAGAGGGTTATATAGCATAGGGTTGGAGAGAGAGAAAGGGGGTTAGGTGTCAAGCTAAACATGCCATGTGTCCAAGAGATGTCATCCATGCATGAATCAAATTCATCCATGAAAATAGGGAGAACCCACCAAGAAAAGCCATCGACCAAGATGATTTAGAAAAGCAAATGACCGCTAAATATTCTTAGCAACCAACTGACCAAAAACACAAACGGTCGCAAACCCTAGGAATTCTTGGTGACCTAGAGGAATCATGAGCCTTATCAACCATCAATATTAGAGGGAACACACACAACTTCATCGACTACCAAAAACTAGGATCATAAGAACCTTAGCGATTGCCAAAACTAGGGCTCAACACCCAAGGTCAAACATCAACTTAGGGTATCCATGCAAACCCTAATCCCACACATGAGGTGTCAACACTCAAACGTGGGTGTGACAAGGCACCCCAAATCACCACCACATCAAACTTGATGTGAAAACATGTGAGGCACAACAATCATGTGACAAATTACAAGAATAACCCTAGAAGAGGGTAATTTACAATTAGGTCCAAAATAAGCACATATATGCATAACTAGCTCAAACAACATCCAAACTGGACCAAACATAAAACATAAGCTTGTCACATGATATCAAAGCAAATCACAAGGTTTTATTAAGTTTTTAACCATCTAATTATGATAAGAAAGCATGTTTAACTTAAAATCAAGGTCAGGGGTCTTACAACCATAAACCCCTAACAAGGATTTCACTCCCAAAATCCTACTCAAACAATGATGAGTACTTCCTATACATCTCGTCCTCTAATTCCCATGTGGATTACTCCACACCACGGTGATGCCACAAAACCTTAACTAAGACTACAACTTTCTTCTTTGGCTTCTTCACCCTCCTATCCAAGATGAACACAAAACCCTCAATACACGACACATCCTCCTCCAACTCAACCTCCACTGGCTGCAACTTCAACTTTGTATGGGGGTGACACTTCCTCAACATGGAGACATGGAAGACATCATGCAATTTGTGCAACTCTGGCGATATCTCCAACTTGTATGTCACCTTCCCAACACGTGCCACAACACAATAAGGTCCCATAAATCTGGGAGTCAATTTACCCTTCTTACCAAACTTCAACACACCTTTTCAAGGGGAAACCTTAAGGTACACTTTGTCTCTAACTTAGAACTCCAAAGGTCTACAACGCTTATTGGCATACAACTTCTATCTATCATGGGAATCCTTTAATGGATGTTGCATCACCTTGATCTTCTTCATAGTTTTGTACACTAGCTAAAGACCCAAAACTTGATACTCATATGTCTCATACCAAAAAAGAAGTGACCCACAATGCCTCTCACAACGCTCCATACAGTGCCATGTCTATACTCCTATGGTAACTATTGTTGTAGGAAAACTCTATCAAACTCAGATACACATCCCAACTTCCAAGAAATTGCAACACACATGCTCTCAATAGATCTTCCAACGTGTGAATGGTCCTTGCTGACTGACCATCTATCTATGGGTCAAAAGTTGTATGAAACCTCAGTTGTGTCCCCATGATTGTATGAAGACATTCCAAAAAATGACTAGTAAACTATGAACCTCTATCAGATACAATGAAAACCAGAATACCATGTAGCTGAACTATCTCATCAACATATATCTATGCCAACTTCTCCACTGTATATGTTGTCTTGACTAGACGAAAATGAGCTAACCTAGTAAACTTGTCAAATATCACCCAAATGGAATCATGACCTTTTTCCATCCTAGGAAGACCAACCACAAAGTCCATAGTAATGTGATCCCATTTCCATTGTGGTATTGTCAATGGTTGTAACATTCCTGTAGGCTTCTGATGTTTATCCTTGACCTACTGATAGAGTGGACACCTGGCAACAAACTCTACCACATCCCACTTCAAATCAGGCCACCAATACATATCCTTTGGATTATGGTAAAAATCTTGGAACTACCAGGGTGCATTGCATACATCAAGGAATGAGCCTCTTCAAGTACCATCTCAATCAAACCATCAACATATGGAACCACCATCATGTTGTGAAAACAAACTGTCCCATCATTTGTCTCATGAAAACCATCATTCTTCTCACTGCCAAACTTTGGTTGGATCTTTTGTTTGGTATCATCCTTATGAGCATGTCTGATCTATTGCATCAATGTAGGATCCACATGTAACCATGCCAACAAACCTACTAATAAGGAAACCTCCAATTGGAAATTCAACTGGCGAAGTGACACCAACATGTCCCGCTTATGACACACCAAAGCATGAAATTGTGCCTTATTTCTAGATGATGACAAAGATGACTTCCTGCTCAACACGTCAGCCACCACATTCCCCTTAACTAGATAGTACTCTATAATGCAATCATAGTCCTTGATCAACTTCATCCATCTCCTCTTCCGCATGTTCAACTCCTACCTCGAGAAGACATACTGCAAATTCTTGTGGTCAATGAAGATCTGACACTTCTCTCCATAGAGATAGTGCCTCCAAATATTCAAGGCATGGAACACTATTGAAAGCTCTAGGTAATGTGTTGATTACAAAGGGTACATCATAATATCTCACGTAGGCTTTACATGTAAGATACAATATATGGATCTAAGTAGAGGGAAATCTAAACAATAAAAATATTATATCCAATCTTTAACTCCTTAATCTAAGTCCATAGCTTCATGCCATATCCTCCTTGTCCTTCACCTAGGGTTGGAAGCATACCCCATCAACAAGAGAAAAATAGATGACATCAACAAAGATTGGTATGTGCATACTAAAAGGAAAATTGAGCAATATATGGAATAAAGAATATCAAAATATATAAGACTTCCCATTGAAAAGAAAAGAACTACCCAATCAGGCATAAAAGAAATGATTTGGAACAAGAGATAACAAAGGAATTACTTGCCATAAATAAATAATAAATTTGTGCCAAATAAGTACATATCAAGAATTAGGGCCCATAATCCATCAACATGCATGCATGTGAGATAAGCATAGCACTAGAACAATATAAATAACAATGCCAACCAAGCCTCATTAACTTGAAACCTGGTAGAGAATGGCACGTAGACAAATTCTCCAATATATAAAATGTGTGGGCCAAGCCTCATAAACTTGAAACATGGGTATGGGGCACATAACCTCCATCCCAAAAAATATAATAAGGGAACATAACCCAAAACCAATGCAATTACACTACTCTAGGGCTACTAAGTCACATAACATGCTTAATAGAAAGGCAAGTAAAAAGTATAGTTTGATTAAACAAGATTTGTCACCACATAAATTACAATACAAGCAACCACCACAAAAGTGGGAAAAAAGAGCATGTATCACCAAGTAAAGTTCCTCCATGAAACAATATATGTGATTGAGTCAAAAAGAATGTCCATAATAATAAATTGATCACAAGATCAGAAACAAATAAGATATTCCACAAGAAATATGTTCTCAAAATAAAAAGGAATATTGTGTAGGTTGATTGTACATGGGACCAATTAAGAAGAAAATAGGTTATTTCTCAAAAGGAATAAATGGGGTTGTAAACATACCTTGAATTCATAGTCCAAAATAATCCAAAGTCAATTCTAGATCCAAGTCTAAGTCTCCCAAAGAACCTATTAAACATGTATATGGAATTAGGGTTAACTTCACATTAGTTACTCAAAACCCTAAAATTTTCCTTTTTACTACTAGTGAATTAGGTTATCAAAATCATGTCATATTGTAGGTTATATTTTTATGAGTTCATAGGATATTTACTTTATTTTTTGACTTATAGATTATTAGTTATGAACTTTAGAAAAACTAAGTCAATTAAGAAATCCTTAAAAATCACATATTTATTAAATTGGATTTTGTTTGTGAAATTAGTACTATTAGATAGATTGTAATTTTATGGTTTCAAAACATATTTTATTTTTTTTTTCATTTTTCCAAGATGTATATAAATTACTATGAATTTAGAAGAATTGTCCAATCCGAAATCATGTAAATCCATGTAAGTAGAGAAATCCACAACAGAGCCAAAGCAAGCTTAGGTGGCCCAATGAGAACAGGCTAACTGGGTCGGGTCAAGCTCAAGTCAATGCACAACAAGATCAAATGAACATTGCGATCTGAGAAGGAAACTAGATATGAAATGTTCGGAATACCCCTTCAGTCAAAACTAATCAAAAACCCAAAAGGGGAGGATTTGGGATTCGAGTTCCTCGATTGCTCCTGGCCATGCTTTGTGATAAGCAAGACACAATAGGGATGATGTACTAATCAGATCTCTGAGAAGACTGAGCAAAATTGGAAACCAAATAGTTCATTACAATCTTCACACTCCGACAAAGTCGAACAACCCCTGGCAGGAGAAACGCGGCATTTGGAAGCACTCCAGAATGACTTCCTCCATGACTTCTTGAGGAGGAGAATTTCGAAAACTTGTCTAGGCAAACGTTCACTGAGAACCAGTTATGAAAACTTACTCAACGTTAGTTAAAGAAGCTAAGGTTGAAGTAAAGGATCAAAAGGATGAAGATGAACACTTGATTGGGTCAGACGACTATTAAATAGGTCAAAAGAGGGGATTTAGAAATACTCATCTTGGGAACCAATTGATGATAGAGATGAGGATCCACGGATGAGATAGAAGTCATTTTGGGTCTCCTCCAGACTTCGGGTAGTTGAATTCTTTGGCTCTGACCAAGCTCAATGGTGCCAAGGTAGAGCGGAGTAGGGGTAGTGGCCTAGAGCCTGACGAGGCCAGTCTAAGGAAAGAAAATGAACCAAACAGACCCAATGAAGGTCAGGGTAGAGTTCTCTGAGTGTCCAAGAGCCTGAGGGTGGGAGAAGAAGAGAATGTTCAGGGAAACATGGGAAGAACAGAGCGACAAGGAGCGATCTAACAGAAGTAGGGCAGAAGCAACGAAACCCTAGATTATATAGGATCATCATATTTGGGAGAAATCTAGGAAAGTGATGGAGAGGAAAAACAAAGGAAAAGGAAAAAGGGAGGGGGAAGATCAAGAGGAAGAGAACAAATCGAGTTTCCTATACAATGCAGAGAAAAAAATTGGGAATCCAGTATGTGAACGAAAGGTAGAGGAGAATTGGGTAGCCGCAAGATAAAAATCTGATGGATAGAAATGAATTTGGGTTTGTTAAGTTGGAAAAGCCAGTGTGACAAAGATATTTTCAGAAAACCTTATCCAAATATGATTTCAAATAAAGTGCAATTAAATAAATGTCTTCTTCCTTTCCAAATTGAATTGAAATTCCAAACAAAGTCCAAATAATATGAAATTTTGCACCTAAACCAATTAAAGCTTGTAGAATCCAATTTTGACATTACTTTTCATGTTTGGAAATTTTTCTATATTATTTAATTCTTTTAAAGAAAATCATATTTTCTCTTTCCTCTTATTTTATAGACATCTAGAAACCATAAATTAATGTGAAACTTCACTCTCAAGCAAACTTAAGCATATTGAACACGAATTTGCTTAATTTTATCCCTTTGTATCATTTAACATATTATTTAAAATTTTGGGCTTTATTACACTTTCTCTCTCCAAAAACATATTAGAACATTAACGATTATCCAACTTAGTTGAAAATTCACACATAGTCTTGTTTTGTCATGTAGATTTTAAATCTAAGGTTTGTTTTCACTTTTGGAGTCATTAAATGTTTTTTGATATTTTTGGAGAAAACTCATATATTCTTGTCTAAAAGGAATTCAGATAATTATTATTATGCAAATAAGGTGAAACTTGACTCCCAAGTTAATTGGGACTCGAGGAACACTACTTTTATGTTAAATTTCAATCTTGAAATTTCCTTTTATAAGATATGTCACAATTAATATTTGTGACTCATTATTATATCAGATATCATTCTTTTTATAATGAGGAACCCCTCCCGGGGTCGGCCACTATTGGACCCCACCCAGCTAAGGGTAAACCCCGGAACCAGCACCGTACACGCTAAGTAATGTGGGGCCTTTATTGCACCCCGAGGGTTTTTGCCTAGAGTCGAACCCGGGTTCCTTCATTATAATATTATATATCATATTATTTAATCATTATTACTATTATTCATACAATTATGTCCCAAGCCTTCACATTACATCAAAAGGGTTATATATTATTATTGTACATGAAATTATTTCTGTTTATAATTTAACTTATTAAATTCGTTAATTCCATATTTATTTAAATTATGTATCAATATTCTCAATTATGGATACCTAGCCCTTCAATGCATATTATTTCTCTTAATCTCATACCTTAATCAACATTATCTCATGTGACATATTTTATTGGTCTATAGATTATTATGAGGGCATTAGGTCATATTTGTTTTTATGTATATATGTTTGGGTGATTTATTTATGCATTAACATATTAGGGTTAAAAGCTTTTAGGTATATCTTCATCCTTGTTTTTCTAAGTCCAATGAGTCAAACTTTCTATCCTCCAAGGCATAAGATCGGGGTCAAGAGGCTAGGTTTGAGCTCAATACAACACTCAACCCCTTAAAGGGATTTTGTCCTCGAAATCTAATCATCCATACTTCACAAACCAACTACTTTCCACCCCTTAAAAGGTTTTACCTAATCAGTCAAACGAAACAACTCTTAAGGATATTAGGGTTTCATGTAATCTTTTAGTCGTGAATACTTTTTATGTTGTTATTTGATCAATCATCTAACTAACATGTCCTATCAACCTAGGGTTGAGCTTTTAGGTCCTGGTCTCATTAACCTAACAACCCTAAGGTTCACATTATCAACCAAAAAGTCATAGGGGTACAAATGTTAGGTCAACTAAACCTTTAGATAAGACTTATCTTCCTAGTCATCATTCCAACATAATAACTAGGGTTTTTGGATCACCAATTCTAGTGTTTCTATGTCAAATCTTCATAACTCACTTCATTGTGACTTAGTTCAAGAAAATCGCAATAAAATCCAAAAAAATTTTCTTTTGCACATATAATAGTATAATGGAATATAATTTTTGGCGAAGAAATCTAGACGACTTAAAACTAAATGAGCTCAAACTCAATGCGAGAAACCTAGTCAAAATTTTTCAATAATAAGATCTCTTATCCTACCAGTACCTCATCCTCATAACATGACTCTATCCTCAAGCCAATACCTCATAACATCCCAACATATATGTCACCATTAACCTATATGATAGGATAAGATCACCTAAGCACCATATCATTAGGACCTACTAAACATGGCCTTCATGTGTAACTCATATTATTCTAAATCATCTTTCAACCAATCTCATGAGAAACATAGATGAATTCTAGGGTGAACATCTCACCTAAAGGGAAACTATCTAAGGCAAGGGTTCTAATCAGGGGGACAAAATTGAAATAATCAAATTCTAACTACCATGAGCTTTGATACCATGTTGTAAGGAGTGGGATCCGATAAGGGATCCACTCCCTACTAAAAATTTGAAGAATAGAACCTCCAATCCAAACACACCTAAAAGGTATGCTGGATTGGGTGTAAAATTTTAAAATCTTAATTAATGGTATACAAGACAACCAAAGTGTAGCAGCCGAATAAATGTGTTGACTATATTCAATTTTTTAAAAAGATTACAAAGGGTACATCATAATCTCCCACGTAGGGTTTACATGTGAGATACAACATATGGATCTAAGTAGAGGGAAATAAAAATCATAACAAGATTGTCTCCAAGCTTTAACTCCTTAAGCTAAGTCCATAGCTTCATGCCATGTCCTCTTTGCCTTTCACCTAAGGTTGGAAGCATACCCCAACAAGAGGAGAAAAATAGATGACATCCACAAAGGCTGGTATGTGCATACTTAAAGGGAAATTGAGCAATATATGGAATAAAGGACATCAAAAGATATGAGGATTCCCAACGAAAAGAAAAGAACTACCCAATCGGGCATAAAAGAAATGATTTGCAACAAGAGATAAAAAAGGAATTACTTGCCATAAATAAACAATAAACTTCGGTCACATAAGCACATATCAAGAATTAGGGTCCATAACCCATCAAAATGCATGCATGTGAGTAAGCATAGCACTAGAACAATACAAAAAACAATGGTGGCCAAGCCTCATAAACTTGAAACATGATAGAAAAGGGCACATAACCAAACTCCCCAATATATAAAATGTGTAGGACAAGCCTCATAAACTTGAAACACGAGTATCGGGCACATAACCTCCATTCTAATAAATATAAGAAGGGCACATAACCCAAAACGAATGGAATTACACTACTCTAGGGATACCGAGTCACATAACATGATTAATAGAGAGGCAAGTAAAAAGTATAGTCAGATTAAATAAGATTTGTCACCAGATAAATGACAATATAAGAAACCACCACAAAAGTGGGCAAAAAGAGCATGTATCACCAAGTAAAGTTCCTCCATGAAACAATATATAGGATTTAGTCCAAAAGAATGTCCATAACAAAAATTTGATCACTAGATCAGAAACAAATCAGATATTCCATAAGAAATATATTCTCACAAGAAAAGGGAATATAATGTAGGTTGATTGTCCATAGGACCAAGAATAAGAACAAAATAGGTCATTCCTCAAAAGGAATAATTGGGGATGCAAACATACCTAGACTTTAGAGTCTAAAAAAATCCAAAGTCAATCCTAGATCCAAGTCTAGGTCTCCAAACCACCTATTAAACATGTATATGGAATTTGGGTTAACTTCACATTAATTACTCAAAACCCTAAAAATCACATTTTTACTATTAGTGAATTAGGTTATCAAAATCACATCTTATTATTGGTTATATTTTTCTGAGTTAAAACTAAATCAATTAAGAAAACCATAAAAATCACATATTTATTAAATTAGAATTTGTGATGAAATTAGTACTATTAGAGAGATTATAATTTTTTGGTTTCAAAATATATTTTATTTTATTTTTACAAGTTGTGTATTAATTAAAATAAATTTATAAGAAATGTTCAATCATAAATCATGTAAATCCACGTAAATAGAGAAATCCACAATAGAGACAAAGAAAGCTGAGGTGGCCCAATGATAACAGGCCAACTGGATTGGGTCAAACTCAAGTCAGGCGCACAACAAGTTCAAATGAACATCATGATCTGAGAAGGGAACCACAAATGAAATGTCTAAAATACCCCTCAAGCCAAAACTAATCAAAAATACAAAAGGGGTGGATTTGGGAGTTCAATTCCTTGATTGCTTCTGGACATGGTTTGCGAGGAGCAAGACACTATAGGGACGATGCACCGATCAGAGCTTTGAGAAGACTGAGTAAAATTGGAAACCAAATAGTCATTGCAATCTTCACACTCCAACGAACTTGAACAACCCCTAGCAGGAGAAATGAGGCATTTGGAAGCACTCCAGAGTGACTTCCGCTATGATTGTCTGAGGAGGAGTATTTTGGAAACTCATCTAGGTAAAAGATCACCGAGAACCAGCTATGAAAACTTATTCAACATCAGTTGAAGAAGCTAAGGGTGAAGAAAAGGACTGAAAGGATGAAGATGAACATTTTATTAGGTCAGACAACTATTAAAGTAGGTCAAAAAAGGGGATATGGGAATACTCGTCTTGGGAACCAATTGATCATAGATGAGGATCCACGGATGAGGAAGAAGTGATTCTGGGTATCCTCCAGACTTCGAGTAGTTGAATTTTTTGGCTCTGACCAAGCTCCATGGAGCCAAGGTAGACGGAGTAGGGGCTGCTGCCCAGAACCTGACGAGGCCAGTCCAAGGCAAGGAAACAAATTGAGTAGCCCTGTCGAAGTTTAGGGTAGAGTTCTCTAAGCGTCCGAGAGCCCCAGGGTGGGAGAAGAAGAGAAAGTTTAGGGAAATAGGGGAAGAATAAAGCGGAGAAGAGTAGTTTAGTAGAAGTAGGGTGGAAGAAACAAAACCTTAGATTTGATAGGCTCATCAGATTCATAAGAAATCTAGGAAAGTAGTGGACAAGAAAACTAAAGGAAAAGGAGAAAGGGAGGGGGAAAGATCGAGAGGAAGAGAACGGATCAAGTTTCCTATACAACACAGACAAAACAAATCGGGAAATCAGTCGGTGAATGGAAAGTAGAGGAGAATTGGGTAGCCACTAGATAGAAATCTGATGGATAGAAATGAATCGAGGTTTGTTAAATTGGAAAAGCCAGTGTGACAAAGATATTTTTAGAAAACCTTAGCCAAATATGATTTCGAATAAAGTGTAATTAAATTAATGTATTCTTCCTTTCCAAATTAAATTGAAAGTTCAAACAAAGTTCAAATAATATGAATATTTGCACCTAGACCAATTAAAGCATGTAGAATCTGATTTTTGGCATTACTTTTCACATTGGGAAACTTTTGCTATTTTATTTATTTCTTTTGAAAAACAAATATCATATTTTCTCTTTCATCTTGTTTTAGAGACATCTAGAAACCATCAATTAATGTGAAACTTCTTTCCCAAGAAAAATTAAGCATATTGAATATGAATGCAATCAATTTTATCCCTTAGTATTATTTAACATATTAATTAAAATTTTGGGCTTTATTTACACTTTCTCTCTTCTAAAACCTATTAGAACATTAAAGATTATCCAAATTAGTTGGAAATTCACACATAGTCTTGTTTTGTCATGTTGATTTTGAATTTGAGATTTGTTTTCACTTTTGGAGTCATTGTGTTTTAGTTGATATTTTTGAAGAAAACTCATATTTTCTTATCGAAAAGGAATTAAGATAATTATTATTGTGCAAATAAGGTGAAACTTTTAATTGGGACCCGAGGAAAACTACTTTTACATTAGATTTTAGTCTTGATATTTCCTGTTATAAAATATGTCACAATTAATATTTGTGGCTCATTATTATATTAGTATCATAGTATTTCATCATTTTTACTATTATTCATCCAATTGTGTCCCAAGCCTTCACATTACATCAAAAGGGTTATATATTATTATTGTACACAAAATTCTTTATGTTTATCATTTAACTTATTAAATTCATCAATTCCATTTTTATTTGTATTATGTATCAATATTCTCAATTATGGATACCTAGCCCTTCTATGCACATAATTTCTCTTAACCTCATACCTTAGTCAACATTATCTCATGTGACATATTTTATTGGTCTATAGATTATTATGAGGGCATTAGTTAATATTTGTTTTCATGTATATATGTTCATTCATTAAAATATTAGGGTTACAAACTTTTAGATATATCTTCATCCTTGTTTGGCTAAGTCTAAAGAGTCAAACTTTCTATCCTCCAAGGCATAAGATCGGGGTCAAGAGGCTAGGTTTTGATTTTTTTACATAAGTGGTCGATGAGAATTCCTGACTCTATGGTCATTGGTTGTGTTTTGACCTTATGCTTTCATGATGATGGTGATGCTAAGAATTAGGTTTTATCTTTCATGGCTATTTTGTAAGCCTAACTCACTCACCTTGTCAAACCTAACCCTAGTCAGTGATGATAACGCATAACTTTTTTGACTGATTAGTATGGTAATGGAGTACTTTCTCTCTCTAAGACGTTGTAACCCCAATTTTTCTATCTTATGCACATCAAAGTTCTTGAATTTAATGTTAAGGCAAGTTTATATGAGTCTCATGTATGGATATGGCATGATGAGCCTTGATTAGGCATGAATAGATAATGATGTTCTTACATGGAATGACGTGAATGGTCTTAATGACCTTGGAGATAGGTTTGTACCCTAAGTGAGGTGTTATCCTCTACATAATGTAACAAGGACTTGTTTCCTATTATGGTACGATGATGAGTATGGACTCATGTATGACATTGAAATAGTACCATGTGATGACATGATAAACATTATGCTTCATACTTTTATGTCTTCTGAAATTGCAATCTACCCATAATTTTGTAGAACTATTTTAGGTTTTGTATAGGTGCAGTTAAAAGATACCCATTTGGCATTAACTAATCAAATGAAACCCTAATCATGTAGTGCCATGTGCCATAGAACCATTCCAGTGCCCGAACTTGCTTGATGGTGAAATGAGTATTCCTCTAATGGAAGCTTGAAGTGCATAATATTGAGTATGTAGGGTGTAAGAGACTATGTGTCCTTGTCATCCTAATTCCAAGGTTTTGAGGATGGCTGTAGTCATACCTCAACAAGAGAACGACTATGGTCATATCATAGATATTGTATATATAATGTGTTGAGGACAATTGCGATTGTACCTCAGTTGATAGGGTTTTGTATACCTTAGTTGCTAGTGTTGTGATCTATATACCAAGGACAGACTAGGCTGCTTAGTAGATGGACTTATATGTCATTGTGGCTGATTCATACTGACCGAGGGTGAATGGGATCCTAGGATTCTGTCTCTCCTAGATCTTGTATGGAACTGATTTCAACTTAGTAGTGGTTAGTTGGAGTATATGTGGTATACCTCAAACTCCATAGAGCTTAATTAAAAAATGTATTACAACCATGTAGTATGTCTTTTAGGATTAAACATGCTTCACATTGAATATTTACCCTTGCCTTGTTTCTTATGTTGCTTAGTTGTTATATAATGCGATAAGAGAAATCAATTGCGACTAAATGGTAGATTTATCTGCTCTCTCTCTCTATATATATATATATATTTACATATATATACATATATATATACATACATATATATATATTTACATATATATACATATATATGTATATATATATATATCTTGTAAGCAATATACATATATATATACATACATACATATATTTACATATATATGTATATATATATATATATATATATATATATATATCTTGTAAACAATACACATTGCCAAGCATATCAGTTTAACTTGTTAAAACTGCTTCAACGATTTAACCTACTTAATAATATATTTTTTGTAACCAATAACCATTGGTTGAGAGTTATCTCTTACCGGGACGTTGGTCTCACCTCGTGGGTTACCACATCTTTTAGGTGGTTGCAAACGGAGTGATCAAGATCGTGGTGCTGAAGAAGAACAACTTGGAGAGAAGTAGGAGTAGAAGTTTGGATAGTTGTAGAGTCCTAAGAGTCATCCCTGTACTCTCAAGTCTGGGAAGAGAATGTTTTATGGATGCTATGCATATCAACATGTTTTTTTGGCAGTGTGCCTTCATTGTTTATGGCATGTATATGTGGAACAAGATCATTTCTATAAAGGTTGTGGCTAAATCCATTGAACACATACAACATACCTGATATGATATGCATTGATATACATGTTTTTGGAACTTTATGTACATATTTCTGAACACGCTGGTAATGTTGAAATCAGTTTTAATTATTTTATTTTTCTAGATATGTGGTTGATTAGTTTTTTATTGAATTTTTGTTTTGAGTAATCTCAGTTAGCATGACCAGTGTAACATTTAAAGACTATAGAATCATCCATAAAAACATGGTTGTGGCCTCTACAAAAATGAGCCACTTACAATGCTTCTAGGCTACTAAAATCAGTGATGAGCATCCATCTCCAACTTTCATCAAACATTTCCATTGATGGATGAACCCCCTAGCTTATGTCAAGAATCTAAGGTTCATACCTCAAAATAGGCTACCCTTGTGCTCCAATCTCTACCCTCATCAAACTACTGCTCCTTCCTAATAGAAGACTAATCCTAATACTGAGAAGGAACAAGACACCCACGAAACCTTCTCCAAAAAACATCAATGAGTGATCTTGTTTTTTCAACAACCCTAATCCTTGATCTTGAGCATTGACATCCAAATCTCACAACTTCTCCTTTTTGTCGAATGTGATAACAGATTTCTTCCTTTCTTCCATTGCTAATCTTGTTACCTTTGCGATGAGCTAGTAGATATCTTTCTAGGGTGCATGGAGTAGCTCTGCCACATAATTCTTGTCTTTTCTAATATCGCTATGCCTATATGAACATCATTTAATATGGATCAAATTTTTTATTATTTGTACTTTTTTAGCTCAGTGTTCTCGTGTTTATTAGATCTTAGATGTAGAGAATTTCATACCTAAGATCATGGGACATCAATTGAGTCATGTTAAACCCTTGATATGAACTTTAAATAGGTGTTTTTTGAGGTGATATGTAATGATATTTATGTAGTGCAACAACAAACTTAGAGTAATATCTTTCTGGAATTAATCCAAATGTTGAAAGGGGGATTCAACTGGTCTTAACAAACATGTGTTCATACTTATTGGGACTCGGTAAGAGAGTGAATGATAGGAAGATGTGGTGAATCTCATCCAACATAGTGTTTCCATATATTTTATACACAACCTTAATCTAGAATTTTTGTTATTTTAATATTAGTATGATCAAAACATTTTTAATATTTGTGTTAAATGCTAATTCTTTTGTGGTTATTCAATTATAACATTATCAAAAACACTGTCTTTTAAGTTTTATCTTTACTATTTTGTGATAAGATCAATCCTCTTGTGGGTGGGATTTTCGTGCACTTAGTTGAGGTAAAAACTAGGATTTCATCCCTAGAGAATTGTTGTGTGGTAAAAGAGACATCAATTTTAAGGTCATTCTCAGGGACAATGGAATTTTGTGATAAGCTAAATTAACTTGGATTAGTTACAAATTTTATTTTCCAATTGATAATATTCATTTTTCTTTTAATCTCATTCATCTTCAACCATCTAATTTTAGTTGTGTGTGTTTATAGGTTATATATGTTATGCATGAGACATTGTAATACCGTTGACTCCATTGAAGGCTTTGATGTTGAGATCAAACAAACCTACATCAGGATTCCTCATGAACACAAAGCCTAGGTTGAGGAAGAGGAGATCAAATGCATAATGGAATCCACACTTAAGGCATGAAGATATGGACTCTTGGCTGAATCCAGAGCCGTTGTGCAAGTGGAGATAGAATTGTTGCTGAAGAGCAACAAAGAGATCTTTGGGTCTTCTCTATCCCTAATGCTATAGATTTTCCTTACCCAATCATTCAACTCGCCATCAAATCACAAAATTTTGAATAAATGTGTAGAGCCAAGTGTAGTGTGGTGTAGTAGTAGGCACCGTCCCTGCCCCTTCTCAAACCATGTATCACTCCTTTTGGTTACTACAGACCCTCTTCCATCCACTACAAAAGAGCAGGGGGGCTATCGGGGGGGGGGGGAGGGCTAAGAACAATCCTTTGAATTAAAGGTGCAATGAAAGAGAAAGATCTTTTTCGTTCTATTCATATATATATATATATATATATATATATATATATATATATATATATATATATATATATATATATATATATAAGTAAGAAGCCTCAAATCCTTGATTTTTCCGAGATGCACTGCTTTGGGCCCAGGAAGCAAAGGGAATGAGCTCGGCTGCTTCTCCTCCACACTTGATTTTTCTCTGTTCCCATTCCGCATGCAAAACAAAAATTTGTAAGAAGAGTTAGTGACTATGCATGACCATTTACACAAATTTATAGATATATGTGAACTAAGAAAGCAACCTGGCATGTATAAGGATGCCATCAAGATACATGTATTCCACTATTCCCTAATAGATAAATCTAGTGTGTGGTACAACTGTCTAGATGATCACATCATAACCATTTAGTATGTAAATCATAACAAGTACTTAGATAAGCTTTTCCCTCCCCCACTCACCTACCAAATATGAGGGCGAATCACCCAATTCAAACAACCTCTGATAAAAACCTTATTGGAATTCTCAGAAAGATTCAAAGAGATACTGTATAAATGCCCTCATCATGGCATTCCCTCTACACAACTTATCAAGAAAAGTACATAGGGGGGTTTATAATGATAGAATAAAATTCTTTGATTCCACTTCTAATGGGGACTTTATGAAACATATATTCAATGACTCTTGGAACCTTGTGAGAAGGGGAACACAAAATTAGGTTAATAGGAGTTCATCTTGCAAGAGAGTAGTTCATCTTGCAAGAGAGGAATTCTCCATGTATACATGCTAGATGAGAAGTTTGATATGAAGGTTATTATTGAATCTTCAAAAGATCTTACTCTTAAAAAATTTAACCTTGAGTCGTCTTTCTTAAGTTAGAAGAGAGGTTCATCTTCCTTCCAATCCAAGATAAATCAAGAGTTCTTCCATGTCTACATTATAGAGGGGCACACAAATATGGAGTGCAATCACCTCTACTAATCCATATTGAACATGCCCCAACTTTAGTTCAATAGCAACTCGGTCATACAATAAGTCAATTTTGTTGGCTAAATTGGACATTAGTATACCCTTGGTTTTGATGATGACAAACATTTCACACTTGTGAATCTAACATGTTATTTGATTATTTCAGGGTTCAAAGTAATAAGGAAATTCTACTAAGTAGAAAGATGAAGATCAATGCAAATTGAAGATCAAATGCGCTTAATTGTATATATCTTCATGATTGTACTCAAATGTAAACACTTTTACAAAAATATAATGTAAAAGTACTTAGATATCATGTAAATCAAGAATTAGATCTTCCCTATCTGCTTATAACCCTTAGATAGGTTTCCCCCAAAGTTAGAGTCACCCTCATTCATTGAAACACACAATTAATAGGTGATATAAAAGTTTGAAACACGGACACCCTCGACCGAAAAACTTGTCAGCTGAGACACACTCGTATGAAATTTTTGTTGACCGAGAACCACCTCAGTTGAAATTATGAGCATTGTTCAATAACTTACTCATTTATACTCTAAAATGGTCTTCGGTCAAAAATATTCTCGACTGAGCAAACTTCGGTCTAAAGGTTACGATCGTTAGACCAAGTGGTTGGTAGTTGAAAATAGACATTTCAACACATGTTCCTTAAACCCAGGCTCGTTCAAAGAAAAGCTTGACTGAGACAAAGTTTGATCGACAAACTTGTCGACCGAGCAGGTGTTCTTTTAAGAACAAACAAATTAGCCATTACTAGAGAACTAATGTATACCTAACAGTTAGTTAAGAACTAATAATACTCTAGAGACTCCCTAGAACATCCCTAAGTACTTGCAAACCATTCTTATAAATAGGAGAGGCCTTACGACACCTAAAACACCTAAGATACACTTGAGAATATATTCTTGTGAGCAACAAAGCCAAGCAACAACCACCATCTTGTTCTACAAGCTCCAAATTCATGTCCTATAGCCATAGCCTTTTGGCCTCCTCATAGCAACATCCATCATAAGTGGTGTGATAGGTCTAACACTTGATATAGGATCAAAGCGCTATACTCAATTGTTGTATTTCCTTCTTCTAATCCCCCTTCACAAGTTCAAGCTACTTGCGCTCTTGGCTACTCCAAGATCATGGAGGCTTCTTGAGGGAGCTCGGTTGAAGCTACTTCTTGGTGGAGAAGGCTACTTCAAGAGGTGCTTGATATTACTTCAAGGAAGGTCGGTTCAATGGAGGCTGGATCTACTTCTAAAGGAATGCTATCTCATGGTGGTGGAGCTACTTCTAGGAGGAGAAGGCTGCTCTAAGGGCTTAGAGATCCTTCAAAGAAGGATTCTTCAAGGAGGTTGAGGATACTTCTAGGAGAAGGCTACTTCAAGGAAGGTGATTGTATTTTATTGTAACATCCTTGAAAGGTAAATAAAATTAATCACTTTCAAAATCCCAATTGGAGACAATTAGGTAGTGGACTGACAACCTTTGAATTCAAAAGTTGGAACCACTCTAACCACAAGTGTCTTCCTTGTTTCCTCCTTCTTCTTTGGTTGAGTGTTTTAATTATCATTAAATTATCAAAAATCTCTATTCACCCCCTCTAGAGCTTTCAAATTCTATTCCTGGAGATGGATATTTTACCCCAAATAACTGAGAAACCATCCAGTTTTCATGTATGAGAACCTAGACCGAGTAGTAAACACACATCAACTCAGTTAAAGGGCTGAATCAAAACCAAGTTTGAGATCCTCGTGGTTTCTAGTATAATACAAATTTGTATTATGTGATTTTCCTTATGACAATGACCTAAATCATGGTAATAGTCATGCTGATAAATGATAGATTTTCCCTACCCAGTCACTCTTTCGGTTGTGTACATTACCTAAAAACTTCAATCATGGATAGAAACACTCAATTAATATGACAATAACAATTTAGGTAAACAACCCTACAACAACCAAGGGCATATTCTCCAAATGTAGGGCAATCGACATAATATGTCATCCTCCAATGAGAAAGGTCTCTTGGACACTATAAAGAAAATACCAACAATCAAACATGCATATAATTAATCCATGTAGGCTGAACTCATGTAGGTTTCTATACCCATTCATCCTCTAGTAGGTTTTTTTGCCGGTCAACCTAAAAATTTTCAAATCTCTCCTCACTTGTAAGTATACAATAGAGAAGTACGAGTGTATGAAGTTGGCAAACACGATGTCTGACATCATACAATAAAAGATCACACAGAAGCTCAAGCATCCACGATCTTTCAATGCTTGAGTGAAGCATTTCTATCTTATAATATAGCCTATGCAAGATACTTGGCTTTACCATTGACATCCTCCCCACTGATATAGTAATTTAAATTTCTGTCTCTTCTATGAGCACTCAATGAGGTTTCGGAAGATGTCCTTGTGAGACTGCCCCCTATGCTTTTTTCATCATGGACATCAAGAAAGACCTTCTACATCTTCTTATATTCAGGTGTCGATTCCTCCAAACTTCAAGAGACTTCATTCATATTGAAGCTGAAATCTTAACATTTAGGCTTGGGATAGAAATGTGTACTTAAAGGTCTTTGAGGTCTTAAGGGACCCTCTTTATAAGAGAAATGTTTCATCATTGACAACATTTACAAGGTGGCATACCTACTTTTGAAGACTCTCTTAAAACAACGCTCATACACCCTAATGCTAAAAAACTAAATGATGAACAAGTGGAGCAAATTATCTTCCACTTGGACAATGTTGAGAAAGACCATGAAGATGAATTCGAAGTGCTCAAGACTATCTATGTAATCAAATAACAAGAAAAGACAACCACCAAACTATAAAGGAATCCTCTACCTGAGGGATAAAAGTATGTTTTCCTAGATGAACAATTACATAAGCTGATTATAGAATTGACGAAGAGACAAAATACATAAGGCTATAAAATGATTGACCTAGCTAGAGTTAACTAAGCTCTCTATATGTTCAAAATTAATATAAATGATAATGATAAGCCCTCCATCGAGCCTCAACATAAGTTGAACCCAATTCTAAAGGAGGTCATGTGCATGGAGGTGATAAATATCTTGCATTCTAAGATGATCTACCCCATCTCTATGGTGTCATGAGTGATTCATGTGAAAAGATGATCCCAAATAAAGGAAGTACTATAATTGTTTTGAACGAGACAAATGAGCTGATCTCTAACCACATTGTAACTAGATGGTACATGTGCATAGATAATGGCAAGCTCAACATTACTACTTGGAAGGACCATTTTATGCTTACATTTCTTGATTAAGTCCTTGAGAGACTTCACACTAGGAGTTATTATGTTACCTAGATGTGTAATCTATATTTTACCAAATCCCCATCCACCACAGTGATCAAGAAAAGACTATCTTCACGTGTCCATTTGGCATGTATGATTAACCAATTTCCTTTCAGATTATATATTGCACCTACCATTTCCTAGAGTTGTATGTTTTCTATCTTTGCCATTCTTACGAAGACAATAATGGAAATTCTCATAGATGATATATATTTTTTTGGATATCATTTTGACGCATACCTACATCATCTTTTCCTAGTCCTAGAATATTGTGAAAAATCATGTCTGGTTCTTAATTGGAAAAAATGCCTCTTGATGGTGAAGGAATGATTTATTTTAGGACATAGTGTTAGCTCAAGAAGCATCAATGCTGAAAAGACAAAGATAGAAGTTATTGCCAAATTATCTCCTCTAACTATTGTCAAGGAAGTCTGAACACTTATAGGACATGCCAATTCCTATAGGAATTTCGTTTGCAACTTACCAAGATCAATAAGCCACTTACAAAGCCTCTCTAGAACGATGTTGATTTCATCTTTAGCTATGAATGCATGAAGAGCTTCACCACCTTAAAGGAGTATCTCATCTATACCCCCATCCTTCGGGCCCCATATTGGTCTCTTCCTCTTGATATCATGTGTGACACTAGCAACTATGTTGTATGTACAGTTCTGGGGAAACCCATTTATAAGAAACATCACATCATTTACTATAGTAGAAAGATACTCGATGATGGATACAAAAATTAAAAAATCATTAAAAGGGAGATTATTGCCATTATCTATTCCTTTGACAAGTTCCACTCCTATCTAGTACTTCGACTAGTGATTGTCTACATTTATACTACTATCAAGAACTATGTCATTGAAAGATGCAAAGTCTAGACTGATTAGTTTGATCATGTTGTTGCATGAGTTAAACAAGGACTAAAAGGGAACTAAATATGTTGTTGATGGTCTTTTTAGACAATTGCAGATCCAAAATAGTTACGTGGTCTCTATCAATGAATCTTTTCATGCTTACCACCTTATGAAAGTTTCTACATTCAGCTTGTGGTATGCTGACTTTGCAAACTATCTAGATATGGGACGCCTTCATCTAGGTTGCACAAGAAACACAAAGAAGAATTTTATGTATGACATTCATCATTAACTTTGGGACTTATCTATTTGGACCATGTTCATACATCCTCTATTGCTGGTGCATCTCGAAAGAGGAGTTCCACTCATTCTTGAATATTGTCATTCTATCTCTAGTGAAGGCCACATGAGATTCTAAAATACTGTATTGAAATTCCTTCAATAGTGGGTTATTCTGGCCCTTTATATTCAAAGATAATCATAGCTTTGTTAATTCATGTGACCAATGTTATAGGTCCAAAAATATTTTCAAGAGTGATAACATCACACTCAACCTTAGAAAAAAGTGGTGGTCTTTGGTGTTTCATATGTGTACTACATGGGTCCATTCCCCTCTTCTTATGAATTAATCTAAATATGGTCACTGTTGATTATGTTTATAAATAGGCTGAAGCCATCCCCATATTTTGTAGCAACTCCAAGTCAATCATATAGTTATTTTAAGATGTTATCTTGCCACACTATATAGATATTGGATCTAACTACCTCTAATGCAGGTTTGGTGTGACCTTTCACAAGTATGGTGTCTCTCATCATGTGGCTACTCCATATTAACCTTAGAAATGTGTCCAAGTAGAGGTTTTGAATTGACAAATCAAAATCATCATTCGGAAGATAGTTAGCAGGTCAAGGAAAGATTGGGCTCACAAGTTCAGTAAAACATTCTTGACTTATCAATCTACTTGCAAGACCCCCTAGGAACTACACCTTTCTATCTTATTTATGGGAATCTTGTCACCTATCATTGGATTTTGAACATAAGGTGCAATGTTTCATTGAATAGATCAAACTTAATCTATCAGTGATAAAAGAAAATTGACTTCTTCAATTGCAAGATCTAGAAGAGTTACAAAATACATCATATGAGAATGCATGCATTTACAGGGAGAAAATAAAGATATGGCATGATGGACACTGGAAGAGGAAAGATCTATGTGTCTAAGATAAATTGTTATTGCATAAATTTTGTCTCCATCTCTTTTCAAAAAAGTTTTGAACCCAATGTTTGACTCAAATCATATTCAAATAGATTTCCCTCATGGAGCTATTATAATTTGGAGTGAGAACGCGTGTGAAATCATAGTCAATGAGAAAAGTATCGAAATTTACTTCACAATAAATCATATACTTGCCAACCAATCTCTCACTCTCCTATCCTCTACATACAATGGTTGAGCTTTAGGTTTGGAGTCATCAACTTTAAATAAAGTCACTTCTCGGAAGGCAACTAAGGTGTTACTTCTATTTTTAGTTGTTTTTGTATCTTACTTCATATTTACATTAGTTTGTTAGTGCATATTTTGACAAGATCATAAGTTCTAATAATTTTAATTTTAAATGAATGCCTTAGAGTAACCACGTCCTGTGGTCCGACTACAAGAGTTCTTTCCCTCCATCTTGGATTTAGTGCTTTCTCAAGGATGACTCAAATATCTAACGTCGAGGTGGAAAGTTTTGTGGTACATATTATACTTCCCTCTCACATCTATATGTTATAACTTACAATTTCATAATTGCATTTTTTATTGCATTTAGATAATTTTCTCAAAAGATCTTCTTTAAAAGCATTTTTATTACACTTAGCTAACTTTTTCAAAAAGATTTAACTTTTTCCAGAAGATTTATTCTTTAAAATATTCAAAGAAATTATATAGTAATATTAGATTCAAATTTCTATTTACATTCACAGATTTTTCATCATGAAACTCTCCTTACTCAAAGAAACACCTCACAGTGACCCATTATTGAAACAAGCTAATAGCTAGAAATCACCCTATGTGGTTTAGGAACCCATACGTCGTGTTTTATAAAGAAGATGTCAAGTATTTGAGGAACTGAGATGGATCAAATACATAGTTATTTTGAATAACTAGATAAACAAATTTTGGGAATCATCAATTTTCCCTTATCATGTCAGTCTTTGAGCATAGTGAGATTAGGAGAACAACTAAGTACATTGAACTATAAATTAAGTTGCATGTTGATTGGGCCACTGTTCTATAGTTCTTATTCCATCTTCTTACTTTCCAACTACAAAAAAAATCCACAATAGTATAATATCATAAGTTCAGGGTGGCACACACCCTTTATATTATGTCTACTTCTTTGACATCCCTCACTTTGTAATGGGGACATACCATCAAAAATAAAGAAAAGATAACAATATACACAACAAACAAAGCTGCTTAATCGTTCAAGGAAAAAAATACAATATCAAATTGAATAGAGGAGAGATTCACATCTTCCTTCTACAGCCCCTTTTCTCCATTTCACACCAAGGGACACAATGAATGTCTAGTTTTATTATCCTTTACAAACACCTCACTATCGAATCGTGTTCATACTTTTTGTTCTGTGGGATTCTCTAAACTCTCATGGAACTCTTAAATGTTCTTAGTATTAAGAATAGTGGTGATAAAGTGTTTCAGAAGAAAAATTAGAAACAAAGATATGATCGAGGTGTTCTGTGATTTCAGGAAGTTGATTTGCTTGGGAATATGAAGTGATTATGAAATGACCATGATAGGAAGATGAGTCAATTGCATGTGTTAAACATATCCATTTGATGGTTGTTTTAGATGATTATGAAATGACCATGATATGAAGATGAGTCAATTGCATGTGTTAAACATATCCATTTGATGGTTGTTTTAGATGTTGTGTTACTTAAAGACAAACAACATTTATGTTTGGGGTTATATAGTGAATGTGTATTTATATTTTTAGCTTATGTTTACATTCACATGGTTTAATTTATTTAATGAATTAACTTTAATTTAGTTTTCTTTAGTTTTATGTTAATTTCTACAATTTTGACCAATTGTTTTGTTTCCATATAAGGTTTGGGATTCCTATCATGTCTACCAGTGTAAGAGACAGTTTGAGCTTCATATCATGTGCACTAGTGTAGGGGAGTTAATTTATCCCTTTATTGGTTAGTGTTTCGTTGACACATGTTGTTCTCCACACGCCAACATCCACCTCCAGGGTGGGTTCTTGTTGCACTCAAGTCTTCTCACTTTTCTTAAAGTCTGCTCATTCATTAGTTGACTACCAATGGAAAGTGTCCCTTGATAACTGACAATAAGACCCTCAAATTAGCCACCAATGGGAACACTATGTGGTCACCTACCAACAGATATATAATGCTTTCTAACGATGAAATCTTCAAGCAATCAACTTATGATAATTCTGGGTTTTCAACCAAAGATGCCACATACTTCTCAGTTAAATGTTCAACATTACGTACCAATGGTCGTACTCCAACGGAAGACCGCGTGCCTCAATTGACAAAGATTCTCTTTATTCTTCTACAAATGAAATCTTTGCATATTTGCATTTTTATTGGAATTATGAGATTTTTGGAACTTCTTGTATTCCTCCCATAGACATCCCTTCACCTCCATGATGGCCAAAAACTTAACAACAAGAAATTGGGGAAACCCAATACTCCTATAAAACATGGCCATAACCTTTAAAAGGATCTGTCTCAGAAGCTTCTAGGTTTCCATAATCAGTTCTGAGCATCCATATGTAGTTGTCAGCAACCATTCCCATCGACGAATGACACCTCCACATCCACTTTTCCAAAGCATACATGGTTAAATCCTCAGACGAGGATACTATTGTGATGCTTATTTTTATTAGTTAACAACCTCCACCCTCATCAACCTGCTACATCTACTATTCCAGACTATTTCTAGTCGTGAGAAGGAAGATTATACCCCATACCATCAGTGATGAACGTCAAGGTGTGTTCTTGTTAATGTTTCAGTAGCCACCATCCGCGACCTCAAATATGTGCATCTAAACACTGCCACTTCTCCTTTACACTATAAAAATGAATTTCTTTTCTTCTTTCACTATTGATCTAGTTAGTATTTTAATGAGTGAGTAGTCCTCTTGCTAGGATGCAGGGAGTAGCCATGCTACCCTATTTTGTTATTTTCTACTACTATTATGCATGTCTAAACGTCACTTATTTTAGATCAAATTTTAGTTTTATACAAATCATGTTTCAACAACTATTTGCATGTAAGTAGATCTTATATGTAGATAATTTTGGACCTAAGATATAGGATATCGTTTCATTCATGCTAAATGCTTAATGAGAACTATAAATAGTTATATTCTGAGGTGATAGGTATATGATATCTAGAGAATATGGTGAGGATACAAGAGTAATACTTGTCTTACTTCAATCCTAATGTCAAAAGGCAAATTCAACATAACATATGTGTGTTCGTACTTATTATGATGTAGTGAGAGAGTGTATGATAGATAGTGATGATGATATCCATCCACCATAGTGTTTCTATCCATTTGATACATACATAAATAATCCATCCTTTTGACTATTGCTATCTAAGTTTAATCAAATCTAATCAAATATTTGTATTGAATACTAGTTCTTACATTTTTACTTGGATCAAACCATTCCTAAATTCGTTTTCATTTGGGTTCGATCCTTAACTATACTATTCTAAGATCTGTCTACTTGCATGTGGAATTTTTGTACACTTAGTTAATGTAAAATCTTGTAACTTCATCCTTAGATATTTTTTCATGCAATAATTACAACATTAAAGACCAAAAATAGAAGATTATGAATATTAAATATAATATGATTTTTGGTGTACATTGTTTATTTGATTTGCATTGAATTAAAAAATCTCTTATGTGGATCCTAGATGTTCAATTTTTATAAAATATAGTTCACTTATTTAAAAAACAATATAGTTCACTTAAGTTTGTTATACATTGAGAATTTATATTAGTTATTACTTTTTATTCTTGACATGAAGTAGGCCTGAAATTATTCTTATAAGAGTTCCCTTAAATGAGAATCCTTTTGACATGTTTGAGATAAGTAGGAGTAGGTTAACCATGAGTAGCTCATGACTTCAAGAGTGTAGGTTAAGCCTAGTCTAGCTGGCATGATGTGTTACTATAATCTTAAGATTCCTACTTATAATTCGGTAAGAGTAAGTTTTAGATAAAGTAAATCCATAATGTAGTTAGAATGTGCCTACATTAATATATTGAAATCAAAGAAAACGAGTGTTATTATTTAGAATTAATTAAAATTTGCAATTTTGTATGAGGTTTGAACATATGACAAGAAACCCTCATATGAGGCATAATGAAAGAAGGAAAAAGAGAAGGCGAAACAGTAAAACTTTTAGAAATAATATCAAATGAATAAATATTGTTGATAAAAAGGACATCCTAAATAAAATAGTTTGGTGACTTCATAAATGAGGAAATAAGGGATGAAAATCATTTAAAGGGAAATAAAATTGGGTTAGTTTGGGAATTTAGAGAATAATGACATGGGTAGTTGAGGTGAAATAAGAAAGGTATAGAAAAGAATCAATTTAAGATGGAGTTAAAAGTTTGACAATCAAATTAGCATTAATAACACTAAAAATGAAAGGTGTGACAAGATGAGAAAAATATATATACAGAATTGATGAAGCAAGAATGGGGTAAGAGCACTTGATTGTATAGTTTATTGATAGATTATATTCAATATTTTGAATAAAGCAAGGTCATGGATAAAAGAGTCAAAGAGCATTGGAGGTATATTAAGAAGAAGCATTACAAGAAATACTAAACTAATGAGCATTGTTTGAACATACAAAAGATGAAATGAAGATAAGAAATCAAAACAAGTTAGATGGACAAGGGAATACAAATAATACTCAAATAGAGAGGTTATGTGATAAGAGGGGGAGATGAAGATATGTACCACTATGAATAACTATTTTTCTCTACTTTGAAACTTACGCCATTGTAGGAGTAATCATTTGTTCTGTTGTGATGTATTTCTATGGACCCCCTTCAATTATATGTGATTAGGAAAGATAAACATAGTACTAGACAAAATAGTAAGTTGCATAAGTATGGGCATTTTAAACAACAAAGTTCATTATGAAAAGAAAAGTTTGAACCGTATAGGAGTTATGTGAATTGGAATGAAATGACATATTATACACCAAGTTAAAATGGTGAATTGTTTCATAGAAAATATTGATTCAAAGAAAAAAAAGAAAAGTTCTATGAGAATATTTAAAAGATAATAATAAACATAACCACAAAATACATAATCATGGTTATCAATTAGAACTAAAAGGAAAATTAATAATGCAAGATGGAAGGTTTTGAATATAACATGGAGTTGATATATGGATGGTTACTTCAGATATAAACCACTTGTTGAAGAGAATGTGAACAATGAGAAAATATTAAACAATAAAAGTTATGTGATAATGATTCATTAATTAAACGTGTATGGGAGAAAAGTAGTAAGAGGATGACTTTAGAGATCAAATCACCTTGATACACATTCTCCTTTTTCATGTATTTATTGTGTGTAAGTGAAAAAAATAACTATTCAATGCGAGTGGATTTATGAGAGGATAAGAGAAGTGTACAAGAGGACTAATTGAATGCAAAGGTGAAAGTGGAAAAAGGTGGGATTTTAGAGAAGGATAAATCACGTTTCTCTAATTAGAAAAAGTTTATGAAAAAGGGTCATATAAGTTAAGATACAAAGAGTTAAGTTCCTAAGAGTATCAATAATAAACAAAAGAAAGTTGAGATACCCAGATAAGAACAACACATCTTCCTCCTTGTCTATCAATATTTGGATTTCATGTATTTCTAAAATTGTATAGACTTTGGGTAACCTTGAGAAATCTTCTATCTAGATGATGATAACTTTCACTTTCGTTCTACAATTTTACACAAGCTCTAGAAATGATTTATATATATGTAGGCTTGTTATAGTAATATTGGCACATTCAATCTATCCTTCACATCATTCATCCTTATTTTTCTTCTATCTCCCCTCTAGGCATGGATATCTTCAATAGTGATATCTACATGTTTACATATCAATACCAAAGTAAATAGCTAAGTGTTTGATCTTCCCAAATGATTGACACATTAATGTCCCACATCAAAGAAAAAGAAAGATCCAACTTACTTTAGATTTAATCACCTTCTAGGTCAATGATAAATATTGTTGGAAAGGGATATATGTTTGTGACCATCTCTTGAGAAAATATGAAATTCATTCAAATAAAAGAATGTGGTAGGTAGAGCTGGCAATCCGGTGGGTCGGGTCGGGTTCAGGTTGGGTCATTTCAGGTCGGGTCATTACAGGTTAGATATAAGTCAGGTTATTTTATTCTTTCGGGTCGGTCGGGTTTGGGTCGGGTTAGTATCGGGTTGGGTCCCTTCGGGTCATTTTGTAATTTTAAGTCAACTCAGGTTTAGTTCAGGTCAATTTAGGTATAAATGTTTTCAGGTTACTTTATCGGGTCGGGTTGGGTCGGGTTCAAGTCAAATCATTTTGAGTCGTCTTAATATCGGGTCAGTTCAATTTGAAATATTTCCTCGGTCTACTTCGGTTTTGGGTCGAGTTATTTTCAGATTGGGTACTAATCATATTGGGTCTTCTTGGGTTGTGTTTTTTGTTCGGATCTTGTTATTTTGGTTTGGGTATCAGTCTGTTTAGGTTAGAGAGTTGGCAATCACACAGGTCAGTTCAAGTTTGGCCATAGTCATTATGGGTCAAAGATAATTGAGGTTATTTTATCCTTTCATGTCGAGTCAGGTTAGTTTCTGTTTGGTCCCTTCGGTTCATTTTGCTTTTTAGGTCAACTCATGTTAGGACCGGGTCAATGTTAATACAAGTTTGTTTAGATTCATTTATTGGGTTGGTTTAGGTTCACGTCAAATCACTTCAGGTCGTTTCAATTTACACTATTTCTTAGGACTACTTCGAGTTTGAATCTAGTCATTTTGAATTGGGTAGTTATCAAGTTGGGTTTGCTTGGGTTGTATATTTGTATAATCAAGTTGTTTTGAGTTGGACCTCATTCAGGTCGCGTTGTGAGTTGTGATAATGAGTATTGACTATTATGTTGCATTAATCAAAAAAATAAAGAAAATATTTTTTTACTTATTATTTTTTTTGTTTTACTATCCATGATCTCATGTATTCCCCCTTGCTTTTCCTTATAATCAAATTATCAAGCAAACTATTTCTTATAAACTAATAAAGCCATAAAAAAATCTATTGTAAAACTAAAACTTGACTTCTTGGCTTCTCGCTAGTATCTACTCGCTAATACTTGGTCAGGTTGAGATTGGGTCGGGTCGATGCTCTATTGGATTGATGTTGGGTTGGGTTGACATTGCGTTGGTCGGTGTAGGGTCGATTTTATGTCAAGTCAGGTTGATATAGGGTCGGGTTGGTGTTGGATTGGGTTGACATTGGGTTGTGTCGGTTTAGGGTGGTCTTTGGTGTTTGCAACTTACCAAGATCAATAAGCCACTTACAAAGCCTCTCTAGAACGATGTTGATTTCATCTTTAGCTATGAATGCATGAAGAGCTTCACCACCTTAAAGGAGTATCTCATCTATACCCCCATCCTTCGGGCCCCATATTGGTCTCTTCCTCTTGATATCATGTGTGACACTAGCAACTATGTTGTATGTACAGTTATGGGGAAACCCATTTATAAGAAACATCACATCATTTACTATAGTAGAAAGATACTCGATGATGGATACAAAAATTAAAAAATCATTAAAAGGGAGATTATTGCCATTATCTATTCCTTTGACAAGTTCCACTCCTATCTAGTACTTCGACTAGTGATTGTCTACATTTATACTACTATCAAGAACTATGTCATTGAAAGATGCAAAGTCTAGACTGATTAGTTTGATCATGTTGTTGCATGAGTTAAACAAGGACTAAAAGGGAACTAAATATGTTGTTGATGGTCTTTTTAGACAATTGCAGATCCAAAATAGTTATGTGGTCTCTATCAATGAATCTTTTCATGCTTACCACCTTATGAAAGTTTCTACATTCAACTTGTGGTATGCTGACTTTGCAAACTATCTAGATATGGGACGCCTTCATCTAGGTTGCACAAGAAACACAAAGAAGAATTTTATGTATGACATTCATCATTAACTTTGGGACTTATCTATTTGGACCATGTTCATACATCCTCTATTGTTGGTGCATCTCTAAAGAGGAGTTCCACTCATTCTTGAATATTGTCATTCTATCTCTAGTGAAGGCCACATGAGATTCTAAAATACTGAATTGAAATTCCTTCAATAGTGGGTTATTCTGTCCCTTTATATTCAAAGATAATCATAGCTTTGTTAATTCATGTGACCAATGTTATAGGTCCAAAAATATTTTCAAGAGTGATAACATCACACTCAACCTTAGAAAAAAGTGGTGGTCTTTGGTGTTTCTTTTGAAAAACAAATATCATATTTTCTATTTCGTCTTGTTTTAGAGACATCTAGAAACCATCAATTAATGTGAAACTTCTCTCCCAAGAAAAATTAAGCATATTGAATATGAATGCAATCAATTTTATCCCTTAGTATCATTTAACATATTAATTAATATTTTGGGCTTTATTTACACTTTCTCTCTTCTAAAACCTATTAGAACATTAAAGATTATCCAAATTAGTTGGAAATTCACACGTAGTCTTGTTTTGTCATGTTGATTTTGAATTTGAGATTTGTTTTCACTTTTGGAGTCATTGTGTTTTAGTTGATATTTTTGAAGAAAACTCATATTTTCTTATCGAAAAGGAATTAAGATAATTATTATTGTGCAAATAAGGTGAAATTTTTAATTGGGACCCGAGGAAAACTACTTTTACATTAGATTTTAGTCTTGATATTTCCTTTTATAAAATATGTCACAATTAATATTTGTGGCTCATTATTATATTAGTATCATAGTATTTCATCATTTTTACTATTATTCATCCAATTGTGTCCCAAGCCTTCACATTACATCAAAAGGGTTATATATTATTATTGTACACAAAATTCTTTATGTTTATCATTTAACTTATTAAATTCATCAATTCCATTTTTATTTGTATTATGTATCAATATTCTCGATTATGGATACCTAGCCCTTCTATGCACATAATTTCTCTTAACCTCATACCTTAGTCAACATTATCTCATGTGACATATTTTATTGGTCTATAGATTATTATGAGGGCATTAGTTAATATTTGTTTTCATGTATATATGTTCATGCATTAAAATATTAGGGTTACAAACTTTTAGATATATCTTCATCCTTGTTTTGCTAAGTCTAAAGAGTCAAACTTTCTATCCTCCAAGGCATAAGATCGGGGTCAAGAGGCTAGGTTTTGATTTTTTTTACATAAGTGGTCGATGAGAATTCCTGACTCTATGGTCATTGGTTGTGTTTTGACCTTATGCTTTCATGATGATGGTGATGCTAAGAATTAGGTTTTATCTTTCATGGCTATTTTGTAAGCCTAACTCACTCACCTTGTCAAACCTAACCCTAGTCAGTGATGATAACGCATAACTTTTTTGACTGATTAGTATGGTAATGGAGTACTTTCTCTCTCTAAGACGTTGTAACCCCAATTTTTCTATCTTATGCACATCACAGTTCTTGAATTTAATGTTATGGCAAGTTTATATGAGTCTCATGTATGGATATGGCATGATGAGCCTTGATTAGGAATGAATAGATAATGATGTTCTTACATGGAATGACGTGAATGGTCTTAATGACCTTGGAGATAGGTTTGTACCCTAAGTGAGGTGTTATCCTCTACATAATGTAACAAGGACTTGTTTCCTATTATGGTATGATGTTGAGTATGGACTCATGTATGACATTGAAATAGTACCATGTGATGACATGATAAACATTATGCTTCATACTTTTATGTCTTCTGAAATTGCAATCTACCCATAATTTTGTAGAACTATTTTAGGTTTTGTATAGGTGCAGTTAAAAGATACCCATTTGGCATTAACTAATCAAATGAAACCCTAATCATGTAGTGCCATGTGCCATAGAACCATTCCAGTGCCCGAACTTGCTTGATGGTGAAATGAGTATTCCTCTAATGGAAGCTTGAAGTGCATAATATTGAGTATGTAGGGTGTAAGAGACTATGTGTCCTTGTCATCCTAATTCTAAGGTTTTGAGGATGGCTGTAGTCATACCTCAACAAGAGAACGACTATGGTCATATCATAGATATTGTATATATAATGTGTTGAGGACAATTGCGATTGTACCTCAGTTGATAGGGTTTTGTATACCTTAGTTGCTAGTGTTGTGATCTATATACCAAGGACAGACTAGGCTGTTTAGTAGATGGACTTATATGTCATTGTGGCTGATTCATACTGACCGAGGGTGAATGAGATCCTAGGATTCTGTCTCTCCTAGATCTTGTATGGAACTGATTTCAACTTAGCAGTGGTTAGTTGGAGTATATGTGGTATACCTCAAACTCCATAGAGCTTAATTAAAAAATGTATTACAACCATGTAGTATGTCTTTTAGGATTAAACATGCTTCACATTGAATATTTACCCTTGCCTTGTTTCTTATGTTTCTTAGTTGTTATATAATGCGATAAGAGAAATCAATTGCGACTAAATGGTAGATTTATCTGCTCTCTCTATATATATATATATATATTTACATATATATACATATATATATACATACATATATATATATATATATATATTTACATATATATACATATATATATGTATATATATATATATATATATCTTGTAAACAATATACATATATATATACATACATACATATATATATACATACATACATATATATATATATATATATATATATATCTTGTAAACAATACACATTGCCAAGCATATCAGTTTAACTTGTTAAAACTGCTTCAACGATTTAACCTACTTAATAATATATTTGTTGTAACCAATAACAATTGGTTGAGAGTTATCTCTTACCGGGACGTTGGTCTCACCTCGTGGGTTACCACATCTTTTAGGTGGTTGCAAACGGAGTGATCAAGATCGTGGTGCTGAAGAAGAACAACTTGGAGAGAAGTAGGAGTAGAAGGTTGGATAGTTGTAGAGTCCTAAGAGTCATCCCTGTACTCTCAAGTCTGGGAAGAGAATGTTTTATGGATGCTATGCATATCAACATGTTTTTTTGGCAGTGTGCCTTCATTGTTTATGGCATGTATATGTGGAACAAGATCATTTCTATAAAGGTTGTGGCTAAATCCATTGAACACATACAACATACCTGATATGATATGCATTGATATACATGTTTTTGGAACTTTATGTACATATTTCTGAACATGATGGTAATGTTGAAATCAGTTTTAATTATTTTATTTTTCTAGATATGTGGTTGATTAGTTTTTTATTGAATTTTTGTTTTGAGTAATCTCAGTTAGCATGACCAGTGTCACATTTAAAGACTATAGAATCATCCATAAAAACATGGTTGTGACCTCTACAAAAATGAGCCACTTACAATGCTTCTAGGCTACTAAAATCAGTGATGAGCATCCATCTCCAACTTTCATCAAACATTTCCATTGATGGATGAACCCCCCAGCTTATGTCAAGAATCTAAGGTTCATACCTCAAAATAGGCTACCCTTGTGCTCCAATCTCTACCCTCATCAAACTACTGCTCCTTCCTAATAGAAGACTAATCCTAATACTGAGAAGGAACAAGACACCCACGAAACCTTCTCCAAAAAACATCAATGAGTGATCTTGTTTTTTCAACAACCCTAATCCTTGATCTTGAGCATTGACATCCAAATCTCACAACTTCTCCTTTTTGTCGAATGTGATAACAGATTTCTTCCTTTATTCCATTGCTAATCTTGTTACCTTTGCGATGAGCTAGTAGATATCTTTCTAGGGTGCATGGAGTAGCTCTGCCACATAATTCTTGTCTTTTCTAATATCGCTATGCCTATATGAACATCATTTAATATGGATCAAATTTTTTATTATTTGTACTTTTTTAGCTCAGTGTTCTCGTGTTTATTAGATCTTAGATGTAGAGAATTTCATACCTAAGATCATGGGACATCAATTGAGTCATGTTAAACCCTTGATATGAACTTTAAATAGGTGTTTTTTGAGGTGATATGTAATGATATTTATGTAGTGCAACAACAAACTTAGAGTAATATCTTTCTGGAATTAATCCAAATGTTGAAAGGGGGATTCAACTGGTCTCAACAAACATGTGTTCATACTTATTGGGACTCGGTAAGAGAGTGAATGATAGGAAGATGTGGTGAATCTCATCCAACATAGTGTTTCCATATATTTTATACACAACCTTAATCTAGAATTTTTGTTATTTTAATATTAGTATGATCAAAACATTTTTAATATTTGTGTTAAATGCTAATTCTTTTGTGGTTATTCAATTATAACATTATCAAAAACATTGTCTTTTAAGTTTTATCTTTACTATTTTGTGATAAGATCAATCCTCTTGTGGGTGGGATTTTCGTGCACTTAGTTGAGGTAAAAACTAGGATTTCATCCCTAGAGAATTGTTGTGTGGTAAAAGAGACATCAATTTTAAGGTCATTCTCAGGATCAATGGAATTTTTTGATAAGCTAAATTAACTTGGATTAGTTACAAATTTTATTTTCCAATTGATAATATTCATTTTTCTTTTAATTTCATTCATCTTCAACCATCTAATTTTAGTTGTGTGTGTTTATAGGTTATATATGTTATGCATGAGACATTGTAATACCGTTGACTCCATTGAAGGCTTTGATGTTGAGATCAAACAAACCTACATCAGGATTCCTCATGAACACAAAGCCTAGGTTGAGAAAGAGGAGATCAAATGCATAATGGAATCCACACTTAAGGCATGAAGATATGGACTCTTGGCTGAATCCAGAGCCGTTGTGCAAGTGGAGATAGAATTGTTGCTGAAGAGCAACAAAGAGATCTCTGGGTCTTCTCTATCCCTAATGCTATAGATTTTCCTTACCCAATCATTCAACTCGCCATCAAATCACAAAATTTTGAATAAATGTGTAGAGCCAAGTGTAGTGTGGTGTAGTAGTAGGCACCGTCCCTGCCCCTTCTCAAACCATGTATCACTCCTTTTGGTTACTACAGACCCTCTTCCATCCACTACAATAGAGCAGGGGGGCTATCGGGGGGGAGGGCTAAGAACAGTCCTTTGAATCAAAGGTGCAATGAAAGAGAAAGATCTTTTTCGTTCTATTAATATATATATATATATATATATATATATATATATAAGTAAGAAGCCTCAAATCCTTGATTTTTCTGAGATGCACTGCTTTGGGCCCAGGAAGCAAAGGGAATGAGCTCGGCTGCTTCTCCTCCACACTTGATTTTTCTCTGTTCCCATTCCGCATGCAAAACAACAATTTGTAAGAAGAGTTAGTGACTATGCATGACCATTTACACAAATTTATAGATATATGTGAACTAAGAAAGCAACCTGGCATGTATAAGGATGCCATCAAGATACATGTATTCCACTATTCCCTAATAGATAAATCTAGTGTGTGGTACAACTGTCTAGATGATCACATCATAACCATTTAGTATGTAAATCATAACAAGTACTTAGATAAGCTTTTCCCTCCCCCACTCACCTACCAAATATGAGGGCGAATCACCCAATTCAAATAACCTCTGATAAAAACCTTATTGGAATTCTCAGAAAGATTCAAAGAGATAGTGCATAAATGCCCTCATCATGGCATTCCCTCTACACAACTTATCAAGAAAAGTACATAGGGGGGTTTATAATGATAGAATAAAATTCTTTGATGCCACTTCTAATGGGGACTTTATGAAACATATATTCAATGACTCTTGGAACCTTGTGAGAAGGGGAACACAAAATTAGGTTACTAGGAGTTCATCTTGCAAGAGAGTAGTTCATCTTGCAAGAGAGGATTTCTCCATGTATACATGCTAGATGAGAAGTTTGATATGAATGTTATTATTGAATCTTCAAAAGATCTTACTCTTAAACAATTTAACCTTGAGTCATCTTTCTTAAGTTAGAAGAGAGGTTCATCTTCCTTCCAAGCCAAGATAAATCAAGAGGTCTTCCATGTCTACATTATAGAGGGGCACACAAATATGGAGTGCAATCACCTCTACTAATCCATATTGAACATGCCCCAACTTTAGTTCAATAGCAACTCGGTCATACAATAAGTCAATGTTGTTGGCTAAATTGGACATTAGTATACCCTTGGTTTTGATGATGACAAACATTTCACACTTGTGAATCTAACATGTTATTTGATTATTTCAGGGTTCAAAGTAATAAGGAAATTCTACTACGTAGAAAGATGAAGATCAATGCAAATTGAAGATCAAATGCGCTTAATTGTATATATCTTCATGATTGTACTCAAATGTAAACACTTTTACAAAAATATAATATAAAAGTACTTAGATATCATGGAAATCAAGAATTAGATCTTCCCTATCTGCTTATAACCCTTAGATAGGTTTCCCCCAAAGTTAGAGTCACCCTCATTCATTGAAACACACAATTAATAGGTGATATAAAAGTTTGAAACACGGACACCCTCGACCGAAAAACTTGTCAGCTGAGACACACTCGTATGAAATTTTTGTTGACTGAGAACCACCTCAGTTGAAATTATGAGCATTCTTCAATAACTTACTCATTTATACTCTAAAATGGTCTTCAGTCAAAAATATTCTCGACTGAGCAAACTTCGGTCTAAAGGTTACGATCGTTATACCAAGTGGTTGGTAGTTGAAAATAGACATTTCAACACATGTTCCTTAAACCCAGGCTCGTTCAAAGAAAAGCTTGACTGAGACAAAGTTTGATCAACAAACTTGTCGACCGAGCAGGTGTTCTTTTAAGAACAAACAAATTAGCCATTACTAGAGAACTAATGTATACCTAACAGTTAGTTAAGAACTAATAATACTCTAGAGACTCCCTAGAACATCCCTAAGTACTTGCAAACCATTCTTATAAATAGGAGAGGCCTTACGACACCTAAAACACCTAAGCTACACTTGAGAATACATTCTTGTGAGCAACAAAGCCAAGCAACAACCACCATCTTGTTCTACAAGCTCCAAATTCATGTCCTATAGCCATAGCCTTTTGGCCTCCTCATAGCAACATCCATCATAAGTGGTGTGATAGGTCTAACACTTGATATAGAAGCCAACTTAAGTTGGGCACGACCGACTATTCTCCCTCTCAACTAGAGAATAGCTGACCGATTCCCCTTCTTCTAGCCCTAAGCTTTCTACCCAAACCCTTACCTTCCCTATCCTAGCCCTTTTTCGATCTAGATAGGTGGCCTAGACCTCCCCTTTTGCTCTTTGGTGGTGTTTGGACATTTTTGGCAGCTTGTTTTGTGCATTTGATTTGTTCTCCTCCTTCTTTTCACCTCCATGGATTCCCATAGGAGAAAGAGACCCACCCCAAGCAATGCTCCATCATCTTCTTCGTCTAACCACTTGATTCCTTTTGATGACACCTCATTTGTCTCAATAGAAGTTGTAAATAGGTATAAGGACCTTCTTCCTAGGAGTCCTTTCCCTTTTAGAGCTTTGTTTGAGCCTAACCATAGGCATCACGCGGTCATAGACCAAGTAGCTAAGTTGTTAGCCATCCACCACCTCTTTGTCCTAGCTGTCAAGTGTGACTGCTTTCATAATTCAATGACAAGCACTAAAGCAGTTCATGAATTCTACGCTAACTTGCGTTGGAATTACGACACCCTTGTAACCCCGCCAAATACTCAAGTGATCTTGACTTCCATGATCGCCGGGAAGCATTTTTAAATCTTCAAGGATATTTTCAATGTCTTCTTTTCCAGAGATAATGAGAATGACTCTTGGAGCAAAGATTATAATGAGTATTTTGATCTTCTGGATCCTGAAGACAAGCAGAATGAGCTTACTCTCCCTGACATTTATGGCTACTTGAAGAAACCTGACGTTCCGTATAAGAAGAAGAGCACCCTACCCTCCTCCTCCCTCGATCTCAGGAAGCACATCTTAGCCTTAGTGGTCAACTACAACATCCATCCGAGGAAAAATCAAATGAATATTGCAGAGAACACTGCGGTTATCATGTATTGCCTCCTTGAGAATATCAGAGTCAAATGGTCAAGATACATTCTACACCATATGTCCTGTTTCAATTCTGGTAAGAACACCTGAGGCACCCATCCACCGTATCCAGCCCTGATCTGTGGTTTGTTTCAGTTTGCCCCTGAGAAATCACTCTTTTCTGACTTCCATTACAATCTAGCCAGGAAAGGTGTGTGTATCAATGAAACCACAATTTAGAAGTTTGTCCCTGTCTTTGCCTCTACCACACCCGATGCTTCACCCTTAGCCTATGCCTCTACATCCCCTGCCTCCTCTTCCTGACCTCCACCTCCTCAGCCACCTAGACCTAGTTGTGCTTCGTTTTGTGTATCTAATGAAACCCTTATGGGCTACATGATGCACCAACAAGCATACAACCAAAAGTTCCAGGAGCACCTGCATCAGGATCTATGTTCAATCATGTCAAACATGAACATGTCATGTACACACCACTACCCCACCTACCAGCCTTTCCCCGATAGTGTTTATTCTTCTTATGCATACAATCATTACTACCCTACCCCTGAGCCTTCCACTGCTGCTCCTCCACCCTTTGCTACTGGTGGTTCTGCTCCCTCCTATCTTCCGTTGCCTATTGGCCCCTGGCCACCCTGCTTTCTAGTCTTGGAGATTCTGATCCATCCTTTCCTCTTGCCAATGAGCTCTATGCTCTTGGTATGACTTGGGATGAGAAGAATGCTCATTGGCCCGGTCATGGTTTTGGTCCTCCTACAGACAAGGAGATGCCTAACCAGACTGATGTTGAGGCTGCTGATGATGATGATGGAGATGGTGAGGATGCTTTAGATGATGGTGATGGTTTTGGTGCTGATTCTGGTGATGAAGGCACTACAACTGCACCTTCAAATGGAGACAAGGACTACGATCCTCGATCTAATGATGATGATGTTGTGGACATAAATAGTCTAGATGTCTAGCTTGTTTCTTAGTTTTTAGTCTAGTTTGCTGATCATATATATCTTTCTAGGCTATTTTGTATTAGAAACATCTAGGCACATTATCTGAGATGTACTATTTTTCTCTTTAGTTTTCATCACTTCTAGCTTGTAGTTGCTTTTATGAGAACATGCTTCTAAGTTGTAATATGTGTTATGTGCACTCTAGCTCTTTGCTCTGATATATCTTATGAGTTGGTGCCATATTTCACCATATTTTGATTATGACTGAGATTGTATGTTTCTTTCATCTCTGGTTGACATATGATATGAGATTGCATGTATGATTATTTATTTGATTGTATTTGGAGAAGACTTGATTGTATGCTCTTCTACCCCCTACTTTTTGATAATGTCAAAAGGGGGAGAGAACTTCAATGTCTTGAAACTCAATCATATTGTTATTCATTGTCATACTAATGTTTATTGCATATGAGATCCTTTTCTTGTTCATTTAATGTTTTATCATGTGACTTGCAAAGGACCATATAGTACTTGTATGTTATAATTGTTGTGTGTAGATAGACTAACTATGCATGTTAGAGCAAGCATAGATTGAGGGGGAGAAATTCACATTGTTCACATCTTGAATCCCCCTAATTCACAAGGCAAAGGTATAATTTTTATATCCTTTTCAATATGTTTGAGGAATGGTTTGTCATTGTCAAAAAGGGGGAGAATGTTGACCTAGAGGTTATACATTGTCCATATTTTGATAATGACTTAACCATTCCATTCATATGTATCTAATATGTGTATTCAAGATTGATTTTAGGTGTTAGGTACAAGAAAAGGATCAAAACACTCACGCCCTAATTTGCTCAAGTTCAAGTCAAAATCTATACAAGTGTACAATTTAGGAAATCCATGTAAATGATCTTAGAATATTTTTGTAATCACTTGTATTGATGATATGGCTTGTAACTAAGATGAGAAAATTTATTGGGACACTTTACACCAAGTTTTAATCACTTTTGATGCACTTTAGAAAATCGATCACAGGCAGTCAATCAGTCGAGTTACAATCTCGATTGATCTACTAGATCAATTCTCTGAAGAGTGCATCGGTCAAGTTGTGCATTCACAGAACTCGACCGATGGGGTTACTAACCAAACACAACTTTCATTGGTCAGTCGAGTTTCCTCAGGACAAACTCGACCGATGGTTTGAAAATTGGTTTGTCTTTTACCCAATCGGTCGAGTTACCTTTATTGAAACTCGACCAAATGCACTATACAAAAATTGCAAAAAAAGTGATTGTGACCATTGGTGACTTATTTGGGCGATATATCCATTGCCTTGAGAACAAATGGCTATTTTTTTACCCCAAGTGTTCCCCAACTCAAAGGAGCACCCTCATCTATAAATAGGACCACTTGGAGTTCATTCCAAGGTTGCTCATTCCATATATCCTTGGTTCTTGCTTAGTTGAGAGTGTTGCACACCTTTGAGCCCCTTTCTCTCTCCACCTTTAAGTCAAATCGATGAGTATGAGTGAGATAGGTTCTGTTGTAAGCGAGCTACCTCTTGTATCCGTGTAAAGCTCTCCACCTAAATTTTCCTACCCTCTTTCCTATTGAAGAAAAGACTGAAGATCTTCTTCGAGTGAAGGATAAGGAGTTGATGTTCTTCAAGGTTGAAGAAAGCAAGGTGTTCCAGATCTCGAAGTGAAGGAGATAGGCAAGGCAAACGTTCAAGAAGGATAGGTAATTCTGTGAAGGATAAAGACTTGAAGAAGGAGTGGGTAAGTCCTTGTTGAAGGCTGAAGACTACATGGTTCAAGTGGGTAAGTTCCTTCGGTAGGTTGAAGATCCTTGCTTGAGGTATTAAGTCCTTGGATGAATGTGGTTGTTGTCTTGTAATCTTATCAATGAATTTAAGAGCATCATGATTGCAAAGTCCTAGAGCCTAAACACCTCTAGGTAGTGGACTGACTCACTTCTAGTTTGAAGTGTGGAACCACTCTAAACCACTTTGCCTAAGTGTATGTTCTTCCTTGTCTCTCACCCTTGATATGAATGTTAATTAGGATCTCAAATTGGTTGTATTTTTAAGTTTCTGTACTTAATATAATTGGTGGTCTAATTCGTCTTGTGAGATTTTTGAAGCTCTATTCAGCCCCACCCTAGAGCCCTTGATCCAACAATAATATGTCACCGTGTTCAATAAATATGTAATATGTCACCTTGTTCATGAGTCCACATATTAGCGAGTTAAATTTGCATAATTAGTATTCTAAATTGAATGAATATAAATGTAAGATTCATGTGGGATATAATGAGACTAAGAGATATATAGTGGAACAATAATTGTAGGTTTAATACAAGTAAAGATAACTAATGTGCTATCATCTATGTTAATCTTTATATTAATAGACTTAATGAGTAATTAAATAAATTAGCCTATTTCATGCAAGATAATCCAATATACCCCTGATGGTGATAATATTAGGGCACATAACTCAAAATCCAAAATCTTAAGGATAATGGTAATATGTAATAATAATGATTAGATAATTGGGTTTCTAACTAGTTACTTTAAACTCACAATATACTTGTTTAAAAGTTAAGTCTAAGTTGAAAATAGGATTCTTTGGGTCATAATTACCTAAGAGGCCAAGTTTTGACCAATTTGGATGATTCTATATATCTCAATTTTAAGTAGAGAAGATAATTATTAATAGGTTATCCCATTATAGACCACACTGTCGTTTAGTTTATTTGAATCACAATTCCCGATCATATAATTTATTTTTCAAATGTTTCTACAATTATCATGTCATATTCAATTTCTGACTTTAGTTTGCTTGGGTCCTATGTGAGTTAGTAGATTTAAATCATTTATCTTTGCACCTTTCTTCAACCCCCAGTACATCTTAACCTGGACTCGACAATCCATTCAGTCTCCTCCTCACTAATTCCCTCTCTCTATGTCCAACACTTCTCTCTTCCATTTCATCATCTATCCACACTCCTCGCATGGAGATGAATCCATTGATACCCGACTCAACTAGGATTTGTACCTGAGAGTGTTTCCCAACTCAAACTTTGTTGCTCCTTTTTCCCCACTACCATTGAGATTCCCAACTCTTCCAAAAATTCTATCCTAAAAGTAACACCCTAGAAATCTCTGAGAAGTGTCACCTTGTAATATGTCACCTTGTTCAATAAATATGTAATATTTAATATGTCACCTAGTCCACTACTCCACACATTAGTGAGTTAAATTTGCATAATTTTTATTTTGAATTGAATGAATATAAATGTAAGAGTCACGTGTGGGATAAAATGTGACTAATAGATATATAATGGATTAGTAATTGTAGGTTTAATGCAAGTCGAGATAACTAATGTGTTATCATGTATGTTAATCTTTATAATAAGAAACTTAATGAATAATTTTAGGTTTAATGCAAGTGGTGATTCTTGACACTTTTAGACCCTTAGAAATACTTCTGACCCACCCCAAAGTGGTCCTCTCATCTCTGAGTTGGCTTTAATTAAGGTATTCAATTTTTTCCCTAGTTCACTATGGTTCTTGAACTCTGATTGAATCTCTGCCTTTTCAGCCACCACCACACCCTTTATTTACCAAATGATTAACAATAATCATGAAAACTATTTTGTGTTTTGAATCAATGTGATCATCTTTGGTTGAGTAGTCTTAAACTATGCTTCTTCTCCATCCATGGAGGAGGGCTCCTCTCGAGCTCCATGTCATCGCACAAGCCCTTTTTGGGTTTATCTATTTCATTTTTGTGTCTAGAAGGAGACCGGGTCATCTCCTAGACCCAAGTTGTCACTAATTAGAAGATACAAGATTTGTGTTTTTGGATGCGATGGTTTGGGTTTCCTATGTATCAAGCAAGGCAGGAGATCATCTACAATTTCATGTTTCTAGCCCTTGATTTGATTTAATTATTGTCATGTTGTCACAAGCATGACCTTCTTTTTTCCCTCTACCTTAGTTTTGGTAGCACATTGTTTAATCGTGGCCAAATTGACCTGTAGTTCCATGTCACACATCAATATTCATATGTGATGGAGGCTATTGTGGTATTTTTATTTTTTTATTTTTTTCGATATTGCAATAAATGGACTTAACTTCAATAATCCATTAGTAACTCTTTGGTTGTTAGAAAATTACAAATACATACTCATTGAATTATAAAAATAAGTGATACCATTTGGCATAAGTTTAAAACCTAAACCCAATTTCATCAGAAGTAAAAAAATTGAGGGTTTGTAATATAATTAGTATTTTAATTATTTACATCTAATTTGGTAATATTTTAGAATTACCTTGATTGGAATTAAGATTTTATCTATGATTGTTTAGATATAGGTTGAGGTATTTACTTCTCTTTATGAGTGATATCAAATAATGATTTACATTCTCTCTATCTATGACTTGATTGTGACATATTTCTCTTTATGTCACTTGGTTATACATATTTGACCTGATTGGGTCCAATTCACTAAATTTTATCTTATAGACTATTAAGGTGTAAGTTGAATCAAATTTCTTGTGTCTTGTTGATACTTATTTATTTTTCAACCCATGATGCTTTATTTCATCACATTATTCCAAGTAATAATGGAAATCCTAAATTTCTAAATTGCTTGAATTGAACTTATCTTGCATATCTAATAAATGCATTCTTTATTAAAACACGAATATTATCTATAAGTAGCGGTATTTTTTGGGTTGGATCCAATTGCACAACATTTTCCATATATGGGATTTTGGTTCTCTCACTAGCCCTATACACACACACACACACACACACACACACACATATATATATATATATATATATATATATATATATATATATATATATATATATATATATATATATACATATCATTATTTTGACGGATTGTGGGTGTACTCACCTCCTTCTTAGGAACAAAATCTGGAATTGTTCCAACTCTTCTTTTAGATGGTTGTAATGTAATATTTATTATACATGTAAGATATCTTATTATTTATTTTTTGTTCTCTAATTTCATGTTTAAGGGCAAAAAATTATAATTATAAATTTTATTATTTCTTCATATAATATTTGTGTCTTATTATATGGAGATCTATTTTGGTATCTAGTGAATGTTCTGCCTCCTTAATTGAGAACCATGTTACTTTACTTTTAATATATTTTATTTAAATACATTGTTCAATCCCTATTTTAAGCGCATACTGACTTTTGTTAATGAAATTTTCCACTTGTCTTCTCATGTTGGATGTAGGCATCCCGTTATGTGGAAAGGAGTTTGCCATAGATGACCTTGAGCTTCATCTTGCAAAGGAGTACCTTTTCTTCTTGGAGATAGATTGGAGTAGTCAGGTTTCCATATTCCTCCTATTAGCTACAATTTATATTTCTTTTGTTTTTTTAGTCACCATGTGTTGCGATGAAACTATGATAAAATGAGAATTATAATAGTTAGACTTTAACTTCCTCTGCTATATTTTTGGTATTTGATACATTTCACACTTGAATTTTATCAACCATCCTTTAAAAAAAGTCAAGTTTTCCTTAGGATGGTTTTTATTATTCCCTCAACTAAGAAAGTGACTCCCCTATTAGGTCTCACTCCTTACACATGAATATTTTGGGTCAAATTTAGTTGAGAGGTTGGTTTTATAATCACTAAGTTCGTATTGGTGTTTTAGAGTAGTGGGAGACTATTTGATGGTATAGATGTATTTTAAAGAAATAATGATTATATATGTTTGTCTACAATTTAGAATTGCATTAAGGTTGTTATATAAGTAAAAGACTAAAATGTTGAGCTTCCTTATTCATGTTGTGCCAAAATTCAAATGTATTATAGATAACAATATAAGTAAATAATTTATATTTAAGTAGTAATAATAAGTAATCTGTTGTATGGTTTGGGAGGATGCTATGTAATTACTTATGGAGAATATGCATGTTTATTCATGTTCAATAGAAAATAGTTAGGATCTGACTTTTGGATATGTTGTGGTATTATAAGTACCTATGTGAGGAATAACTTATGAAATTTTATGGGAGTATCTAACACCTAAGTTGATTGATAATGTTGGTCTACAAAGTAGTTTCCATTTGTGAAACTTAGAAGGAGGTCATTTTTGTGAGCCATACTCTTTGATCCAATGGCCATGTGTCATCTGCACTCTCTAAAAAATAGCAATTGACAATGGCTATTGGATACAATACAAATAGGAGATGAGTGATAGTCCATTTTGTACCATATTGGTCGCCCTATTTAATTTTTTTAAGGGGCTTGGTTGCATCCCTATGTCACAAAAAATTGAAGAAACCATGACGAGTAAGTAAGAATCAAAGAAAAAAAAGAATGAGAAGAAGAAGAATATAAAAGGAGCTATTGTAATAAAAAGAGATTTCGGTTTGGGGATATTCATTCTCTATGTCCGGGATCACTGAGATAAATTCATCTAACTATTCACATATGGGCATACACAATGGATTACATCATTCTAATTGTGATACGTGATTGACAAGCCACCTTACTAGGGGGAGAGAGAATGGTGACGATCATGGCCCCCTACTGACTTGATGTGTGTGAGGTGTGGGTTAAGAGGAGTAATCATCCTAACTGAATCCATACAATGATTCATCAAGTGGGCAATAATTGTCCATATCTTAGCCACCTGATCTAAAACAAATGTCCATATAACGATAAATAAGGCAACTATTAAAAATTCTTTTGTATAGATGTTAAATTAGGACAATTAAGGTAGAATTGGAAGGATATTGAGAATTTAATTGTATATATAAATGCTATCTTAAGGATATTTTCATTTTAACTAAGATAAATACTATTTGGATGGAGATATGGATGATAATAATGTATAAGCTATAAAATAGTACAAAAATATGGAAAACTGATAAATAAATTGTCATGATCATATTTTGAGATATAGAACACAATTGCATGGTATGATATTAGTAGTTTGGTTCATATAATTGGTTATAATGATTTTTCTCATTGTTGGTATTTTGATGTAGCAGTGGTGAGATAAAATATAGGAAAAAATACATGAAAATATAATTTCATGTATGAATTAACAAATCTAGTTTTTTTTTCAATTTGGATAATATGTGATATGTATTAGGTACACAGAAAGAAGCTATATTCATATATTAATTTGAAGACATAAAATTTTGAGGGTCTTTTATTGACATAAATCCATAGAGATATGAAGGAACCAATTTCAAAAGTGAGGTTGTACACCTTGGCAAAGAATTATCATGTCATGTAGGATGTCCCACTGTGTGATTTAAACATCCCCTCAAGTACGTGGGTAGCCAAGGAGGGTAAGTGTTTACACTATTGGGGTGGGGACACTAATGTGCCTCTTCCTCGAGGGTGGTGCCCACATCATCAAAAATAAGGTATATTTTTGGGAAATGGTGATCATGTTGGTGGCTATTATGGAGAGATCAAACCAAATGATACTTGAGAAAAAAACCTAAAAACATAAGAGGACCTACATAGTACATTATCTCATCTTTGATTTTCTGGTTATGATTTTTTAATACCAACTCTATTTTAAAGAAAGCTAAGGGTTTATAGAGACTTTGAGGTATATTAGGGGTTCCCTTCAACTAAGGTAAGTGGGCGACATTAATTGTATTATCGACTAATATGACAAATTTTATTTATTTCTCTTATATAACACGATACATAAGTATGAATTTATATCCTAAGAGAAGTATAATAGAACATATTTTTTGAGTTTCATGTTATTTCCTAAGAAAAGATGATACGATTACAAAAGCAAGTTGATAAATTTTATCCTATTAAGAGAAGAAATAGGTACCAAAGTGCATGTAGACTCATATATCTATATCATCAGAAGACAAGAGCATAGATCATAGAGATAAAAGAAACTAGATTACATACCTCCAGATAAAGGGTAGACAACTATGTGGAATAGAATAAGACAACATAAATAGATAATATAAAAATGGTTTTTAAAAAATGATTTCATGACTGTATAGAATTCCTTAAATGTTTTCAAAATAGTATATGTTTTCCTATTATTGTAAATATATTATAAAATTGCTCATTTCTAGTTATGTCAACCCATTTTCTATTTTTTGGATGTGGATGAGATGTCCATGAAGGAGGATCCTAAGGAGGCTTGTATCATTAGTTCAACTAAGGAAGAATGAGACTTTATTTGGTGATATATCCTTATACATTGATAATATGTTCAACTAACTTCGTATATTCTAGTTGTTGATTTTGTTATAAATCATATGTATCTTCATGTTGAGCTTCAAAACAATGTTGCGAGCATAAATTAGTAGGTATAGTGGTGTTTAATGACTTCAAATTGTTTTCAACAACCTGATATCTTCCAAATGGATTTATACTTCTGCTCATGTATGTGTTGTATGAAAGACTTAGGTGTAAGAAGTAAAATCAAGAATTAAATACCACTCTAAGAGAAAATTTTACACATTTCTTCATTGTACGCCATGCCAAAATTTTAAATAGAAAGATATATATCCACAAAAGATATTGGTTAAGTCAAAATAGAAACAAAAACATCACCATTAAACCAGTGGGTATTAAGGAAAAAGAAATAGATATATACTATAACCAGAACAATCAAAGATAAAAGTAAAAGGTAGAATCCTTAATATTGAGTCATATTAATCTTTCCTTATTAGTGCATCATAACACATTATTGGGATGATCCCTACTTTTTTCTCCTCTATATTCATTAATCTTACACAACTTGCCTTTAGCAGCTCATCGTTATACAATATAACAATGTCCAATGCTACTATCGGGATGGATTGTAGTCATTTTGCATATATGCAAATGAACTGTACCTCTAATGAATAGGCACCCTTAATCATGGAGAAGTTCCATTCTAGGCCCAATGTATGCCACATTAGCTCCAAAAAAACCACAACCAATGTTCTTCAGTGCAGTTTCTATTGTCTTACTTTATTCAAGATGCACATGATTATGTTCTCACTTGTGATTAGTTTCAGTGAATAGGGAATATATTAAAGAGAGATGAGACTCCCCTGAATTTTTGGAATTAGTTCAAAAATTTTAACATGTTGATTGACTACATGGGTCCATTCTCACATTTTTGTGTCTTCTCATATATCATGGTTGCAATCGACTATGTTTCAAAGTGGGTGGAGGTGATACCCACAATCTCTAGTTATTCCAAATTAGTGATGAAGATATTCAAAGAGATCATATTCCAGAGGTTTGATTTCATATAGAAGCTTCCACTTATTAGAACATGACTTTGATAGTTTATTGAAGAATTACAACGTCCATCGTCGAGTGGCTTCTCCATTTTAGCCACGTACAAGTAGGCAAGTGAATGTTCCAAATTTGCAAAGCAGCACCATATTTTAAAACTCCATTGGGTACCTCTCATTTAATATTGATATATGGGAAATCTCACCACCTTACCTTTGATCTGGGGCATAAATCATGATGGACAATCAAGTAGATCAACCTTAGTGTGACAACTGCAAGGGATAAAAGATACCTTCAACTTCAAGAACTAGAAGAATTCAGATTGATTGTGTATGAGAATTTTCCTAACTATAAGGAGATAACAAATATGTAGCATGACGAACACCTGAAGATGAAGGACATCCAATTTGGGTATCAAATCTTTCTCTACAATTCCTATCTCCAACTCTTTATATGCAAGCTATGCTCCCTCTTGCACGGGTAATATCTTGTAAAGATTTCTTACCTCCATAGTGTGTTTACATTTTGGGACAAAAATAAAGGATATTTTGTAATGAATTGACATTGTCTAAAATGCAACTACAACATGGTTGACTTGAAAACCAAATAATTCAATCCACTTCAAGTCATTGATCTAAAGGCATATTTAATTACAAGCATCAAGCCAATAGCATTAAATTAACATTTTTGTCATTTGGAAACCATTTGATTATTGTTTTCTTTTATATTTTAAATTTTGGTCTTATTGGTTTATCCATATACCTAGGTAATTGTGTTTTCATTACATTGCATAATTTTTTAATTAAATGTTAGTTCTAGATCATAATTTTAAATTAACTAGATTGCAAATTGGAGATAACTCATTTTTGTAGAATCAAACTACAACCCCCCAATCGGCCAATAGAATAAATCGATTATCCAATTTGGAGGTCATCAATCTACAATATTTTTCAAGCCAATGTGTCGATCAACTGGCTTCATTGGTTGATGGAATCACTTCTAGCAAGCGACACTCTTCATTATCCCGTCGAGTTGACTCATCCACCAATTCACATGGTTGGATAAATGGCAAGTCATTAGTAGAAATCATAGTGAAGATCCATCTTGGTGAGTCGCTCAGTTGGTTTTTAGTCAACCAGTTTCCTAAAGGATGGAACATGGGCTTCCATGATAATTTCCTGACTCATTTGTAGAGTTGGTCAATTGAAAAAAAATAAAAAATCATGGACATTTAGGAGTTCTTCAAATTGATTGATTGGCTTATACGTCACTCGATTTCTCTATGGCTATTGTGGCCTACATCAAGCAGCAATCGTTTGACTTGATCACACAAATTGGGTGACTTGTGTTTTCTTGAAAAATAATTAGTTAAAGGAAAGGGACCAAAACCAAGTATTTTCCCCTTGCCTCACCTGACACCAAACAAGAATGAGAGGAGTGAGACAATCGATCACTATTGTAGTATCAAACCCTCTTGCATCTTTTGTTGCCATTACCAAACTTGTCATACCAACCAGTGGAGCAATGTTAGCATCACCATTTGCCAACTCAATCTATCCTGATTTAGTTGAATTGATTTTGCCTTTCTTTATTGTAACCCTTACCTAGGATTTTGAAGGGATATTTTGTCATCTCCAATGCCACTCATCTGACTATTTTCACCAATTCAATGGACTCCCACCATTGTCCCCACCCTTCTTGCCGCTCCTGCATCCTACCCTCACCTCTCAATCTTGAGTTTAGGATATGAGAAGTCTTTTCCACCATACCAGTCGATCATCTTGACGTCACCAACCGACCAGCCTAAATTTGGGAATTGCCTTCATTGCCACACATCTCTCAATCACACCCCTTCCTCTATCTTTATTTCCACCTACAATTGAGCAATTCTTACTCTCTCCTACAATTGAGAGCAATCTCCTACTCTCTCCTAGTCGCAATCTGCTTCCCCTACTACATCGAGTAGTTTACAAGAACCTTCAGAGGGGAAGCTTCTAATTATTCCGACTTACATGATAATTTGAGAGGATATGAATCCCACTCCGATGAGGTAGCCAATCACGACATTAAGATGATAGATCAAATGGTTTAATAACTGAGTAATTTCTCTTTGTTACATAGGTCATTCTTCCTTATGAGAGTCTCAATTAATACAATAGTAGGACTCTCCAACCCAATCCAGACCAGGGGTACCCCAACCTTGTCCCCCTACCTATGAGCATCGCATAACCCCTCAGGCTAACAAGTACAAGTAAATAGTCACTTATGATTTAAAGAAATGCATAGAGAAGATGGAGAAGCTTATAGTGTAGTTTCCGTAATGGGTATGTCCAGTGAAATTGGAAAAGTTAGATATCAAGCAGTCAACAGACGATAATCTATGATGGAGCTGGAATTTCATCTATTCCTTCATTGTCTAACCTTTCTACGATGAGTTCACCTTCTGAGTTCCATGCAACATTCACTAGGGTGAGATTAGATGACAACTGTTATAGTTGCATATTTTTGACGTTTATGGAGGATCATTCTCTCATGGACAATGACACATCAACCATTATCCTTGATGGTGATCATGGTTGGCTGAAGAAATGCAACAAAGTCAATCATGTAACCTATACTAACAAGTATGTAGATGGAAAATTTTGGAACAAGGTTTATTTCACTTCTGGCTCTAAGGCCTCGTGCATCCATAATCCCCTTTTGACTTCATTCATTTCATTGTTACAACTACTATCTTCTATAAGGCCAACAAAAGGGTGTAGTTCATATTTTTTACCATTATATCTTGAAAAGTATTTTGAATGATGAGACATACAAGTGGGGCATTTTCATGATTGATGATTTCAATATATAGTCTTTCAAATAAATTCTCACCATTTATTCAGGAGGCCTAGTTACCACTACTCCCTCCTATTTGGGGTTTACCCACATATATACTACTAGAAAAAGGAGTTTGTTCATTTAATTACAGTTGTTCAATTTTCTTTTTTAGTAAAATTCCAACCAACCAGAAGTCAGAGATTCAAATTTCTGCAACCTCAATGTTTCTCTCTCTTCTGAAGTTTTTTCACAATTTTTCAGAATACAAAACAAAAAAGAACAGTTTGTAGATCGTGCAAACACAGACGATCGTCAGTCAATGATATAGACCATGTTCAGTTTGCCAGGCATGACCACTCCATGTCCTCCCTCCCACTTCTACCACTCACATTCAACATTACACCTCATGCAATGAAATTCTCAAATTTGCTTTCCTGTAGATATATGGCAGCCAACACTTGAAGGCCACTGGACATGGTGGCACCGGTCTTTCTTCCCCACCTCTTTTCCAAAGGCGGTAATACCATTACCAGATTGTATTACTACCAGAGTAATGTTCTTTTAGTAGGTGCAGTAGACATATATTTGGTCAATGTCGGCAGAGATGCGAACTGCAAAAGGGACGCTAATGGCGGCTACAACAAATTTATCTCTATTAGGAAGTGGCACCCATGCATTTGCGAAAGATCATCGTATAAGTCATTTCTGTTCTTAATTTCGTCCTCAAGGAGTTGGTCGATCTGATAGGCATAAGTACCATCTGAACTCCACTCCATCAGAATATATAGCTCTACCGAAATTTTATGATAATTCATTTAGTATTAACATCGAGCTCGTCATTGTGCCAAAACAGTCGACTTGCTCAGAATCAAGACATTGACTTCGGTGCCCAGTCCCGGGATCCGGTAATGTCCTCCGTGCTTCCGATCATTGCCTTTGGAGTTCTATGTTTTCCAGGTACATTTTAATTAGAACAATAATGGTAAAACTGACTACTAAACCGTTTTTGGTGCTCCCGCCATGCAAATACCCAACCCAATTAAACCATCAATGCAGCGGTCAAGCCTGCGCAATGAGACGTACATACACTGTACTTGCCTTCAAATCTGTAGTAGTTAGTAAGCTGAAAAGCAATGTGCCTTGTTGCATCCTTCTTTTCCAGACCTCCAAGGACATCAATTAGACAATGAGTAGAAACCAAATCTTCTGCAAAACACGTAATCAAACAAGATATTTTCTACACAACCGAATGGTGACACTATCGTTTCGAATGCCATACCCTATCGACAACTTCAGCTACATTTATGGTATGGAGCCGACCAACATAGTATAATCTTAATATACCACCAGACCATCATCAACCGACTACTCCCTTGAGAGCTCTATCATCCATATAGTCAGTCAGTCAACATCACCATCTGCCACGCAAGTGAGTGCCGTCTTTATATTTCAAATCGCCTCAACTACATACGTGCTTCTTCCAGAACGATAACACTTGAAAACATCACTACAACGACATATTTTGGACTGACCCGATAACCAACACATGCATCCTCACCACTGGCCTCCATGAATATTACTAGAAACATTTTGTTACACCTTTCCTGGACATAAATGGGCGTTTGGCAAATTGGCAAAGTGAACCTTGATGATGTCAACTTTAATAGGACACTGCAAATCTTTAGAAAATACTTTCAAACGTTACATATGCTTTTGATCATATAGAAGGCACTTCCAGTCTGCTAGTCTGGCACTTTCACAATTAGACAATATATTCACATAATTAAAGAACACATTAGCATAAATAACAAAAAAAATGGAGTAATCGTGACATGCATGCATTTTAAAGTCATAGTCCATGGATACCCTTCACATGCAGATCATAAACTTGAGCTTCGTAAACCTTTTTATTTTTTAGAAATTCAATACATGTTTGGATATTCACTACCTCGGGTAAATTATGAGATGTGAAAGTATTAAAACGTTATAAACCTCATCTGATTCTGAATTAATAGTTTTCTATTTGATACATTAAAAGTAACCAAGGTTGAATTGGATGGATTTTTAAGAGAATTAAATGAGAAGTAGTTAACTTTAACAAATTAATATGGTAATTCAAACGTTACATATGCTTCTGATCATATAGAAGGCACTTCCTGTTTGTAACTTTCATTATTCTACATTAGACTGACATAATTAAAACACACATTAGCATAGATAACCAAAAAGTAGAACAATCGTGACATGCATGCATTTTAAAGTCATAGCCCACAGATACCTTTCACATGCAGATCATAAACTTAAGCTTTGTAAATCTTTTTATTTTTTGGATATTAAATACATGTTTGGATATTCACTACCTCAAATATATAATGAGATGTGAAAATATCAACACGTTACAAACCTGATATAATTATAAATTCATAATGTTCAATTTGATACATTAAAAAGTAACCATGATTGAATTGGATGATTTTTAAGAGAATTAAGTGAGAAATAACTAACTTTAACAAATTAATATGTTAACTAATAGCACAAATAAAGTGTGAACAAGAAAATACGAACAATATTTGTAAAAAATCATTGTTACAATATTGGATCAATGAAGGATGCATTCTTACTATCTTCTTAGGTAAGACTATCTATCTCAGTACATATTTTTTTCTTTGACCAAAATTCTAACCAGTCATGATGAAGCATATCAACTTGCTGCAACCTACTTAACTTTCTCTCTTAAAGCTTTGATTGGCTTTCTAATAGTTTCTTGAAATATCTTATTACCCATAAATATATGTCAAAGATATCCACAAGTATGTTCTCACTATTTTTTTCACAAGCTGGATTTGAAGAAAAAGGAATATATACTGGTTATTATTGCATGACTACAATAAGTGACACTCCTAGAGATAGCCAAAAAAAAATTCTGACATGTTTATGCATATTGACAATTCAACCCATGTATTGTGAGATTCCAAGGAACTACATGGTGATGTAGTTTAGAACCCTATCATTGTGATCAACAAACAACAATGAGCTAAATGGTGGAACCTACTAGATTCATAAGCTCCTAACCCTTTGCACATAATTAATGATATTGACCTCCAAAAGTGTCTCTCGCTGTGTTTCTTCCTAGAAATAACAATTGAAACCACACTACAAAATAATATCATGTGCGACTCAAGAACTGCATATTCTTTTCCTAGAGCCATGATTTAGTTTATTTTTCGGGGATCTGTGGGTTTCAGTCAAAAAGATGTACATGTAATGTGCTTCACAACAACATATCAATAAGTGGTTCTTCTTCAGGTTACTTAGATCCTTGATACTTTTTTAAATTACTAGTTTTCATATTGTAAATAAAATACTAACAATGTTATTGTAGCAATAAAAAAACATGTTATACTTTATTTATGTGGATTTAAATATAAATTTATATAATTATTAACTTTAATATGAAGGGTACTACACAATGATCTATTTTTCACTACACACCTATTGTTCCCATATTTCATGAGTACTGTTATTAATCGAAATTATGCACTATATATACTCCAAGGAGTTTTTAACAAAAAGAAAATTCCATATACACAATAATGGATTCTTATGAAAAAAATGTCAATATATTGTTTTATTCTTAGAAAAATTCTACCAATAGAATTTGAAAATAAGAAATGAGAATACATACATTACCATTACCATTACATATAAATCCTAAGTCTGCAAGAACTGTACATATGCTTCTAAGTTATACAAATATATAATAATGCCTAGATTTTTTCCAAACACCTGGTTATCCTTCTTCACTATTATTTTGTGTAATTTGTATTACAAAAAGAACCTATGAGATATTTAAAAAATAACAATATCTTCATCCATAAGGAGTAGGGGGGTGTGTGGGTATCCTTATGTTGCTTCTTATAGAGAAAAATACTTTTTTGGGGTATGTGTACATGATAACTTTTGAAGTTTTCTTATTCATTTGGTTATCAATGGACATTTCCACAGAGATGTGCATAGAATAAAAATGTTTATTGTCATTATATCACTCAATCACCTCAATAATGGGAGTTAAAATGAGCAAGAGATTATAGTCATTCTACTCATGCACCATTAATGTTATTTACAATATAAACAAAAAATTAACCCCACACAAACTTCACATTCTCCCTCACGTATCATCAAATTATATCATTTTCTTTTAAAAATAATCCAAGTAGAATTTCTAATTTTTAAAGTATAATACACTTATTGCAGATTTTTTGTTTTAATTAACAAGATGTAAAATCATCAAATAAAGCTTATTTATAACATATTAGACGATATTATGGTAAAATAAATTTTCAACAAAATGTAACTTTCTTGAATTTCATTTTCTTCCAACTTTTTTGCAAGGCATGAAATCAATGCAAAATAGGAATTATGTATTTAATTAAATCAACATATTATGTTTGACTCCATATATTTTGTAATTTTAGAATTGTTTACAAACTCATCCTTCTCATTAATGTATCATATTAAACACACACACACACACACACACACACACATATATATATATATATATGTATATATTTCATGTCTAAGTACATTTAATTTCAAAGAGTGAAACATAATATCTTCATCAATCTAAATATCCAAATCTAATTAATATTTCAAATCTGCATATTTTTGTGTACACGTGCATGTGCTTGTGTGCTTTTACTAGTTTCATAGAAAATGTGGCTTTAAGATTATATCTCATCAAAATCAATCATATACATGGGGCTCAATTTAGACATCATTTACAAAAAGAAAGGTATGTACTTACTTCTATTGAAGGACATTCCAGTTGAGCTTTCCCTTCCAATTCATGCCTAGTTTTATCTAAGATATCTTTGCTACAACCTTGACAAACACAAATTGCATATCAGGTGCTACTTATTGGCTAATCCACCTATTGAGGTAAACATAACATATCCCCTTTATAGTTTTTATAGTGTCTCTATGGAGGCAAATGATAAGGGGACTAGACCATCCCTTGTTCCCACTATCGATCAAATAAGATGATAAGTTCCTGTTAGCACCACATCTTATGGCCCTTATGGCTTCACTAAATTACAAGCTCAATAGGACATGTCGACAACTCACATACTGGTATGGAGTAGGAGAAACAATGGCATGTCATCAGTTGAACCATATTTATATAATGCAACATACACATTACTAGTGGCATGCTTGGAAAGGGGATTATCAAGACATGATCCTCAGTTACAAGGATTATGGAGCACACCATACCTATCCCAATTCTTCTTTGGCATATTGGGTATGATTCTATGTAGATCAGCCAACCCAATATGACACCCTACACCACAAAGATTACCATGTCATTAATGATCAACAACTACACTCTTCTTTCCATGAAATGTTCTATCCTCCATAGTAGTTGCCTTAGTAGGACCCGCCACCAAAGGTGGATCATGAAATTAGTGGCCATGGTAGTTTTATTCTTCCCCACAATTCTAGGTTTAGTTTTTAGTTGCAGATGAGTAAATTTCTAATTTTGCAGTGGAGGGTGGGTAGTACGTACTTCATTCCACTCACATCTTTCTTTTATTTTGTTATGTAATTTCTTATTAGGATGCATTTCATTCTCATGCATTCATATAATTGCATAGTGTATTTTTTTCCATTTTAGAGTGAAGAAGCCAATATATAGTCAACTTAGGATTTAATTTTGAGTTCAACATTGCATCCGTACACATTCATTTCATCTTATGACCCCTTTTAAATGATGTATCGACCATATTTGACATGCCCCTAGAAATAATGGCACGTTGTGTATACTTATGGAATCATATGTAATGTTCTTTGTTCAAGTTAGAAGATTTTATTTTTGGAAATGTCATTTATCCTCTACACTTGCATTATTGAATGAAGTGAATTTGATGCCCCAAAAATAAAATGAATGAGATCCACATTATCTGGCCCGTCTTCCACCCTCCTTCTAAATTCTTACCCTAACATCCACCAAAAATATAAAAGACAAAAACAATACAAAACACTAAGTTTGTGTGGCACAAAATCCCTCTCTATATGATTCAACTCATTCCATATACTTGCCATGTGATAAGGGTGAATCACAAAAATAAATAAAAGATGTCAAAGTTCAAAAATGAATTACTTTTAATATATGTTTTTGCATAATTAAAAGATATCTCAAGTCAAAATGAGGAGTTACCTACAAATTTACTATTAATACCTCCATTCCTTCTATTTTTACACCTAGGGGAACAAATTATACCTCATTGTATTTGTTTTGACAACCTTGGATTATGTATTATCTCATAAATTAGGACTCTATAAGTTTTCTTGAAATTCTTACTTATGTATGATACTACGGAATTTATAGGGAAGTATGTATTGCAAAGTGAAGTTGGAACCAATGATAGAGAAAATTTCATTATGTAATTTCAAAGTTTAAAGGTATTTTGGACATGTTTGGTGGTAGGGAACAAAGCATGATTGAGAAAGAGAGAGGAAAGAATTAGAATGTTAGTATTATTTGGTTACTACCTTTTGTTTTGTGTTACTTAAGGACAAGCAACATGCATGCTTTGAGTTATTTATTGGATGAATATTTGGCATTTAGGTCACAAATGAGATTATAATTTCATACATTTCCACACAAACCACTTTATTTTATAATTAGACTTTAATTGTGTGATTCCTATTTTTAGGACTTTTAATGAGGAAGTCTTGTTTATTGTAGGAATTTCAAACAGTTCACGGATGACAAAAGATGGTGTTTTATTCATGATCAAGGTTGAATGGATCAATCTCCCACATCTAGGATAGATTCCCTAATCACGTGACTAGATCACCTAGTAGTTGGTTGATCCTCCTATTCAAGGAGCTTACCATAGAATCATGAGTTGATGGGATAAACCATCAAACCAAATTATAATCTAAATGGGGAGAAACATCTATAAATATTAGCAACCTTGTAGAACAATCAATTGATCATTTGCTTCCATGTCGGGTAACTACCCACTGCGTTCCCCACAACTATAGGTGAATCACCTAGTCTATTTCATAGATGAATGATCGAAGATATCATCTGACACCTTATTAATCATCAAACCAACTGACTCTAGGAGTGAGTCACTCAATTTGCTAATAGGCATCATGCAACATAGAAAAATCCAATTAGTTTCCAGGCCCACTTGTAATTCATCTAACCAGGGGTCTTGATGTATCAAACACAAACATCCAATCAACACAATGTCCACTAATTTGAGCAACTTAAAAATTTATAGCACACAAGCAAAGAATGATTCTGGACCAATTAACTAATACCATCCAGTGGGTCCAAAAGTGGAAGTATAAAGGAAATTTGACCTAAATAATATGTGTCCACCCCTATTGACATGACTAAGAATTTTTAGGCCTTCGACATGGAAAAATATGAACACTCATGAATATTTTAGACTTCTATCATCATTGAAGTGTTGGTCGTCTACTGGATACCATGAATTGTGTCACCATCACCATTGTGACACTGGCTTCTTATTTTACTTTCTACTATAATGTGATAATTCCTAACATGAGCAAATAGTTCCCTCATTAGGGTGTGAGGATTAACATTATTGTTTGTGTTATGTACTTCCATATTGTGAATTATTTCTTGTATGGACTATTTGATTGATCAAGTTTTCTATTTTTGATTTATAGACTGGAATCTATCTTGTATGTCTATAAAACTTTGTGTAGAGACATTCAAATCTAAAATTAGAATATAAATATTTATTGTTGAATTCTAGATTTGATCTTGGATTAGTGTTTTATGTGGTACAAGTTGATATTTGAACCTAATGGATTTTGATCCTGCATGGAGATCAAACTTGTGACTTCCATGCTCCAAAAAGCTAGGATTATTACACATATCTTAGGTAAAATTAGGATTAAATTCACAGTAACTTTCCTACATTGTAATTTCTCACATTAGTTATCATAATTTCCCAATGGAATTAGTGGATCCACTATAATACCTATTGGTTAATAACCCATATTACTTGTCAGGCCCTAAATCTAATATACCTCTTAAACCACAAGATTAAGGTATGAGGTGATCAAGATGACTAGTAACAAATATATTTGAGCTTTTTTCCTTTATTTCTATATTTTTACAAGTTATGTCATGGAGAATAAAATCTTTCATGTATAATCACCTACAAACAATGAGAAATTTTTCTTTTCTTCTCTTGATAGCTTTCAAATACATGAAGCATATATTTTACAACCATTCTTAAACAAAGGAAGTTACAATGATTTATAATTCACTTATCTCCCTTATTCTCACTATAGAACCTAGAGAATAAATGGATTGAGACTCTCTAATTCTACCTTAAAGCACGTCCAAAATCCTTTTGTGGAAGGACTCTTCCAAAATATGTATCTATCTACATGAACTAAAGGGATGCCTAAATCTTTGTTCATTGAGGTGTTAGATGTTGGCTCAATGAGTATGAATTCATCAAACATGCAAGATAGTACATATGGTGTTCATTTAGTGAATTGTAACATATAAATATCAGAAAAATCATTCAATACTAAACTAGATAAGAAACACTATCAAATTCATCGACCAACCAAAATACCAAGACTAACTGAGTAAAAATTCTTGAGCCTCACTAAATAATTTAATCACTTTATTAATGTCCTAAACTCACATGAGGTGTACCATAATATGTGGAAGCAACACTACAAGCTATGGCCTTACCATGCAAGACTTTGATTTGACTTAGGATGCTAAGTCTACTAACTAGCCACATGATCTGTAACATGCCTCACCACACTTGGTCTCGATGACCATATCAACAAATAGATAGAACTAGACTCCTTCTCTGCACTCAATATTTACACAGAGAGTCAAAGCACTCTATATTAAGCTTCCTACATTGTTATTTCCATAAGGATGATTCACTAAGTACTAATTAAATGAAGTATATGTAGATATTTGGTTATTGAGTACTTATCTGTAACTATACTAAAACCTTGGTACCTTGGGAATCTCTTAACTGTTGTTAGGAACTATTGAGTATTTTTAGAATCTCTATTTAATGTTTCATACCATGTTTACAATTTAAGATGTCATCCACACTAGGATTAAACCCTTGTGCCCCAGTGGTACACTCTTTCTTCCTCTCCTGCACACTGCTAGTGGGTAAGTCATTTCTTCCATCACAACATAAACCTTCATTAGAAATATATAGTGTTCAAGACATATTAAGTCTAATTGATTCTTTAGTTTCATTATTTAATGATATACTTAAATGTTTTTATCTTTATCCTATAATTAGACCATTACTCTTTTATTTTGTAATATATACTTTATATGTACTTTAGAAAATTATGCTCAAATTAATATAATATATCTGGTGCTCTGAAAGACAAAAAGTGAGTTAGTATCATTACTATGTTCATTTTTACTGTGCACTATATTTAACTTGAACTTCATAATTTGAAAATATATGAATATACTAGTATAGTTTTTACTATGGAAATACCATTTATCATTCATACTATATGCTAGTGATTTTGATCTAACTAATTTGTACTAAACAAATGGTATTCAAAACTACATATAGATCAAATCTAATAAAACAAGCATCAAATACATAAAAATAGAAAACAATATGCATTTTATCATCTCACATTCATAAGTGAAAGGAAATCAAGTTGTGTAATAGCATTTCCTAGCATATATTTCATTATTGGTGACTTACAAAAAACTCTAGATATGCTACTACCTCTAGATTCACTTTGTTTAGAACTCATACAAATCATATACACATATTCTAGAACTGGAATCGTTCAACTCTCATTAATTTTTTAACTATATCAATCATTCATACCCTAGAAAATTGAAGTAGTTTACTGAACCAAGAACAATCAAATTGTAAAAATCGCAATACATGTTCTTCATATTTTGGTTTAAGTTCTATGAAAATCATGGTGGAAGTATGACTTTTCCACTCACCTAGATCTGATCCTAACTTATTGGGCTCTAATATACACTTTGTATGTCTGAAATTTGGCCTACTCATCTTGGATTCAAGCTAAATGATCCAAAATTCACCTTCGAGCAACCTGATATTTATTTTGTAGATACAAACTAAAACTATTAAAAGAATAAGATGAAGAGGAGAGGTAAAAGAGACATCTGATGAGTCATAAATCAGACTTTGAGATAGACAACGAGCATGAGATAAGGAATATGTCGCTAAAACTAAATTGCCATCATCAATCTATGGTCACGTCTTCTATTTTCAATGTTCTTCATGTTTCATTCCAAACACTTCCTTGAGATTGCCTTCGGATTTGTCTTACTATATTTTAGGGATTTACTTATGTGGAAAATTAAAATATGAATCCAAAGAAACTAATTTCATCGACATCCGATATATAGATTAAAATATATGGTCTTTTTTGTAATTGGTTGTATGGATCAGTAGAGCAGTTCATCCCATTGGTTTGCATGGTCATCGATCTGTGTGACCATCAGTTTGGTATTTGGTATATGTTTCTGTATGTTTGTCTAGATATTAGTGTTGGTATGTATGCCCATAGAGAAAGTCATGTGATGATTGTAATGGGATACTTTGTAAATGATTTGAATAATAATAAAGGCAATTTCCAATCTATATGTTTTAACTATTTCTGAGATGATGTGTAACATGATAGATGTCTAAAGAATTGTTTTACTCGATGACGTATGCTTTTGGGTTGAGGACCTAAACAATGAAATCATACGGATGTTAAGAGTATACTGTTTTGTTTAGTCTCTAGTCGGTTGTTATTGTGGAAATAACCATAGACATCAAAAACACTAAAGACTAGATTGTGTTTTGGTTGATGACAGAATCTCATTAGTCATGGTATAGTGATATCAAACCAAGCACATAGGTACTTGTTAGAGAACAAGTGTACCGGATAGACACACCGTGAGAGTGACACTTGGAACCATGATTTGGTAGTCACAGTCAGCTCTCACAGTGATGGTGGTGAGTGTGATTCTTCGACCTGAAATCACTACACTCAACACATGTCATTGGGTACACTTTGACATCATCAAACACAGTCCTGAAACATGGGTTGTTATAAAGGTGATGATTGGGTGACTTTGACACATGGGGCTTTTGAGGAGTGAGTGATAGATATGGGATTTATCCCTCCTAAGGGAGTTTGATGTCCATGGCCACTTGATGAGTAGGATTGAGAAAGGCATGCGCATGCATGTGTGAATCAATATGTGATATTGATGTCACACACATCTCACCCAGTCTGCTCTGAGATCAAGGAAATGGATGAACGTTGAAAGGATGACTGTACCATGCCTTGAGTTCATTCAGGATATTACTGACAAAGGAATTATACATTCGTTGTAACACCATTCACGAATTGTAGGATTGAAAGTTTTTCTCCAACTTTCTATTTCACTTAGGTAGCACTGATGTATGACTAGACACCGCTCTTTGCTTGTGGAGTCATAAGTGTTATGGACTTTCACTGCCAACGTGAAATGGGTATGCAGGGTCACACACATAGGATTTAACCTGGAAGAGGAGTTTATCCACAAACGATGTTTAGATTGATTACTAAAGGATTTTAGTAGTTCAATTAAACACTCAATCAATTGATAGCTCAATATCATAGTGTTCAAGGTGTTGGACCGATTTATTAGAGTATCAGATTGATTGAAACTGAAATTGACTAATTTTACACAGTCTGCACTCCCAACTGATCGGCTCATGTGATGAATCGATCGGTTCAGCTTGGTGAACCGATTGGTTCATGTGATGAACCGATCGACTCAGGACAGGTTGAGACGACCGGTTTAAGGGTTGAATCGATCACCTCAACTGGTCCAACTGAGCGAGTTGGCAAAGTCAGGTTGGCAAGAAATTTCTTTTCATTTCACTTGTCCAATTTGATTGGAACAAGGATTGGTATTTGGATCAATTCGAAACAAAAGAGGAAAAGTCAATCGAGAACTGACCAGGGCAGTGAACTGATCGTTTCAGTAGTGAACCGATCGGCTCAGGTGCCCCAACCTATCGATTCAAGTGTGAACCGATCGGCTCAGGTCCCCAACCGATCGGTTCATGCTTGAAACGATCTGTTCTATTGGCGCAGTTGGTTGTTTTGTGGAAAATCTCGAACGCTTCTACTCCTGCTTTAATCTTGTATTGCCCAGGGTAGAGAACCCTATCCCATGACCCTCCTATATATATAGGGGTATTGGGGACTTCTCAAAGTACAACTCAGAACACCAGTTCCTCTGCAAAGTTGTCGTTCTCTCTGGTTGTGGTAACCAAGAGAGCCTGAGCAAGTGCTACCCGATAAGGGAGGCACAACAAGGGAAAGACTACTGTAGGAAAGCAACTAGTGGCAGGAGAGTGTATCGGTGACTAGTACGCCGACAGGAGGGTACGACTCCTTCCGATGCCTTATGCGTCAAGGCGATCGGAGTTCTAGGTGGTCCGTGTGGACTACTGCAGAGGCGGGAGACTTCTGCCGCTCGGAGGACATCTGTCAATCCTGACAGTCCCGGTGAGACCAGGAGCTGCACAGACACTGTCCAAGACCGGAGGTGAAGACCGCGCAAGCCGCGAGATAACATCACCGATCAAGCCTCAGGACAAGTTACGCCTCTACAAACCATCCTTCCTATTGTATAGACGTTGATGCGATTCCTTTATTCTGGGTTTGGGAGAAGAAAATTTTTGTTTCTGATGCCTTCTCTGTCTCCTAAAAAGCCAATAGTGGTATCAGAGCCACATCAACTACTCTATACTTTAGGATTATTGATGTGATCTATTTTGGTTTTTTGCCTTTATTTATTGCATATGATGCAAATAAAATTGGCTTTATGCATGTCCAATCCTAAATTCACAAATCCCAATATACATATATGATATGTAATATGAGTGCACTCGATGTGCATCGCCCTTAAATGAGTTTTGTGGTGGATGTATAGCATGGTTATAGCCAATAAACCCTATGTATGTGTGCTTAGTTGAATGTGGTTGCTTTCATCTCGGTCTGCACATCGATTCCCTATCTCCTATTCCTGATGTAACTCGAGATAACTCAAGATTTCTTTCCTACCTTTGCTCCTCCCAAATATAACTCGGGGTTTCCTTTTTTAAATGTAAAATAGGATAGATATTTTATTTCCTGCTATGTCAAAGAATGGAGGACATCTGACGACAACTGAGATGATCGGTTCAAGGCAAGAACTGATCAGTTGGCGATCAAGACGTGCGGGTGGCAACCTGAGGAGATGCACGACGACCTGTGAACCGATCGACTGGAGGTTCCAGTCGATTGGCTGGTGGCACGCAACCGACCAGCCTGATGGCGAGCCGATCAATCGTGGAGATGAGTTGATCAAACCTAAAACGGCGAAGCACAGAGTTCATCTTGTACAGGTTGCATGTGATGTGGACCTAGATGACTATGATTCCTCTTGGCTCAAGGAATCACATTAGGATGGCCATAATCATTGCTTTTATCATTTCACATGTTTTCTGTGGGATATAGCATGTATATGATACTTATTATAAATGTGGTGATTGTATATGTATATGTACCTATAAAAAACCAAATCCCTCATTAAATATTAAAGTTTTAGATGCCTTCCAAATGTGACACACGTGAAAAGCTTGATCGGCCAAGTGTGGGAACGCCCTAGCGTGGTGCACCGTCTATCTCATGGAAACGTGAAGGATGGATATGTGGGTCTTCCCTAGCAGGGTGCATATTCATCGTGTTGGCTTTGGGTCGGACTTAACAAGGTGACCTAGATAGGATCTAGCACCTTGAGGCATGGAGGTGATCATGGCAAGGAGTTGCATATGACATCTTTTAAGAGTTGCATATGATGCAATTGGGAAAAGTTTCCTACCTGGAAGATCTAAATTGTGGGTGACAGCCCTAGCTGGTCCATGACTCAGAGGATTTCAAGATCTTGACCCATTAGAAGATTGTACGTTGCAATCTTCCGAATTGATGGGGAGGACTGTTAATTTGAATCAAAATAGTGGCAACGGTAATTAGTTAAAGGCATAATTAACTACTATCAAATTTTATTCAAATCAAATCAAAAGGAGTTTTGACAAATGTAGTTTTCTCTTCTAGAATGGCAAAAGAATCATCTTTTAAAATGGGCAAATTAATTGAGAATAAATTCCATAACTAGTTAGGGATTGTGAGAAGTGTTATGCACAATCCAGATATACCGGTAGCCTTTGAATCCACTCTATGTATGCTTAAGAAGAAGGATAGTTCATTGATGGAGATTAATGAAACAAAGTCTAAGGACAAAGGTGAGGGAGAGAAGGGTTCTCTCGCCGAAGCAATGTCAGAATCTTCTATGCTCAAAACATGGAGAGGATGGAAGGAATGATGGAAGAAGAAGAGAGAGATAGAGATCTCTACTTCTGGTGTATACATGATAGAGATTAACTTTACTACTTCTTTGTCATGAGTACTTGATATCGGATGTGGATCTCACATTTGTTCAAATGTGAAGGATCTTAAGAGAAGTAGGCCTTTGGGGAAAGGCGAGGTTGAACTACGTGTTGCCAATGGGGCAAGAGTTGCCTCCAGTGTCGTAGGAACGTATGAGTTAACTCTACCTAGTGGGCTAATAATAGAGTTGAAGAATTGCTATTATGTACCTGCCATAAATAGGAATATCATTTCCATCTCTTGTTTAGACAAGGATGGTTTTGAATTTCTTATTAAGAATGGAAAGTGTTCCATTTCAAAAGATGGGATCTTTTATGGCAGTGCCCCAATGTCTTATGGTCTATACTTGATAGATCTGGAGACAAGTGTATACAACATAAACACCAAAAGGAAAAGACTCAACAACTCAAATATAATGTATCTTTGGAATTGTCGTCTAGGGCACATAAATAAGAAGCGCATTTCTAGACTCCATTTAGATGGTTATCTAGACTCTTTAGATTATGAATCAATAGAGACATGTGAATCTTGTTTGTTGGGCAAGATGACTAAGAATCCCTTTTCAGGTAAAGGTGAGAGAGCTAGTGATCTATTAGGACTCATACATACTGGTGTATGTGGGCCTTTTAGAACTAATGCCAGAGGTGGGTATCAGTACTTCATTACCTTCGTTGATGACTTCAGTAGGTATGGCTATGTGTACCTGATGAAACTTAAGTCAGAAACCCTTAAAAGGTTCAAGGATTTCATGAATTAAGTAACTTGGTAAAAATATTAAAGCACTTCGATCCGATCGAGGTGGAGAATACTTAAGCCAAGAGTTTGAGGACCTTCTGTGAGCTCGTGGTATCATATCACAATGGACTTCGCCTGGAAAACCACAGCATAATGGTGTGTCTGAAAGAAAGAATCACACTTTACTGGATATGGTGCGATCAATGATGAGTTTTTTCGATCTTCCGATTTCTTTCTGGGGTCATGCTCTTGAAACCGCCGCGTTTACACTTAACCGAGTACCATCTAAATCGGTTCAAAAGACACCATATGAGATATGGCACGAGAAGCGTCCCGATTTGTCTTTTATTAATATTTGGGGTTATGAGGCTTACGTCAGGAAATTTTTTCCTGATAAGCTTGGACCCAAGTCTCATAAATGTTATTTTGTTGGATACCCCAAGGAAATGAGGGGATATTATTTATACCACCCTACTAACAACAAAGTGTTTGTTGCTAGGATAGTTGTTTTCCTAGAAAAGGAATTTATTTCTAGAGGAAACAGTGGGAGGAAAATAGAGCTTGAAGAGATTCAAGCCCAACAAGAAAATATTGAACCAATAGATGTATAAGAGGAACATAGAGATTCACAAGGTGTTGTGGAATCTCAATCTCCTCAAGTAATACAAGGACCTCGTAGATCTAGTAGGACACGCCTTGAAACTGAGAGGTTTGGATACCTTGTGACTCAGGAAGGGGGTGAGTTTATCATAGATGATGATCCAACTACCTATCTAGAGGCTATGGAGGGACCAAATTCTGAGAAATCGCTTGAGGCCATGAAATCCGAGATGGAATCCATATACTCCAACAAAGTATGGACTTTGGTGGAACCACCTGAAGGGGTAAAACCCATAGGGTGCAAGTGGGTCTTCAAGAAGAAGACCGACATGGATGTCAATGTGCAAACTTATAAAGGAAGATTGGTTGCAAAGGGTTTCCAACAAGTTCAAGGTGTTGACTATGACAAAACTTTTTCTCCAGTTGCCATGATTAAGTCCATCAAGATCATGCTTGCTATTGCAGCGAAGGAAGTTGTGTGGATCGGGAAGTTCATCACTGAACTTGGTGTAGTTCCCAGTAGCTGTGATGCAATTGAGATTTATTGTGACAATAATGGAGCTATTGCTCAAACTAAGGAGCCCAGATCACATCAGCGGTCCAAGAACATACTGCGGTGCTTCCATCTCATATGAGAGACCGTACAACGAGGAGATGTGAAGATTTGCAAAGTACTAACTGAAGACAACATAGATGATCCACTGATGAAGGCCCTTTCTCAACAGAAGCATGATGGTCATGCTAGGTCACAAGGACTGAGGTTTCTAGGTGACTGGCTCTAAGTACAAGTGGGAGTATGTTGGTATGTGTGCCCATAGAGCAAGTCATGTGATGATTGTAATGGGATACTTTGTAAATGATTTGAATAATAATAAAGGCAATTTCCAATCTATATGTTTTAACTGTTTCTGAGATGATAGTGTAACATGATAGATGTCTAAAGAATTGTTTTACTCGATGACACATGATTTTGTGTTGAGGACCTAAACGATGAGATCATACGGATGTTATGAGTATACTTTCTTGTTTAGTCCCTAGTCGGTTGTTATTGTGGAAATAACCATAGACATCAATAACACTAAAGACTAGATTGTGTTTTGGCTGATGATAGAATCTCATTAGTCATGATATAGTGATATCAAACCAAGCATATAGGTACTTATTAGAGAACAAGTGTACCGGACAGACCCACCATGAGAGTGACACATGGAACCATGATTTGGTAATCATAGTCAGCTCTCACAGTGATGGTGGTGAGTGAGATTCTTCAACCTGAAATCACTACACTCAACACATGTCATTGGGTACACTTTGACATCATCAAACGCAGTCCTGAAACATGGGTTGTTATAAAGGTGATGATTGGGTGACTTTTACACATGGGGCTTTTGAGGGGTGAGTGATAGATATGGGATTTGTCCCTCCTAAGGGAGTTTGATGTCCATGAACACTTGATGAGTAGGATTGAGAAAGGCATATGCATGCATGTGTGAATCAATATGTGATATTGATGTCACACACATCTCACCCAGTCTTATCTGAGATCAAGGAAATGGATGAATGTCGAAAGGATGACTATACCATGCCTTGAGTTCATTCAGGACATTAGTGACAAAGGAATTATACATTCACTATAACACCATTCACAGATTGTAGGATTGAAAGTTGTTCTCCAACGTTCTATTTCACTTGGGTAGCACTGATGTGCGACTAGGCACCACTCTTTTCTTGTGAAGTCATAAGTGTTATGGACTTTCACTGCCAACGTGAAATGGGCCTGCAGGGTCACAAACATAGGATTTAACCCGGAAGAGGAGTTTATCCACAAATGACGTTTAGATTGATTACTAAAGGAGTTGAGTAGTTCAATTAAACACTCAATCAATTGATAGCTCAATATAATAGTGTTCAAGGTGTTGCACCGATTGATTAGAGTATCTGATTGATTGAAACTACAATTGATTGATTTTGCACAGTTTGCACTCCCAACCGATCGACTCATGTGATGAACCGATCGACTCAGCTTGGTGAACCGATCAGCTCATGTAATGAACTGATTGTCTCAGGACAGGTTGAGATGACCAATTCGAGGGTTGAACTGATCGGCTCAACTAGTCTAACCGAGTGAGTTGGGAAAGTCAGCTTGTCAAGAAATTTATTTTCATTTCACTTGTCCAATTTGATTGGAACAAGGATTGGTATTTGGATCAATTCGAAACAATAGAGGAAAAGTCAATCGGGAACTGACCAGGGCAGTGAACCGATCATTTCAGTAGTGAACCGATTAGCTCAGGTGCCCCAACCGATCGGTTCAGGTGTGAACTGATCGGCTCAGGTCCCCAACTGATCGGTTCATTCTTGAAACATTCGGTTCAGTTGGCGCAGTTGGTTGTTGTGTGGAAAATCTCAAATCCTTCTACTCCTTCTTTAATCCTACATTGCCCGGGGTAGAGAACCCTGTCCCATGACCCTCCTATATATAGGGGTATTGGGGGCTTCTCAAAGTACAACTCATAACACCAATTGCTTTGCAAAGTTATCGTTCTCTCTGGTTGTGGTAACCAGGAGAGCCTGAGCAAGTGCTACCCGATAAGGGAGGCACATCAAGGGAAAGACAACTGCAGAAAAGTGATTGGTGGCAAGAGAGTGTGTCAGTGACTAGTACGCTGACAGGAGGGTATGACTCCTTTCGGTGCCTTGTGCGACAAGGCGATAGGAGTTCCAGGTGGTCTGTGTAGACTACTGCAGAGGCGGGAGACTTCTGCCGCTCGAAGGACAGCTGTCAATCCCGACAGTCCCGGTGAGACCAGGAGCTGCACAGACACCATCCAAGACCGGAGGTGAAGACCATGCAAGCCACGAGGTAATGTCATCGAGCAAGCCTCGGGACAAGGTACGCCTTTACAAGCCATCCTTCGTATTGTATAGACATTGACACGATTCCTTTATTCTGGGTTTGGGAGAAGAAAATTTTTGTTTCCGCTGCCTTCTCTCTCTCTTAAAAAACCCAACAGTGGTATCAGGGCCACGTCAACTACTCTATACTTTAGGATTATCGATGTGATCGATTGTGGTTTGTCGCCTTTATTCATTGCATACAATGTGAATAAAATTGGCTTTATTCATGTCCAATCCTAAATCTACAAATCCCAATATACATATATGATATGTAATATGAATGCACTCAATGGGCATCGCCCTTAAATGAGTTTTGTGGTGGATGTATAATATGGTTATGGCCAATAAACCCTATGTATGTGTGCTTGGTTGAATGTGGTTGCTTGCATCTCGGTCTGAGCACTGATTCCCTATCTTCTATTCCTGATGTAACTCGAGATAACTTGAGATTTCTTTCCTACCTTTGCTCCCCTCGAATGTAACTTGGGGTTTCCTTTTTAAAATGTAAAATAGGATAGATATTTTATTTCCTTCTATGTCAAAGAACGGAGGACATATGACGACAACTGAGATGATCGGTTCAAGGCATGAACCGACCGGTTGGCGTCAAGAAGTGCGGGTGGAAAACTGAGGAAATGCACGACGACTAGTGAATCGATCGGCTGGAGGTGCCAGTCGATCGGGTGGTGGCACCCAACCGACCGGCCTGATGGTGAGCCGATCAATCATGGAGATGAGTTGATCAAACCCAGAACGGCAAAGCATAGAGTTCATCTTGTACAGGTTGCATGTGATGTGGACCTAGATGACCCTGATTCCTCTTGGCTCAAGGAATCACATTAGGATGGCCATAATCATTGCTTTTATCATTTCACATGTTTTATGTGGGATATAGCATGTATATGATACTTACTATAAATGTGGTGATTGGATATGTATATGTACTTATAAAAAACCAAATCCCTCATTAAAATATATTGTGGTCTTTACTATATCATCTTTAAACTATATTTAACTATATTTTTTAGTGCATTGTAACTTATTGAAGGAAATCATATATTATTTTCGTTTTTCACACTAGGCTTCTAATTTTGAATTCCTATAAATTGTAAACATGATTTAACACGACGAAGATCTACTAGACTACTAACCAATCATAAATACAACCATAATGATTATCTCTTATATTAGATAAGTTACACCTATATACATGGCTAAAACATCTTTCATATCCTTATTACGGCCTCAATGATTTCATTTATAGGAATTTTACCATTTTACAAGCTATTGCAAATGTTTCTTCATGCCTTTTTACCCATCATAATATGTTTCTCTTTACTCATCCATGATCTTTTTCCCTATGATCAAAAGTTATGTAAATTGAATGGGCTTAGCATTCAGTTCACTGTGTTGGAGCATTCATGAGTCACTTTTCTTATTGAATGATATAGATATTATTTATCTATCTAAAACATCATCATTAGAAGAAGGATATTCAATTTTTGGTGGGTTTAAGAGATTGAATTATACTACATTAATAGGAGGATGATGAATTTCTCTTGTCTTTGATTTAATTAACATACTGATATCAGAAGGGCTACACCATAGAAAAGGTAACCTACCACTAGAGCTGGCAAAAGTTGACCCGACCTGAGAAACCTGACCTGTACTATCTGCAACCTGACCCGATTAAACCCAAAGAAAATATTAACCCAAACTCAACCCGACCCGACCCGATGTTAACCTGAAACTCAATATGACCCGGAATTGTCAGACCCAAACCTGACCCGACACTCGACCCGATGTTTACCCAAAACTCAATATGACCCAGAATTGTCAGACCCAAACCTGACCCGACACCCGACCCGATGATATCGTGTGACTGAATCAACCTGAAAAAATTACAACCGACTTGACCCGACTTGATATCAACCTGACCTGACATTGACCTGACCCGATGTCAACCCACCTAACACCAACACAACCCAATGTCAACCCAATCCAACACCAACCCAACCCTATATCAACCTGACTTGACATAAAATCGACCCTACACCGACCAACGCAATGTCAACCCAACCCAAAATCAATCCAATAGAGCACCGACCCGACCCAATCTCAACCTGACCGAGTATTAGCGAGTAGATACTAGCGAGAAGCCGAGAAGTCAAGTTTTAGTTTTACAATAGATTTTTTTATGGCTTTATTAGTTTATAAGAAATAGTTTGCTTGATAATTTGATTATAAGGAAAAGCAAGGGGGAATACATGAGATCATGGATAGTAAAAGAAAAAAAAATAAGTAAAAAAATATTTTCTTTATTTTTTTAATTAATGCAACATAATAGTCAATACTCATTATCACAACTCACAATGCGACCTGAATGAGGTCCAACTCAAAACAACTTGATTATACAAATATACAACCCAAGCAAACCCAACTTGATAACTACCCAATTCAAAATGACTAGATTCAAACTCGAATTAGTCCTAAGAAATAGTGTAAATTGAAACGACCTGAAGTGATTTGACGTGAACCTAAACCAACCCAATAAATGAATCTAAACAAACTTGTATTAAAATTGACCCAGTCCAAACATGAGTTGACCTAAAAAGAAAAATGAACCGAAGGGACCAAACAGAAACTAACCTGACTCGACATGAAAGGATAAAATAACCTCAATTATCTTTGACCCATAATGACTATGGCCAAACTTGAACTGACCAGTGTGATTGCCAACTCTCTAACCTAAACAGACTGAAACCCAACCCAAAATAACAAGATCCGAACAAAAAACACAACCCAAGAAGACCCAATCTGATTAGTACCCAATCTGAAAATAACTCGACCCAAAACCGAAGTAGACCGAGGAAATATTTCAAATTGAACTGACCCGATATTAAGACGACTCAAAATGATTTGACTTGAACCCAACCCAACCCGACCCGATAAAGTAACCTGAAAACATTTATACCTAAATTGACCCAAACTAAACCTGAGTTGACTTAAAATTACAAAATGACCCGAAGGGACCCAACCCGATACTAACCCGACCCAAACCCGACCGACCCGAAAGAATAAAATAACTTGACTTATAACTAACCTGTAATGACCCGACCTGAAATGACCCAACCTGAACCCGACCCGACCCACCGGATTGCCAGCTCTACCTACCACATTCTTTTATTTGAATGAATTTCATATTTTCTCAAGAGATGGTCACAAACATATATCCCTTTCCAACAATATTTATCATTGACCTAGAAGGTGATTAAATCTAAAGTAAGTTGGATCTTTCTTTTTCTTTGATGTGGGACATTAATGTGTCAATCATTTGGGAAGATCAAACACTTAGCTATTTACTTTGGTATTGATATGTAAACATGTAGATATCACTATTGAAGATATCCATGCCTAGAGGGGAGATAGAAGAAAAATAAGGATGAATGATGTGAAGGATAGATTGAATGTGCCAATATTACTATAACATGCCTACATATATATAAATCATTTCTAGAGCTTGTGTAAAATTGTAGAACGACAGTGAAAGTTATCATCATCTAGATAGAAGATTTCTCAAGGTTACCCAAAGTCTATACAATTTTAGAAATACATGAATTCCAAATATTGATAGACAAGGAGGAAGATGTGTTGTTCTTATCTGGGTATCTCAACTTTCTTTTGTTTATTATTGATACTCTTAGGAACTTAACTCTTTGTATCTTAACTTATATGACCCTTTTTCATAAAATTTTTCTAATTAGGGAAACGTGATTTATCCTTCTCTAAAATCCCACCTTTTTCCACTCTTACCTTTGCATTCAATTAGTCCTCTTGTACACTTCTCTTATACTCTCATAAATCCACTCGCATTGAATAGTTATTTTTTTCACTTACACACAATAAATACATGAAAAAGGAGAATGTGTATCAAGGTGATTTGATCTCTAAAGTCATCCTCTTACTACTTTTCTCCCATACACATTTAATTAATGAATCATTATCACATAACTTTTATTGTTTAATATTTTCTCATTGTTCACATTCTCTTCAACAAGTGGTTTATATCTGAAGTAACCATCCATATATCAACTCCATGTTATATTCAAAACCTTCCATCTTGCATTATTAATTTTCCTTTTAGTTCTAATTGATAACCATGATTATGTATTCTGTGGTTATGTTTATTATTATCTTTTAAATATTCTCATAGAACTTTTCTTTTTTTTCTTTGAATCAATATTTTCTATGAAAAAATTCACCATTTTAACTTGGTGTATAATATGTCATTTCATTCCAATTGACATAACTCCTATACGGTTCAAACTTTTCTTTTCATAATGAACTTTGTTGTTTAAAATGCTCATACTTATGTAACTTACTATTTTGTCTAGTACTATGTTTATCTTTCCTAATCACATATAATTGAAGGGGGTCCATAGAAATACATCACAACAGAACAAATGATTACTCCTACAATGGCGTAAGTTTCAAAGTAGAGAAAAATAGTTATTCATAGTGGTACATATCTTCATCTCCCCCTCTTATCACATAACCTCTCTATTTGAGTATTATTTGTATTCCCTTGTCCATCTAACTTGTTTTGATTTCTTATCTTAATTTCATCTTTTGTATGTTCAAAAAATGCTCATTAGTTTAGTATTTCTTGTAATGCTTCTTCTTAATATACCTCCAATGCTCTTTGACTCTTTTATCCATGACCTTGCTTTATTCAAAATATTGAATATAATCTATCAATAAACTATACAATCAAGTGCTCTTACCCCATTCTTGCTTCATCAATTCTGTATATATATTTTTCTCATCTTGTCACACCTTTCATTTTTAGTGTTATTAATGCTAATTTGATTGTCAAACTTTTAACTCCATCTTAAATTCATTCTTTTCTATACCTTTCTTATTTCACCTCAACTACCCATGTCATTATTCTCTAAATTCCCAAACTAACCCAATTTTATTTCCCTTTAAATGATTTTCATCCCTTATTTCCTCATTTATGAAGTCACCAAACTATTTTATTTAGGATGTCCTTTTTATCAACAATATTTATTCATTTGATATTATTTCTAAAAGTTTTACTGTTTCGCCTTCTCTTTTTCCTTCTTTCATTATGCCTCATATGAGGGTTTCTTGTCATATGTTCAAACCTCATACAAAATTGCAAATTTTAATTAATTCTAAATAATAACACTCATTTTCTTTGATTTCAATATATTAATGTAGGCACATTCTAAATACATTATGGATTTACTTTATCTAAAACTTACTCTTACCGAATTATAAGTAGGAATCTTAAGATTATAGTAACACATCATGCCAGCTAGAATAGGCTTAACCTACACTCTTGAAGTCATGATCTACTCATGGTTAACCTACTCCTACTTATCTCAAACATGTCAAAAGGATTCTCATTTAAGGGAACTCTTATAAGAATAATTTCAGGCCTACTTCATGTCAAGAATAAAAAGTAATAACTAATATAAATTCTCAATGTATAACAAACTTAAGTGAACTATATTTTTTTTTAAATAAGTGAACTATATTTTATAAAAATTGAACATCTAGGATCCACATAAGAGATTTTTTAATTCAATGCAAATCAAATAAACAATGTACACCAAAAATCATATAATATTTAATATTCATAATCTTCTATTTTTGGTCTTTAATGTTGTAATTATTGCATGAAAAAATATCTAAGGATGAAGTTACAAGATTTTACATTAACTAAGTGTACAAAAATTCCACATGCAAGTAGACAGATCTTAGAATAGTATAGTTAAGGATCGAACCCAAATGAAAACGAATTTAGGAATGGTTTGATCCAAGTAAAAATGTAAGAACTAGTATTCAATACAAATATTTGATTAGATTTGATTAAACTTAGATAGCAATAGTCAAAAGGATGGATTATTTTTGTATGTATCAAATGGATAGAAACACTATGGTGGATGGATATCATCATCACTATCTATCATACACTCTCTCACTACATCATAATAAGTAGGAACACACATATGTTATGTTGAATTTGCCTTTTGACATTAGGATTGAAGTAAGACAAGTATTACTCTTGTATCCTCACCATATTCTCTAGATATCATATACCTATCACCTCAGAATATAACTATTTATAGTTCTCATTAAGCATTTAGCATGAATGAAACGATATCCTATATCTTAGGTCCAAAATTATCTACATATAAGATCTACTTACATGCAAATAGTTGTTGAAACATGATTTGTATAAAACTAAAATTTGATCTAAAATAAGTGACGTTTAGACATGCATAATAGTAGTAGAAAATAACAAAATAGGGTAGCATGGCTACTCCCTGCATCCTAGCAAGAGGACTACTCACTCATTAAAATACTAACTAGATCAATAGTGAAAGAAGAAAAGAAATTCATTTTTATAGTGTAAAGGAGAAGTGGCAGTGTTTAGATGCACATATTTGAGGTCGCGGATGGTGGCTACTGAAACATTAACAAGAACACACCTTGACGTTCATCACTGATGGTATGGGGTATAATCTTCCTTCTCACGACTAGAAATAGTCTGGAATAATAGATGTAGCAGGTTGATGAGGGTGGAGGTTGTTAACTAATAAAAATAAGCATCACAATAGTATCCTCGTCTGAGGATTGAACCATGTATGCTTTGGAAAAGTGGATGTGGAGGTGTCATTCGTCGATGGGAATGGTTGCTGACAACTACATATGGATGCTCAGAACTGATTATGGAAACCTAGAAGCTTCTGAGACAGATCCTTTTAAAGGTTATGGCCATGTTTTATAGGAGTATTGGGTTTCCCCAATTTCTTGTTGTTAAGTTTTTGGCCATCATGGAGGTGAAGGGATGTCTATGGGAGGAATACAAGAAGTTCCACAAATCTCATAATTCCAATAAAAATGCAAATATGCAAAGATTTCATTTGTAGGAGAATAAAGAGAATCTTTGTCAATTGAGGCACGCGGTCTTCCGTTGGAGTACGACCATTGGTACGTAATGTTGAACATTTAACTGAGAAGTATGTGGCATCTTTGGTTGAAAACCCAGAATTATCATAAGTTGATTGCTTGAAGATTTCATCGTTAGAAAGCATTATATAACTGTTGGTAGGTGACCACATAGTGTTCCCATTGGTGGCTAATTTGAGGGTCTTATTGTCAGTTATCAAGGGACACTTTCCATTGGTAGTCAACTAATGAATGAGCAGACTTTAAGAAAAGTGAGAAGACTTGAGTGCAACAAGAACCCACCCTGGAGGTGGATGTTGGCGTGTGGAGAACAACATGTGTCAACGAAACACTAACCAATAAAGGGATAAATTAACTACCCTACACTAGTGCACATGATATGAAGCTCAAACTGTCTCTTACACTGGTAGACATGATAGGAATCCCAAACCTTATATGGAAACAAAACAATTGGTCAAAATTGTAGAAATTAACATAAAACTAAAGAAAACTAAATTAAAGTTAATTCATTAAATAAATTAAACCATGTGAATGTAAACATAAGCTAAAAATATAAATACACATTCACTATATAACCCCAAACATAAATGTTGTTTGTCTTTAAGTAACACAACATCTAAAACAACCATCAAATGGATATGTTTAACACATGCAATTGACTCATCTTCATATCATGGTCATTTCATAATCATCTAAAACAACCATCAAATGGATATGTTTAACACATGCAATTGACTCATCTTCCTATCATGGTCATTTCATAATCACTTCATATTCCCAAGGAAATCAACTTCCTGAAATCACAGAACACCTCGATCATATCTTTGTTTCTAATTTTTCTTCTGAAACACTTTATCACCACTATTCTTAATACTAAGAACATTTAAGAGTTCCATGAGAGTTTAGAGAATCCCACAGAACAAAAAGTATGAACACGATTCAATAGTGAGGTGTTTGTAAAGGATAATAAAACTAGACATTCATTGTGTCCCTTGGTGTGAAATGGAGAAAAGGGGTTGTAGAAGGAAGATGTGAATCTCTCCTCTATTCAATTTGATATTGTATTTTTTTCCTTGAACGATTAAGCAGCTTTGTTTGTTGTGTATATTGTTATCTTTTCTTTATTTTTGATGGTATGTCCCCATTACAAAGTGAGGGATGTCAAAGAAGTAGACATAATATAAAGGGTGTGTGCCACCCTGAACTTATGATATTATACTATTGTGGATTTTTTTTGTAGTTGGAAAGTAAGAAGATGGAATAAGAACTATAGAACAGTGGCCCAATCAACATGCAACTTAATTTATAGTTCAATGTACTTAGTTGTTCTCCTAATCTCACTATGCTCAAAGACTGACATGATAAGGGAAAATTGATGATTCCCAAAATTTGTTTATCTAGTTATTCAGAATAACTATGTATTTGATCCATCTCAGTTCCTCAAATACTTGACATCTTCTTTATAAAAACACGACGTATGGGTTCCTAAACCACATAGGGTGATTTCTAGCTATTAGCTTGTTTCAATAATGGGTCACTGTGAGGTGTTTCTTTGAGTAAGGAGAGTTTCATGATGAAAAATCTGTGAATGTAAATAGAAATTTGAATCTAATATTACTATATATTTTTTTTGAATATTTTAAAGAATATATCTTCTGGAAAAAGTTAAATCTTTTTGAAAAAGTTAGCTAAGTGTAATAAAAATGCTTTTAAAGAAGATCTTTTGAGAAAATTATCTAAATGCAAAAAAAAATGCAATTATGAAATTGTAAGTTATAACATATAGATGTGAGAGGGAAGTATAATATGTACCACAAAACTTTCCACCTCGATGTTAGATATTTGAGTCATCCTTGAGAAAGCACTAAATCCAAGATGGAGGGAAAGAACTCTTGTAGTTGGACCACAGGACGTGGTTACTCTAAGGCATTCATTTAAAATTAAAATTATTAGAACTTATGATCTTGTCAAAATATGCACTAACAAACTAATGTAAATATGAAGTAAGATACAAAAACAACTAAAAATAGAAGTAACACCTTAGTTGCCTTCCGAGAAGTGACTTTATTTAAAGTTGATGACTCCAAACCTAAAGCTCAACCATTGTATGTAGAGGATAGGAGAGTGAGAGATTGGTTCGCAAGTATATGATTTATTGTGAAGTACATTTCGATACTTTTCTCATTGACTATGATTTCACACGTGTTCTCACTCCAAATTATAATAGCTCCATGAGGGAAATCTATTTGAATATGATTTGAGTCAAACATTGGGTTCAAAACTTTTTTGAAAAGAGATGGAGACAAAATTTATGCAATAACAATTTATCTTAGACATATAGATCTTTCCTCTTCCAGTGTCCATCATGCCATATCTTTATTTTCTCCCTATAAATGCATGCATTCTCATATGATGTATTTTGTAACTCTTCTAGATCTTGCAATTGAAGAAGACAATTTTCTTTTATCACTGATAGATTAAGTTTGATCTATTCAATGAAACATTGCACCATATGTTCAAAATCCAATGATAGGTGACAAGATTCCCATAAATAAGATAGAAAGGTGTAGTTCCTAGGGGGTCTTGCAAGTAGATTGATAAGTCAAGAATGTTTTACTGAACTTGTGAGCCCAATCTTTCCTTGACCTGCTAACTATCTTCCGAATGATGATTTTGATTTGTCAATTCAAAACCTCTACTTGGACACATTTCTAAGGTTAATATGGAGTAGCCACATGATGAGAGACACCATACTTGTGAAAGGTCACACCAAACCTGCATTAGAGGTAGTTAGATCCAATATCTATATAGTGTGGCAAGATAACATCTTAAAATAACTATATGATTGACTTGGAGTTGTTACAAAATATGGGGATGGCTTCAGCCTATTTATAAACATAATCAACAGTGACCATATTTAGATTAATTCATAAGAAGAGGGGAATGGACCCATGTAGTACACATCTGAAACACCAAAGACCACCACTTTTTTCTAAGGTTGAGTGTGATGTTATCACTCTTGAAAATATTTTTGGACCTATAACATTGGTCACATGAATTAACAAAGCTATGATTATCTTTGAATATAAATGGCCAGAATAACCCACTATTGAAGGAATTTCAATACAGTATTTTAGAATCTCATGTGGCCTTCACTAGAGATAGAATGACAATATTCAAGAATGAGTGGAACTCCTCTTTAGAGATGCACCAGCAATATAGGATGTATGAACATGGTCCAAATAGATAAGTCCCAAAGTTAATGATGAATATCATACATAAAATTCTTCTTTGTGTTTCTTGTGCAATCTAGATGAAGGCGTCCCATATCTAGATAGTTTGCAAAGTCAGCATACCACAAGCTGAATGTAGAAACTTTCATAAGGTGGTAAGCATGAAAAGATTCATTGATAGAGACCACGTAACTATTTTGGATCTTCAATTGTCTAAAAAGACCATCAACAACATATTTAGTTCCCTTTTAGTCCTTGTTTAACTCATGCAACAACATGATCAAACTAATCAGTCTAGACTTTGCATCTTTCAATGACATAGTTCTTGATAGTAGTATAAATGCAGACAATCACTAGTCGAAGTACTAGATAGGAGTGGAACTTGTCAAAGGAATAGATAATGGCAATAATCTCCCTTTTAATGATATTTTAATTTTTGTATCCATCATCGAGTATCTTTCTACTATAGTAAATGATGTGATGTTTCTTATAAATGGGTTTCCCCAGAACTGTACATACAACATAGTTGCTAGTGTCACACATGATATCAAGAGGAAGAGACCAATATGGGGCCCGAAGGATGGGGGTATAGATGAGATACTCCTTTAAGGTGGTGAAGCTCTTCATGCATTCATAGCTAAAGATGAAATCAACATCGTTCTAGAGAGACTTTGTAAGTGGCTTATTGATCTTGGTAAGTTGCAAACGAAATTCCTATAGGAATTGGCATGTCCTATAAGTGCTCAGACTTCCTTGACAATAGTTAGAGGAGATAATTTGGCAATAACTTCTATCTTTGTCTTTTCAGCATTGATGCTTCTTGAGCTAACACTATGTCCTAAAATAAATCATTCCTTCACCATCAAGAGGCATTTTTTCCAATTAAGAACCAGACATGATTTTTCACAATATTCTAGGACTAGGAAAAGATGATGTAGGTATGCGTCAAAATGATATCCAAAAAAAATATATATCATCTATGAGAATTTCCATTATTGTCTTCGTAAGAATGGCAAAGATAGCAAACATACAACTCTAGGAAATGGCAGGTGCAATATATAATCTGAAAGGAAATTGGTTAATCATACATGCCTAATGGACACGTGAAGATAGTCTTTTCTTGATCATTGTGGTGGATGGGGATTTGGTAAAATATAGATTACACATCTAGGTAACATAATAACTCCTAGTGTGAAGTCTCTCAAGGACTTAATCAAGAAATGTAAGCATAAAATGGTCCTTCCAAGTAGTAATGTTGAGCTTGCCATTATCTATGCACATGTACCATCTAGTTACAATGTGGTTAGAGATCAGCTCATTTGTCTCGTTCAAAACAATTATAGTACTTCCTTTATTTGGGATCATCTTTTCACATGAATCACTCATGACACCATAGAGATGGGGTAGATCATCTTAGAATGCAAGATATTTATCACCTCCATGCACATGACCTCCTTTAGAATTGGGTTCAACTTATGTTGAGGCTCGATGGAGGGCTTATCATTATCATTTATATTAATTTTGAACATATAGAGAGCTTAGTTAACTCTAGCTATGTCAATCATTTTATAGCCTTATGTATTTTGTCTCTTCGTCAATTCTATAATCAGCTTATGTAATTGTTCATCTAGGAAAACATACTTTTATCCCTCAGGTAGAGGATTCCTTTATAGTTTGGTGGTTGTCTTTTCTTGTTATTTGATTACATAGATAGTCTTGAGCACTTCGAATTCATCTTCATGGTCTTTCTCAACATTGTCCAAGTGGAAGATAATTTGCTCCACTTGTTCATCATTTAGTTTTTTAGCATTAGGGTGTATGAGCGTTGTTTTAAGAGAGTCTTCAAAAGTAGGTATGCCACCTTGTAAATGTTGTCAATGATGAAACATTTCTCTTATAAAGAGGGTCCCTTAAGACCTCAAAGACCTTTAAGTACACATTTCTATCCCAAGCCTAAATGTTAAGATTTCAGCTTCAATATGAATGAAGTCTCTTGAAGTTTGGAGGAATCGACACCTGAATATAAGAAGATGTAGAAGGTCTTTCTTGATGTCCATGATGAAAAAAGCATAGGGGGCAGTCTCACAAGGACATCTTCCGAAACCCCATTGAGTGCTCATAGAAGAGACAGAAATTTAAATTACTATATCAGTGGGGAGGATGTCAATGGTAAAGCCAAGTATCTTGCATAGGCTATATTATAAGATAGAAATGCTTCACTCAAGCATTGAAAGATCGTGGATGCTTGAGCTTCTGTGTGATCTTTTATTGTATGATGTCAGACATCGTGTTTGCCAACTTCATACACTCGTACTTCTCTATTGTATACTTACAAGTGAGGAGAGATTTGAAAGTTTTTAGGTTGACCGGCAAAAAAACCTACTAGAGGATGAATGGGTATAGAAACCTACATGAGTTCAGCCTACATGGATTAATTATATGCATGTTTGATTGTTGGTATTTTCTTTATAGTGTCCAAGAGACCTTTCTCATTGGAGGATGGCATATTATGTCGATTGCCCTACATTTGGAGAATATGCCCTTGGTTTTTGTAGGGTTGTTTACCTAAATTGTTATTGTCATATTAATTGAGTGTTTCTATCCATGATTGAAGTTTTTAAGTAATGTACACAACCGCAAGAGTGACTGGGTAGGGAAAATCTATCATTTATCAGCATGACTATTACCATGATTTAGGTCATTGTCATAAGGAAAATCACATAATACAAATTTGTATTATACTAGAAACCACGAGGATCTCAAACTTGGTTTTGATTCAGCCCTTTAACTGAGTTGATGTGTGTTTACTACTCGGTCTAGGTTCTCATACATGAAAACTGGATGGTTTCTCAGTTATTTGGGGTAAAATATCCATCTCCAGGAATAGAATTTGAAAGCTCTAGAGGGGGTGAATAGAGATTTTGATAATTTAATGATAATTAAAACACTCAACCAAAGAAGAAGGAGGAAACAAGGAAGACACTTGTGGTTAGAGTGGTTCCAACTTTTGAATTCAAAGGTTGTCAGTCCACTACCTAATTGTCTCCAATTGGGATTTTGAAAGTGATTAATTTTATTTACCTTTCAAGGATGTTACAATAAAATACAATCACCTTCCTTGAAGTAGCCTTCTCCTAGAAGTATCCTCAACCTCCTTGAAGAATCCTTCTTTGAAGGATCTCTAAGCCCTTAGAGCATCCTTCTCCTCCTAGAAGTAGCTCCACCACCATGAGATAGCATTCCTTTAGAAGTAGATCCAGCCTCCATTGAACCGACCTTCCTTGAAGTAATATCAAGCACCTCTTGAAGCAGCCTTCTCCACCAAGAAGTAGCTTCAACCGAGCTCCCTCAAGAAGCCTCCATGATCTTGGAGTAGCCAAGAGCGCAAGTAGCTTGAACTTGTGAAGGGGGATTAGAAGAAGGAAATACAACAATTGAGTATAGCGCTTTGATTTTATCAGTCGAGTTTTGAGAGTCGAAAACTCGGTCGACTGGTCCATTTTAGAACAGCTCTCGGCCATAGATCGGTTGAGTTTGTCCTGGGGGAAACTCGACTGATGGTCAACCTGACCTAAAACCATCAAACTTAATTTCTAGCCATATGAATGCTAATAAATTTATTTTGTGAGTCTATTATATATATTGAACATACTTGGGCACACATCACTCATCATTGGGTACTATTTTGCGATAAAAATAAGAAATTTGATAAATGCCCAAAAATAAGTGAAACTAAGCATGTCAACAAGAAAATTAAGCAATTATAGGCAAGAAAGGTGAGTGAAGCTTGAGAAAGACATATAGGATAAAAGCAACTAGATAGATAAGATGTCAATATCATCCAAAGCAACAATGAGTAGTTTAGATCTAATGAAATCAAATTGCTCTCTAGCTAGAGGTTTAGTGAAAATGTCTGCCAACTGATTTTCTATGTCCACATGCATGATATAAATATCCTTTTTGGCAATGTGATCGTGAAGAAAATGATGGCAAACATGTATATGATTAGCTCTACTATGCAATATAGGACTAAAAGAAAGATTGATTGCACTAGTATTATCACAATAGATAGGAGAAGCATCAAAATGAATGTTAAAGTCTTGGAGCATTTGCTTCATCTGTAGGACCTGGGCACAACAACTCCTGGCTGCAATGTACTCAGTCTCGGTAGTTGATAATACCATGGTTCTATGTTTCTTGGAAAACCAAGACACCAAGCTTGGTCCTAGAATGAAGCAAGTGCCACTTGTGCACTTTCTATCAACCAAACAACCCGCGTAATATGCATCACTATATGCTATAAGAGTAAAGTCCCTTGACTTAGGGTACCATAGACCAAAAGTTTGAGTTTTAGCTAAGTACCTCAAAATCCTCTTAACAAAAATAAGATGTGATTTCCTAGGACTTGATTGAAAGCGAGCACACAAGCCAACACTAAACATAATATCAGGTCTAGAGGCAGTTAAATAAAGTAAACTTCCAATCATACCTCTATAGAGCTTCTCATCTACCTTCGCACCTTCTTCATCTCTATCAAGTTTGACAGTGTTTGACATGGATGTGTCCATCGGCTTCAATGTCTCCATTCCAAAGCATTTGAGTACTTCATTGGTGTACTTGCCTTGGTTGATGAAGTTTCCATCTTTGGTTTGCTTGATATGGAAGCTGAGGAAGAAAGTCAACTCACCCATCATGCTCATCTCGAACTCACTCTGCATAAGAGAACTAAACTCCTTGCAAAGATCAAGATTAGTTCTGTCAAATATGATATCATCAACATAAATTTGAATGATAAGAAAATTGCTAGAAGTGTGTTTTAGAAATAGAGTAGAATCAAATTTGCCCATGACATAGCCATTGTCTAAAAAAAAGTTATTTAATTTCTCATACCAAGCTCGAGGTGCTTGTTCGAGTCCATAGAGAGCTTTTTGCAAAAAATAAACATGATTAGGTAGCTTGTCATTTTCAAAGCCCGGAGGTTGAGCAATAGATACTTCCTCCTCAATTGTACCATTCAAAAATGCACTTTAAACATCCATTTGATATAGCAAGAATTTTTTATAACTAGCAAAGGCAAGTATCATTCTAATAGATTCAAGTCTAGCAATAGGAGCATAAGTTTCATCAAAATCAATACCTTCCTACTGATTGTAGCCTTGTGCCACTAACCTTACTTTGTTCCTTACCACCTTGCCTTTTTCATCAAGCTTGTTGTGGTAGAACCACTTGGTGCCAATGATTTTTCTGTCACTTGGTCTTGGCACTAGAGTCCACACATGATTCTTCTCGAATTGCTCTAGTTCCTCCTGCATGGCTAGGATCCACTCGTCATCTCCAAGAGCTTCCTTGATGTTCTTTGGCTCCAGCTGTGAGATGAAGGCACTGTCGTCTTGTTCTTTGTTGTAGGTAGCTCATTTCTTCACTCTCTCAAATGGGTTTCCAATAATTAGCTCTTTGGGATGATTCTTTACGAAGCGAGGAGTGGGATCTTTCTTCTCTTCATCTTCAGCTTCAACCACCTGCTTACCTTTGTTGTCGATGTTGAGGTATTTCAAGATAGGAATTAAGTCATCTTCAACATCATTATCAACAACATTGTTGCCAACAACAGGGTTAGTTTCAATGAACTTGACATTTATAGATTCTTCAATTTTAGACAGTTCAATATTGAAAACTCTATAAGCCCTTCTTGTAGTGCTAAAGCCTAGGAAGAAATCCTTATACGATTTCGGATCAAACTTGTCGAGAGAATCCTTCGTATTCAAAACAAAACAAGAACATCCGAAAACATAAAAGAAATCAATGGATGGCTTTCTACCACGCCGTAAGTCGTAGGGGGTTTTCTTCAAAGAAGGATGTGTAAAAACTCGGTTCTGCACAAAGCAAGAGGTGCTAACGACTTCAGCCCAAAAATTCTTAGAAATGTCATATTCTAGAAGCATGGTACTAGCCATCTCCTGTAGTGACCTATTCTTTCTCTCTACTACCCCATTTTGTTGAGGTGTACAGGGAGAAGAGAAATTGTGGAAGTAACTAGATTTTCACAAAAATGCTCAAAAAGATTATTTTCAAATTCTCCCCCATGGTCACTGTGGATAGAAACAATCCGACAAGAAGCTTCATTTTCAACTCGTTTATAAAATCTTGAGAAAATATCAAGAGTATCTCTTTTAGAAATGAGAAAGAAGGTCCAAGTATAGCGATAGAAATCATCGACAATCACAAGACAATACTTGGAACCATGTAGCGTTTGAGTTCTCATAGGTCCGAATAGATCAATATGAAGAAGCTCAAGAGCTCTTTTGGTACTAAGGACGCCTTTGGATTTGAAGGAGGACTTGGTTTGCTTGCCTCGTGTACAAGGTTGGCATTCCTCATACTTTTCAAAATCCAATTTGGGAAGTCCTAGAACCAATTCCTTTTTGCTCAATTTCTTTATGTGATGCATATTCACATGACCCAACCGGCGATGCCAAAGATAAATGTCATTTTTATCCACAACCAAACATCTATCAAGTACGGGATTTAGAGAATCAAACACAATTACATAAAGATTTCCATTTCTAGTTCCCTTATATATGACATTGTAAGTGAGGGAATCTAGAATCAAATATTCTAAAGAAGTAACTAGAACAAGATATCCATTATCACAAAATTGGCTTACACTTATTAAATTGTGATGTAGGCCATCAACAAGAAAGACATTTTTGATACTTAGCTCACTGCCTACATCACCCTCACCTATTACCTTACCCTTTTTGTTGCCCCCGAAGGTCACCGATCCTCCTTTCTTTTTCATGAATTTGTTGAAATGGCTGATTTCACCTGTCATATGTTTTGAGCAGTCACTATCAACAATCCACCTTCTTTTGACCTACATGAAAGAAGGATGTTGGTACCCAACTCAAACTTTGGGATCTGGGGTTAGCTTGGGGACCCATGTCATCTTTGGGTTAGTCCCCTTTGGCTTGTAAGGACAATAAGTAGAGTAATGATCATCACATTTGTAGTGAACACATACCATTGGGTTCTTACAGCCGGAAGTCTCTCCATGGATGATAGGAGGTTCCACACTCTTCTTCTTACCCTTACTCTTGTTCTTGTTCTTACCCTTGGGAGCAGTCCCATCATATCCTAAACCACTAGTACCAATTTGTTTGGTAGAGTGCTCTAGGACAACATTAAGGGATTTCTTTCCCATAAGAAACTTTTGCAAAGAGGCTCTTAACTTAGCATTATCATCACTAAGGTTAATGACAGTAGAAGATAAACTAGCAAGATCATCTCTAGAATGCAATAGGTCAACTTCTAAATAGAGGGCTTTAGTATGAAAAGAATCGCATTCTAAAGCAGTGCTAGCTACTTCATTACTTTGCAAAATGGGTCTAGACGATAGATCATTAACTTGAGAAAGAAACTTAGCATTTTCAGATTTAAGCAAAAGAATTTCCTTTTGATAAGCATGAGTTTCTTTCTTCCTAGCTTCATCAATGAGATTAAGTTCTACATTTTCAGTTTGAAAAACATCTATCTCATCTAGGCATTTTTGGTTATCTTCCTTAAGTGCAGTAATGGTCTTAAGGTAGATACCATTCTCAACCTCTACTCCATTGTATTAGAGCTCAAGATCAAGAAATTGCCCTTGCAAGGTATCAATGCTATCAAGGTGAAGCTTTTCATTTTGATCAAGAATCTCAATTTTAGCATAAAGATCATCTATTATCTTTCCTAACCTTTTATTTTTAGACTTGCATTTAGTAAAAGATGTCCGGTAGTCATTAAGCATATCGATAAGAGTTTCTTTAGACAACTCATGAAAATTGACTTCACTTACCTCACCTACATCTTCAATTGTAGAGACCATGAGAGCAATGTGGCATTCTCCATCTTCAGAGCTAGAAGAAATTGAGGAAGACTCCTCCTATGCTGCATGAGCTGCATCTTTGCTTCTTCTTTCTTTCTTCTCCTTTCTCTTGTATTTTCCTTATCTCTTGTACTCCTTGTCCTTCTTGTGGCTGCTCTTATGATGTCTCTTCTTGGCCTTGGGGCAGTCACTCTTGTAATGGCCTTTTTGGCCACATTCATAGCATCTAGGAGTTAATGAAGAAGGCTTCCCCTTGAAGTGTTTGCCCTTGGAGTAGTTTGCTTCATGCTCATTTGGGCCCTCATCTTCACTTGAGGAAGGAGTAGGGGACTTGAGTGCAAGTTGTTGCTGCCGAACCATTTCTTCAATTTGAGCTTTGAAGGTTGTGTCCTTGATCTTCTTGGACTCCTTATATTCTTTCTTTTCTTCTTCTTCTTTCTTATCAAGCCTTGGTTCATGGGCTTGAAGGTTTCCAACCATCTCCTCAGTTGATAATTCACTAAGCTTGTACACTTCTTCATTGGATGTAACCTTGGGCTCCCATATCTTTGGAAGAGATCTTAAGATCTTGGAGTTGATAGTGCCTTTGTCCATCACACTACCAAGGGCTACCAATCCATTGATAATCACATTGAGCCTTGTATACATATCCACCACTCTTTCATTCTTTCCCATCTTGAAGTTCTCAAGTAGACCACCAAGCATGTAGATCTTGGCTTCCTTCACTTGCTCCATTCCTTCATAGGTGTCACATAGCTTGTTCCAAATATCATGTGCGGTGTCCTAAGAGGAGATCCGGATGAACTCGGATGGAGTGAGGGCTGCATAGATGATGCTCATGGCTTTGGCATTGAGCTAAGATTACTTCATTTGGGATTATGTCCATGTGGAGATTTCCCCCTTTGGATCTTGATGCGATGATTTTGAGTCGCATTTATAGACCTTTTTCATATGTGTTTTGTGCCTTAATTACTCATTTTCATGGATATTATTGCATAATTCACTTTATTTGGTCTTTGCCATCATTTTATATCAAATCCCCTTTATTTCATTATTTTAAGCATTATTGATCATCTTATCATAGATCGTGTGGATTTATTTGGTCTTGTTGTACAATTTCAGGAAAAACAAGTATCTACATCCGTCGATACCATCGACGGATGTCGATACCATCGACCAAGCCACAGGTTGTCAGCTGAGAAGAGCAATATAGAGTCGATACCATCGACACCCAAGTCGATGGCATCGAGATGTCTCCAGGCTGCTGGCAAGGATAGTGTCGATACCATCGACTCAAGTCGATGCCATCGACACAAGGAGAGCTACAGCGTCGCTAAACGACAACAACCGACGCTAAAGGAGTCGATACCATTGACACCCAAGTCAATGGTATCGAGATCACCACAGGCGCTCAGAATAAAAGAAAGGAAAGCTGCCGCTAATCCACTGGGTCGATACCATCGACCCGCGTCGATGGTATCGACGCCGGCAGATATGCGTTGGATTTGTTTTGATTTCGATCGGACGGCTGTTGTTATTTGACGACCTAATTAGGGACTTATACCTAATGACGGCCGCCCAGACGGAGGGGGATCTCTCAATTTTAGATTGCACGAGTGCCGAGGAGGAGAGAAAGGAGAAGCTCATCCCGGGTGATTCGGACGCTGCCGAAGACAATTTCCACCACCGACAGGCGGGGAAAGCTTGTGTTCTACGCCAAGGATCCACCGGTTCTTCTCCGTTCAGGGGTTTTCCCATCTATTTCACGTTTTTCTTATGAATTCCCCAATTTCTACCATGTATTTGTGTAAGATGAACATGAGAGGCTAAAACCCTCAATCTTTAGGACTGGGAGTAGCCCGGGGATACATTGTATGATGATTTTATATTGATAATTCATATTTTTCTCTCATATCCGTGGTATAAATTCGTTTTCTCTATTGCTATTGTTATGCTTGATCACCATAATAATAAATTAATGCCCTTAATCACTTCGACAGAAGGATTAACGGTTGAAAAGAAATGAATTCTACATTAATTAATAAAACCCTTGACAAAGGAGTTGTAAAATTAATGGTGGGAACTGAGGGACCGATCTTAATGCGCTTAGTTTAGGGGAATGATTACTATGACGATGGAATCAACCTAAATCTAAGTAGTGGATTACACCACGACAGTGGGTAATTCTCAATTCAGGCCACTACCCAGATAGAGAGAGAAGTGTGAGGAATTATATGAAATCTAATACAATGTTGACCTGCGGTGAAACCGCCATCCTAAAGATATCCCTTTTAATTGATTAAATTAACCTTTAATCGATTGTTTTCTTTGTTTGATTCTTATTTTCTTTTGATTTGAACAACAAAACCCTACTTTGTTAATCGGTCTAGCTGATTGCGATTAGTTAGTAGAAGTCTCCAATAATTCACGTATCCCTGAGTTCGACTCGGGCCTCACAAGGCCTATATTACTCGACGCGTATACTTGCGTTTAAGCGCGTAGTAAAATACACGTTAAGTTTTTGGCGCCGTTGCCGGGGATACGGCGAATTATTGGCACTTTGAGTGCTAAGAGCGGCCATTCTAGGCCACATTTTTTTTATTAATTTTAAAACAATTTCAAAAAAATTCCTTTATTTCTCTATAATTGTGTTGACTCGTTCAAAGCATTGTACTGAACCTCTATTTCCATATTTCAGGTGCTTTGCATGGTGCACACACGTAGTCGAGACTACATGAATCGCACACCTGAGGTTCCATCTGCGGGACCAGAGGACGAGGGCTACTACGAGGAGGAACACCATAGTGATACAAATTCTGAATCTGAGCAAGAACAAGAAGAAGTAATGGCTGAAGCACAGACAATATGGGAGAAGATCAAGGCGTCTTCTTCCTCTGCATCAAAAGGGCCTATAAAGAAACAGGGGCTAAACATACCTACATACAAGATCGACCCAGCACTGATTAACTTGGTCAAATCTAATGCATTTCACGGACTGAAAAATGAAGATCCAGTGGCACATATTAGTCAGTTTGTGGAGAACTGCGATATGGTGAAGATAGATCGCTTTCCGCAGGATGTGCTCTATCTCAAGTTATTCCCCAGTTCCTTGGCGGGAGTAGCAAGAGAGTGGCTCCACAACCTCGACGATGAGTTTTTTGAGTCATGGGATCACATGGTGGAGGTTTTCTTCGAGAGGTTCTTCCCTCCTGAGAAGACCAATGATATGATCCGAAAGATCCACAATTTCACCCAACAGGCGGGTGAAACCTATTCTGAGACTTGGGAGCAATTTCAAGTCATGTTGAGGAGATGTCCACATCATGGATTGGACAAGGAAACCCAAGTGAAGATCTTCTACTTTGCTCTCTCCGAGCATGATAGAAGCAATTTGGACTCGGCCGGTTCAGGATTTTTCTTGAACAACACTGATACAAGATGCTGGGAGATATTGAAGAACATGGCTAGGAAACAGTCATGGGGCGACAGAGGTGCAGTAGAACATGTCAAGGCTGCCGGCGAATCCAGAATAGTGAGAGAGCTGAATGATAAGTTAGATCTTCTAGCCAAGAAGGTGTTAACTAAGGAGGATGCATCTGATGATGGGGAGGCCCAAGTGAAATTCATGCAACAACAGGGCTATAGAAACAATAACTATTCATGGAGAAAGGATAAAAAGTTTTCTTGGAAGGATCCGAATAACTTTCTACAAGATCCGGATGCAAAGCCACAACCGAGAGCTGAAGATAAAAATACTGAATTGCTAAGCCAAATGGTCCAGCAAAATCAAGAGATGATGGCCATGTTTGGAAAACAACTGCAATCTCAAGGTGATATTCTAACCAAATTTGGGCAGACGCTGCAAAGCCATGGAGTGCAAATGCGGGCATTAGAGACCACCGTGGCACAGATTTCAAATGAAGTGGCGGCTATCAAGCACGCCAATCAACAGAAACCAGCCGAGAACGTGAATGTGGTTCAAGCGCACCATCAGGTCAAATACATTTCTGTGGTGAGTAATGAAGAAGAATCTCAGGTGCAAGAAGTTGCAGAGGAAAGGAGAATGACGTTCAATGTGAATGCAACACCGGCAATACCATTTCCACGCACGTACTATGGACTGCCGGGTGGAAACCCTTTCTTCAGAAAATCTGATAGAGTTGTGAATACTGTATCTCCACCTAGGCAAAAAGAAGAAGTGCAAGTTTGTGCACATGCGGAGACAAAGAAGGTGGAAGAGGAACCACAACAAGCTGCTACTAATGAGGATGACTTGCAAAAGCACACGTCCGAGATAGTGAGTGAAGCAATCTTAGGGGAGGTACCTCCGAAAGACTCATATGTGCCTCCTCACAAGCGTGTCAATGCGGCAGATGTGTCAAATCGGGACAATCCAAAGCCGAAGAAGGAGCACCGACACTATAGGAAATTCTTGGAAATATTCCGCAAGCTGCATATCAACATTCCGCTGGTGGAGATGATTGAGAAAGTGCCCGCCTACGGGAGGTTCATTAAAGAGATCATCAACAAGAAGAGGCGGATAAATGATGATGAAATTCATTGGTTGAATGAGACGGTGAGCTCGATGATTCATGGGAGTTCACCAAGGAAGAGAAAGGACCCAGGAGGTTTTTACATTCCGTGTTCAATAGGTGGTCAACATGTTTCTAGAGCGCAATGTGATTCTGGCGCTAGTATCAATCTCATGCCTTTGGCGACATTTCAAAAGCTGGGGTTAAAAGAGATAAAGAAGTTGGCTGCAACAATTGAATTGGCGGATGGGTCTACAGTGAGACCCTATGGAGTATGTGAAGATGTTCTAGTCAAGGTGGACAGATTCATATTTCCGGTGGATTTTGTTGTCATGGATATGCCACCACTCCAGAGCTGTGAAATTCTCCTAGGAAGACCATTTCAAGCAACGGCAGATGTTGTTACTGCTTTAGGGAGAGGTACTCTATCTTTGGGCATTGGAGGAGATCGTGTTGAATTCAAATTACCGCATGATCCTCTAAGTGCAGTCCCCAAGGTGAAAAGATGATGACTGTCATACGTCTAGCCTAAGACGTTAAATAAGGGCGCTTGGTGGGAGGCAACCCAACCATCAGTACATTAGGATAGTTTAATTTTAGTCATAGATTGCTTTTATTTCGTTTAAATTTTAGTTTAAAAATGATACCTTGATCCGTTTGTTGAATGTGCAGGCACAGGCAGGGTCGATACCATCGACACACTCGTCGATGGTATCTACATGGGTTCAGGTTGACAGCTGCAAAAATCGCACTGAGTCGATACTATCGACGGTCCCGTCGATGGTATCGACATACCTACAGGCAGGTTGCACAATAAAGGTCGATGGTATCGACATGCCAGTCGATACCATCGAGATCTCTGGAGATTTTCAGAAGAAATCGACTCAGTGAAGTCGATACCATCGACGTGTACGTCGATGGTATCGACATGTTCAAATGAAAAAGGCGGCGACCGGACTCGCGAGGCAGTTGCCCTAATCAGCGAGTCGATACCATCGACTTCTGTCGATGGTATCGACGGGCACACAGCAGTGTCGGTGTCAGTTATTCAAGATGGGGTTATTGGAAAAATGCAGTCACATCATCCCGAGCAAATCTGGATCCCACGACCCACCTCCACCACCATCGGACTGATCGGGTATCACGGTTCCACCCTTAAGTTGGTTTTTGACTATGAGGCCATAGTTGAATTCAAGCTTAGGGGGTGGCTGGAACAACTCTATCTTTTATCTTTTCTTTAGTTGTTTTTAGTTTTTGCTTTGTTATTTGTTTCTTGCATTTTTAGGTTGTGTTTAGGATCCACATCTATCTAGTGTAACCGTGGATGTTTTAAAAATTTGTCATCTCACTGTTTTCATGGGAAATTTAAGGGAATTTAAAAATTTTTGTGTCTTTTGGATAGCTTAACTTGGTTGTCCTTGGAAAACTTGTCCTATGAAAAGGATTGATTATGTCAACTTTGAAGCAATATGTCACACCTACACCCCCTTTGACTCATGAAAAGTGGATAGTAACGGTTGTTTGAGCCTAACCTAATCAAATGGTAATGAGACCTTAATTGGATATACGAGAAAGAACCCTTTGAACTACTACACATGTCAGTAAGGAGGGACACATGATATTTTTCTAAGGTTCAGTAACTTAATCTTGTGATCATTCCACCCCATTTTTCCATAATCCACCGAAGAATTGGAAGTAAAGTACAGTTTTAATTCCTTCTTGCGTGCATAGCATGTAGATAGGATTTGCATTGTTATTTTCATATTTTTGCATAAAATGAAAAAAAATGTATAGTGATACATGCACATTACCTTTAGGTGCATGTCATGTAGTTGCACTCATAACTTTCATGATTTTCATGCATAAGTACACCATGTACCTCAGTTTGTCTTGAAAAGTGATCTAAATTGTCCCATACCCTCGAAATAGTACAAAGATTTCCAATCATGAAGAAAAATAGCCTAACACATGTATCTCTAAGCAATTATGGATATGTGGGCTAAGAGGAAAAGAAAAAAAAATCTGAAATTTTTAAAGAAAAAAAAAGAAAAAAAAAGAGAATTTAGAAGGAAATGGAATAAGAGGGAGAAAGGAACATGATATCACTTACATAACAAGGAAACTGAGTACATGATGTGGCTTAATTAGATTTCTATCTCTTTTTGAGGTGGAAGGTTAGTGCATGCATCATTTCACCCAATTTTAAGCATTAGGGCATTTTCAATGTGCATTTGCATCATTTAGGGCATTTTGTTGTATGCATTTTGAAACTGTGTAATACTTCCAAATTCTTCCATTTTTTCCCATTCCATCCACCCGTTGCTCGGATTGGTAGGCCACCGTGATTTTCTCCTCACTCATGTTTATCAGGAGAACTGCTTCCATGTAGATGGTAGTTAGGGCGAGCAACGTAGAGTAGGTGATCACAAGATGCACCATGGCTGAATCGGCGAACTTTATTATGATAACTGCCTTATGTGATAGTGTTCATCAGTTTGAAGGATAATTTCTTTTATTGATGGTTATTGTCGCCTATAGGGTAATTACTGTTCTGTGATTAGGGTAGGCCGGTTTGAGAACGTCCAGTGGGAGTCATTTGTGAGGTGGGTTGGTGTTTTGATTGTTAGTTGACATTCGCAATTCTATTCTAAGGATTAGTTGCTCGAGGGCGAGCAATGTTTAAGCTTAGGGGAGTTTGATGCGATGATTTTGAGTCGCATTTATAGACCTTTTTCATATGTGTTTTGTGCCTTAATTACTCATTTTCATGGATATTATTGCATAATTCACTTTATTTGGTCTTTGCCATCATTTTATATCAAATCCCCTTTATTTCATTATTTTAAGCATTATTGATCATCTTATCATAGATCGTGTGGATTTATTTGGTCTTGTTGTACAATTTCAGGAAAAACAAGTATCTACATCCGTCGATACCATCGACGGATGTCGATACCATCGACCAAGCCACAGGTTGTCAGCTGAGAAGAGCAATACAGAGTCGATACCATCGACACCCAAGTCGATGGCATCGAGATGTCTCCAGGCTGCTGGCAAGGATAGTGTCGATACCATCGACTCAAGTCGATGCCATCGACACAAGGAGAGCTACAGCGTCGCTAAACGACAACAACCGACGCTAAAGGAGTCGATACCATCGACACCCAAGTCGATACCATCGACACCCAAGTCGATGGTATCGAGATCACCACAGGCGCTCAGAATAAAAGAAAGGAAAGCTGCCGCTAATCCACTGGGTCGATACCATCGACCCGCGTCGATGGTATCGACGCCGGCAGATATGCGTTGGATTTGTTTTGATTTCGATCGGACGGCTGTTGTTATTTGACGACCTAATTAGGGACTTATACCTAATGACGGCCGCCCAGACGGAGGGGGATCTCTCAATTTTAGATTGCACGAGTGCCGAGGAGGAGAGAAAGGAGAAGCTCATCCCGGGTGATTCGGACGCTGCCGAAGACAATTTCCACCACCGACAGGCAGGGAAAGCTTGTGTTCTACGCCAAGGATCCACCGGTTCTTCTCCGTTCAGGGGTTTTCCCATCTATTTCACGTTTTTCTTATGAATTCCCCAATTTCTACCATGTATTTGTGTAAGATGAACATGAGAGGCTAAAACCCTCAATCTTTAGGACCGGGAGTAGCCCGGGGATACATTGTATGATGATTTTATATTGATAATTCATATTTTTCTCTCATATCCGTGGTATAAATTCGTTTTCTCTATTGCTATTGTTATGCTTGATCACCATAATAATAAATTAATGCCCTTAATCACTTCGACAGAAGGATTAACGGTTGAAAAGAAACGAATTCTACATTAATTAATAAAACCCTTGACAAAGGAGTTGTAAAATTAATGGTGGGAACTGAGGGACCGATCTTAATGCGCTTAGTTTAGGGGAATGATTACTATGACGATGGAATCAACCTAAATCTAAGTAGTGGATTACACCACGACAGTGGGTAATTCTCAATTCAGGCCACTACCCGGATAGAGAGAGAAGTGTGAGGAATTATATGAAATCTAATACAATGTTGACCTGCGGTGAAACCGCCATCCTAAAGATATCCCTTTTAATTGATTAAATTAACCTTTAATCGATTGTTTTCTTTGTTTGATTCTTATTTTCTTTTGATTTGAACAACAAAACCCTACTTTGTTAATCGGTCTAGCTGATTGCGATTAGTTAGTAGAAGTCTCCAATAATTCACGTATCCCTGAGTTCGACTCGGGCCTCACAAGGCCTATATTACTCGACGCGTATACTTGCGTTTAAGCGCGTAGTAAAATACACGTCAGATCTTCATACTTTAGGTGCTCCACCTTCAACATCTCATAGCTTACTCCTTGGAGATAGAACTGCATTCTTCTCTTCCAATAGAGGAAGTTGGTGTCGTCGAAGACTGGAGGTCGCATGGAGAATATTCCCTTCAAGTTGAGAGATACAAGTGCTAAATCACCCATCTTCTCCGACTTGTGGAAGTAGCTTGGAGAAGACCTGCTCTGATACCACTTGTTGGATCAAGGGCTCTAGAGGGGGTGAATAGAGATTCACAAATCTCACAAGACAAAATAGACCACCAAATTATATTAAGTGCAGAAACTTAAACATATAGCCAATTTGAGATCCTAACTAACATGCATAGTAAGGGTGAGAGACAATGAAGAACATACACTTGGACAAAGTGGTTTAGAGTGGTTCCACACTTCAAACTAGAAGTGAGTTAGTTCACTACCTAGAGGTGGTTAGGCTCTATGACTTTGCAATGTTGATGCTCTTATATTCATTCATAAGATTACAAGACAACAACCACGTTCATCCAAGGACTTAATACCTCAAGAAAGGATCTTCAACCTACCAAAGGAACTTACCCACTTGAACCATGGAGTCTTCAACCTTCAACAAGGACTTACCCACTCCTTCTTCAAGTCTTTGTCCTTCAAGGAATTACCTATCCTTCTTAAACGTCCGCCTTTCCTATCTCCTTCACTTGCATATCTGGAACACCTTGCTTTCTTTAACCTTGAAGAACAACAACTCCTTCTCCTTCACTCAGAGAAGATCTTCAATCTTTTCTGCAATAGGAAAGAGGGTAGGAAGATGGAGGTGGAGAGCTTTACATGGATACAAAAGGTAGCTCTCTTACAACATAACCTATCTCACTCATACTCATGGATTTGACTTGAAGGTAGAGAGAGAAAGGGGCTCAAATGTGTGCAACAATCTCAACTAAGCAAGAACCAAACATATATGGAATGAGCAACCTTAGAATGAACTCCAAGTGGTCCTATTTATAGCTGAGGGTGCCTTTTTGAGTTGGGGAACACTTGGGGTCATAAAATAGCCATTTTTTCTCACGACAATAGATCTATTTTCGCCCAAATAATTCACCAACGGTCACAATCACTTTTTTTGCAATTTCCGTATAGTGCATTCGGTCGAGTTTCAATAAAGGTAACTCGACCAATTGGGTAAAAGACAAACCTAATTTTCAAACCATCGGTCGAGTTTGTCCTGAGGAAACTCGACCGACCAATGAAAGTTGTGTTTGGTCAGTAACCCCATCGGTCGAGTTATATGAATGCACAACTCGACCGATGCACTCTTCAGAGAATTGATCCAGTAGATCGGTCGAGATTGTAACTCGACCGATTGACTGCCCATGATCGATTTTCTAAAGTGCATCAAAAGTGATTTAAACTTGGTGTAAATTGTCCCAATCTATTTTCTTTTCTTAGTTACAAGCCATATCATCAATACAAGTGATTACAAAATTATTCTAAGGTCATTTACATGGATTTCCTAAATTGTACACTTGTATAGCTTTTGACTTGAACTTGAGCAAATTAGGGCTTGAGTGTGTTGATCCTTTTCATGTACCTAACACCTGAAATCAATCTGGAATACATATATTAGATACATATATGAATGGAATGATTAAGTCATTATCAAAATATGGATAATGTATAACCTCTAGGTCAACAATTACAAGGTGACACTTCTTAGAGATTTCTAGGGTGTTACTTTTAGAATAGAATTTAACGAAGAGTTGGGAATCTCAGTGGTGTGGGAAAAAGAGGAGCAAGAAAGTTTGAGTTGGGGAACACTCTCAGGTAAAAATCCTAGTTGAGTCGGGTATCAATGGATTTGTCTCCATGCGATTAGTGTGGATATATGATGAAATGGAAGAGAGAAGCATTGGATAGAGAGAGAGAGGGAATTAGCAAGGAGCTGACCAGATGGTTTGTCGAGTCCAAGTCAATATGTATTGGGGGTTGAAGAAAGGTGCATAACCAAACAATGTAAATCTATTGACTCATATAGGATCCAAGCAAACTAAAGTTAGAAACTCAATATGACTTCATAATTAAAGAAACATTTGAAAAATCAATCACGTGATTGGGAATTGTGATTTAAATAAAGTAAACTATAGTTTGGTCCATTCTGGGATTACCTATTAATAATTATCTTATCTACTTAAAATTGATATATCTAGGATCATCCAAAGAGGTCAAAATTGGGCCTCTAAGGTAAATAGGACACAAAGAATCATATTTTCAACTTATACTTAACTTTTAAACAAGTATATTATGAGTTTCAAAGCAATCAGGTTAAAACCCAATTATTTAAAAGTTATTATTACATATTACCATTATCCTTAAGTTTTGGATTTAGAGTTTTGCGTCATAATATTATCACCATTAGGGGTATATTAGATTATCTTGCATGAAATAGGCTAATTTACTTAATTACTCATTATGTCTATTAATATAAAGACTAACACATATATCACAATAGTTATCTCTACTTGCATTGAACCTACAATTATTGTTCCATTATATATCTATTAATCGCATTGTATCCCACATGAAACTTACATTTATATTCATTCAATTTAGAATACTAATTTTGCAAATTTAACTCACTAATGTGTGGATTAGTGAACAAGGTGACATATTACATATTTACTGAACAAGGTGACATATTACAAGGTAACACTTCTCAGAGACTTCTAGGGTGTTACTTTTAGGTTAGAATTTTGGAAGATTGGGAATCTCAATGGTAGTGGGAAAAAGAGGAGCAACAGAGTTTGATTTTGGGGAACACTCTCAGGTACAAATCCTAGTTGAGTCGGGCATCAAAGGATTCATCTCCATGTGGGGAGTGTGGAGAGATGATGAAATGGATGAGAGGGGGAATTAGTGAGGAGGAGACCAGATGGATTGTCAAGTCTAGGTCAAGATTTAGTTGGGGTTGAAGAAAGGTGTTGAGCCAAACGATGTAAATCTACTGACTCACATAGGACCCAAGCAAACTAAATTCAGAAACTCAATATGACATGATAATTGTAGAAACAATTGAAAAATCAGCCACATGACTGGGAATTGTGATTTAAATAAACTAAACTATAGTTTGGTCCATAATGGGATTACATATTAATAATTATCTTCTCTTCTTAAAAAAGGATCATCCAAATAGGTCAAAACTCGACCTCTTAGGTAATTAGGACCCAAAGAATCCTATTTTTAACTTAGACTTGACTTTTAAACAAGTATATTGTGAGTTTCAAGTTAATTAGGTTAAAAACCCAATGATCTAATAATTATTATTACTAACATTATCCTTAAGATTTTGGATTTAGAGTTATGTGTCCTAATATTATCATCATCAGGGGTATGTTGCATTATCTTGCATGACATAGGCTACTTTACTTAATTACTCATTAAGTCTATTAATATAAAGATTAACATAGATGATAGCATATTAGTTATATCCACTTGAATTAAACCTACAATTATTGTCTCATTATGTATCTTTGAGTCACATTGTATCCCACATGAATCCTACATTTATATTCATTCAATTAGAATACTAGTTATGAAAATTCAACTCACTAATGTGTGGAATAGTGAAAAAGGTGACATATTACATATTTATTGAAAAAGGTGACATATTACAAGGTGACACTTTTTGGAGATTTTTGGGTGTTACTTTTAGAATAGATTTTTTGGAAGAGTTGGGAATCTCAATGGTAGTGGGAAAAAGAGGAGCAACAGAGTTTGAGATGGGGAACACTCTCAAGTAAAAATCCTAGTTGAGTCAGGTATTAATGGATTCGTCTCCATGTGAGGAGTGTGGAGTGATGATGAAATGGAAGAGAGAAGCATTGGATAGAGAGAGGGGGAATTAGCGAGGAGACTGGACAAATTGTCAAGTCCAGGTCAAGATGTACTGGGGGTTGAAGAAAGGTGCAGAGCCAAATGATGTATATCTACTGACTCACATAGGACCCAAGCAAACTAAACTCAAACATTGAAAATGACATGATAATGGTAGAAAACATTTGAAAAAAATCAATAACAAGACCTGGAATTGTGATTTAAATAAACTCAACTATAGTTTTGTCCATAATATGAATACCTATTAACAATTATCTTCGATACTTAAAATTGAGATATGATAATCCAAATAGGTCAAAACTCAGCCTCTTAGGTAATTAGGACCCAAAGAATCCTATTTTCAACTTAGACTTGATTTTAAACAAGTATATTGTGAGTTTCAAAGCAATTATCTTAAAAACCAAATTATCTAATAATTATTATTACATATTACCATTATCCTTAAGATTTTGGATTTAGAGTTATGTGTCCTAATATTATCACCATCAATGGTATATTTGATTATCTTGCATGAAATAGGGTACTTTACTTAATTACTCATTAAGTCTATTAATATAAAGATTAGCACAGATGATAGAACATTAGTTATCTCCACTTGCAATAAACCTACAATCATTGTCCCATTATATATCTATTAGTTGCATGGTATCACACATGAATCTTAACTTTATATGCATTCAATTCAGAATACTAATTGCATAGATTTAACTCACCAATGTGTGGATTAGTGAGCAAGGTGACATATTATATATTTATTGAACTCATTTACAAATGATGTCACGATTAAGTTATTAGGTCCATTTTGTGTGTTTTAATATATGTTATATGTTTAAACACCTAATCTTGCTAATGCATCTTATGTGGTACTAAACATTATAGTTTAGGGTTACATGGTTAAAACTTATGAATTAGGTCTACATGATTTCTATACGTCACTTACACCTCATTAGCATGTACGAAATCTAGGGTTAGGTTTCATATATTCAACCCATCATCCTATTAGTGTTCACTTATCCAAAGTATGGTCATGGTGTTATTATCATCATCATCATCATCTAAGCCTCAATCCCAACTATGTTGGGGTCGGCTACCATTATCATCTAAGACTATGTATGGTCATGGTGTTATTACATGTCTACAATTTAGTAGGTAAGACATTGTTATGAAACCATAATTTTAGATTAGTGGTGTTATCCAACCGGTATGCTCCTTTTCAATCTATTTTTCATAAATGTTTGAACTATAATAATAAATATGATTTGGAAGTTTTTTTCTATTATATATATTTTTTGTTTTAGATATTTATTATCTATACACCATGTCTTATGTGTGTTAATATTTATTAGTTGGGATTCGGAAGAATAAAACCCTATTAGAGCCTTGATTTAGATTTTTTTCTACATGATAACATAATTTTGATAATGTTTACAGACGTCATATTTCTTGTGTTATATGAACCATTAACATTCCTATGTGTAAGGGTATTTAATGGTATCGGTTCACATATGAAAATCCTAAAATATTGTAAAATGACAATTTGTTTGTAAAATATTATCCTAAAAGTGCATTAAAAGAATGAAACTATATGGAATGAATACAAACAATGAGACTATATAGATGTGGAGTACATACAAATGTAAAGCATTAAAAAATTAGGATGTATAAAATAAATTTAATGTGGTATTACAACACAAAAAAGAATATGTTCATCTACAACTAACAAGGAAGCATGACATTGGCGACAAGAAGCATCATGCTTGGCAGTCGAGGTCTATTTAAATAGGAAAAACCTAGTATATATTCACTCATATTTCACTTATGTTCTTGTGACTACCACCACAACAAATTCAAAACTTCATTTTTATCTTCGGGGGAAATTTGGGGGTGATTTGAGAAGGTTTCTGAAAAAGGGGAAAACGCAGATCCTGTAATTTATTTTCAAAATTTAATCAGGTTCCAGATGTTTGTTTAGTTTATTTCTTCTTTTACAAGATTTGATTTTTATGGTAAATCACTAGCTACCATTCTTGTCCTACCCCTTTCTTTTTGGATTAGGTTTACAGCTAAATATAGCCCTATTTTAGGAAAAAGAAGATCGGGTTCTTCATCAGATGCTTAATTTGAGGTCAAAATACTCTTTTGAAAACCATGAGTTTGTGGAATATATGTTTTTTGGTGAGTGATTAATTTGAATCTACTATTTCTTGCACTAGTTTAGTTGATTTCTTCTGACAAATCTCAATTTCTTCCTTGGTGTTAGTTTTGAAATTTACTGTTCATATATTATTGTATTCGATGAGTCATTCTTAGCTTGAAATTATGATCAAATTATTATTGTAAGATGAAATAAATATGAAATATCACATTACCCAATTTTTAGGGAATTTAGATAATTCTTTCATATTATTTTAGAAATGTTTTTAGGTATTTCCATCATTTTCAAACACGATGTTAGTATATTGTTAAGAAACTCAGAATATGTATACATTAAGGTATATTGACATCGGTATTTATATTGATTGATATTATGTTATGGTGGATGTCTTTCTTATTTAATCAATTGAAAATGAATATATATGACATACTAGTGTTGCTATGCATACAAAATATATTATAGCTAATGTAGTAAAAGAATCCCATGAATATTGTAGAACTCTTCCTAGGATTAAATAGTAGGAAGAGTGAAATACATTATTGAATGGTGACTTAGACCAGAACAGTATCACTTGGAGAGGAACCTAGTCTTAGGGAACAAGTAGATTGATATTTCCTTGCATTAGAGAGTACTTCAACACATATTGGATGTACCCGTGGTGCAGTTCAATATAGTTTCTTTACTCTACTTTGTTGGTTATCCCTAGTGGAACAACATTACATAGAGTTGAGGCATTTAAACATAGATTCACCCCTCCTAAGCACCTAGGATAAGGGGCCACAATCTACAATCAATGTTTATCCACTATTAGGCAAGACTTGGCACCCTGCACTACAGACCAAGCTAGTTAGTAGCGGTCTTAAGGTCCTAAGTTACCTCTTAAAGTAAGTCACATAGTAATGGTTTTTGATTGGATGGTACAATACAAGTGATTTAGGGGCAAAGTTAAAAATAAAATGAACTAGTACTCATAGATGTGTGATATTATTTTCTATCAAATTATGCTTGTATTTAATCTATTTGGCAAATAGATCATGATATTGTTTGATGTAATATTATCTACTTACTTGAATTTTACATGCATCTTTATATATTTCACCCTAATCTGTTAAATATCCTGCATGTGTAAACTAACTATTATGTTTAAGCATATATATTTAATACCTTTAACTATTCTTTTGAATTATTCATTCATTGGGCATGTAGCTCATCACTCTACGTAGATCATTTTTCCATATCGTAGAAAGGAATTAGAATCACCCTAGAAAGGAAGTGGATTTGTAGTATCCTTGAGAGGTGATGTGTTTAGTAGCAGTAATGGTATTACATAGTATATAGAGTTTGTCTCTTTATTTACTTGGGGTTATGGGTGTTTATGAAAATGATCTATTAATATAAACTTGTCAGAATATAGGTGAACTAGTTCTTGTTTTGCTAATGTATTTAATAGCCTGATTTTTATCTTATACCATTATGTTTATCATGATATACTTAGGAAAGGACTTGTAGGAAGGATCTATGTAATTTGATCAAGTATGGACTTTCTCAATTCTTGCTCAATGTAGATAGTGATTTTAGTTTTAATGAAAAATATGCAGTCTTCATTCTTAGTTTTACTATTAGTACCGCATGTGATTAATCTAAATCTTGGGGTTTATGTGAACATCAAGGTTTGACTATCACATAGGGTGACATGTATTCATGGTTAGGTTTCCATTTGACTAATTAATTTTATGTTCTTATATGTTCATTAGGATATAGGCATGTGAATTAGGATAAATTTGTAATGTTGTTTGACTAATTATAAAGATCAGGCATACTAACCTCCTAATCTTGGGATTAGGATATCAAGAGTTAGGATAGAAAAATCTCGGTATATTACATCATGTTTGCCTACTATATAAACAAAAAAACTCTTGTTTTCATATATTAATGTTACAAATATCATGATTTGGTCAATTTTCACACAAGACCCTCTTGTCTATATCTTTTTACTCTTATATCTAAATATTGCCAGAATTGGTTGAATACTTATTATCAGCATATCAATCAACCTAACTTTTAATAGAACCATTCCATAACCATGAGGTGGTGAAATTATTTATTATCCCCTAGGGTTCAATACATTCTCACATGGACATATTCTAGGATAAAACTTATCGATCTTGCACCCATATTCATTTAAATAGGTTCTAACGGTTGGAGTGTGGTAGTGCTACATTGTTTTCAACTTAAAACTCTAGAAAGTAGATGCCAATAGCATGAACATCTTAAAAATGAAATAACATATATAAATATTATGATCTTTTGTATGTCTGTTGACACTCATTTTCTAGAAGTCATTTTAGCAATACCACTAAAAATATTAGCATTATTCTTTTGTTTCCCTCAATGCATCTACATTTGTTTGACCAAATTGGTGATATTGTGGAAGCCATTACCTAATTTGGTGTGGATTGTGTTGTAAATAACAGTGTCACTCACTTGTCCAAGTGGTGTCGTGGTTCTACTAGAATCATAGGGTTCTTTTCAATCTATCCTTCTATTGTCAGTGACTGGTTTTGGGTTTAACATGATGGTATAAGTATAACCAAACTAAGTTATTGTGAAATTCTTCTATGACTCATGGTATTATTACACGTGAACTTTTTCTCCCATGATAGAATATCAATGTGAGAATGGAGAAATGTTTCTTGTTCATAAAGAATATCTTGTGCATGCATCTTTGGAGTTCTTAAGAGGTGGTGTATTTTTTAGATTTTTTTATTCTCTATAGTTTCTTCATACACTTATTTTACCTTTTTCCCATTTCGATGTGGTATCACTTTCCCCTTAGTCTATTTTGTAGGGTTTTATGATGCTTAAATTAGATTCTTCTTCTCATCACCATTTCTTTCCCACTTAGTTAGAAAACACTTAAAAGAATTGAGAGAAAACTAATATGTGGAGATTGATAAATTTGGAATCTCTATATAGAAGGATCTAAAATGTTTCATGTTGTGTAAATTATTTGAGTGTATTATTTCCATTCATAATAAGATAAAACAATTGCATGTACTCAAATCGTTGATATCTAGCTCTAAGCATTGTATATAAGCATATTTAATAAATCATTTTTTCACAGTTAGAGTAGGATCATTTCACTGAAGCTCGACAAGAAAGTTTGAGGTTTTAAAAATTCAAGGTGTTTTATTAATTATTTAAAAAATTCATCTTTATTCTAATTTAATGCTTTATTTGTGGACTACTAAAAGATTTTGATGTAAGTATAAGTTTTTGACATGACTACTATATGTTCATAAGATATTTACCATATTTTTTCAATATATTAAAATAAGAATCAAAAGGAATAAGAAATCTTTTATTATGTAAAAGTGTGATTAATATTTATGTACTAAAAACAATCAGTTTCTTGAGAATAGTCTCTTCCCTACATTTTTAAGTGAATTATAATTTTTTCTATCAAATTTATTGTATATTGTATGTAGGGAAAGAAACTTTTGTGGATAAGCAATTACATTTCCTTACAACCAAATATTTTGTCAATATCAAAATGTATTTGGTACTAGAATATGGATTTATTGGTCATGTTATGAATAACATGAAGAGTCCATGTTTGACTAGATAGTAACAAGATAAGATTTTAGAGCTTGAAATATTAACTAAACTTATCTTAAGTTCAAGCCCAAAACTCCACTTGATTTGGATAACTACCCTATCTCCATTCCATTAGGTCTCTTGCAAATTATTTTTTATTTTTTATTTTGAGACTGGTAAAAGAGAAAAACAACACACCTAATTTAGCAAAGCCTCCGTACCTTACTAATGATGAGGTAAGTTGTTGACCCCTTTATGATAAGATCAATTCTAGGTGAGAAACTCATGGAAACAAAGTTTTATGGTTCATTTTACATATTTGTATATCAAGATGTCATCTCTATCAACATACATTTATTTATACTAATTTATATTTCTTAATAGATATTATGATTGATTTGTATAGATATACTAAATTTTAATCAATTGCATGATTTATATATTGGAGACCATAATAAAACCATAGATATTTGGAGCCTAAGTTATGTTAGAAACAATCACTTTCTACTTAAATATATATATTAAGAACAATTGTTATTGAATAACTGTAAGGTGGTTAATTGTGAAAAATAAAAAGAGGTATATTTGATGTAACCAACAATTTGTTCATATCATGACAACCTTAGAAATTGAGGAAAAAAATGAGCATGTGGATACTCACCTAGGTTTAGTGAATCAATACGGAATTTATTTTGTTCCCAATACAAAGATAAAACAATGTTTCTTATGAAAGTATATAATAATTCAAAGGAAAAAGTTATATTTAAAATATATGACTTTTTCAAATTTTTGAAGAGAACAAGTAAGTTGTAGTATATACACATAGATATGTAATGAACCTAACAATGTTGTTCAAAGTTATGATTGCATTTACTTTTGGTAATCACAACTATATTGGCCCCTTTGTCTCTATCTTTAAGTACACTAGTGAAATCAATGTTGTAACATATTGTCTCAAGTGATTCCTAGACTAATAAAATAACACTAGATGACTAGACACATGTTTCCTTTGCTTACACCAAGAGGAGTGAAGCCATGCTTCATATAATGTCACTATTTATAGACATTTCTGCTACAAGTAAACCATTGTTACTTATAGAGTTTCTAGTGATGCACTTTCAAAAATATTTATGTAAATACTTGTTATGTTGTTTTCTTTTGAATTGATTTTACTCAATGTTTTTCTAATATAAAATTTATAAACTAAAGTTCATCTTAGACTTCTTTAAATACATATTGTTTCATGAAAAAGATGCATATTTCTTAAAAACATATAGATGTGATGCTATGAAATTTAAATCATATCTGTTTGGATATTGTCTGAATTTTAGACAAAAATAAAATATGTATATATGTAAATGAGAAATTTTGAATATTATTGTATAGTTTTCAAGTTTATATTTTTTTATCTAATATATGACCTGAAATATTCAATTCAATGTTTGGATCTGAATGTGAGAAACTTGTTTTTGCTTCTTAAATTCTATAAATGAATCTAGTGGGATATGCATATTTAAGATATCTAATTATGGACCTAATAGGGATGTCAATGGGGAGGGTAGGGGTGGGCATGATTAGGTCAAGTCTGTTTTGACACTAAAACCACAAACCATACCACATATAATGGAATGAACATTTTTCAGACCAAACTTTACTACAAAAAAGATCTAGACCAAACTTAACTTGACCACTAAAATCTAGTCAAGTTTGGTTAAGTTCAATTTAAAACCACTAATATCTACTATCTAGTAACCACATATTTAAATGAAGATCAAAAAATATGTTCAACAATAATGAGTTTCACTTGTTATTGGTGGTCTTCAATAAAATCACTCTAATAACATAAAATAAATGTATTGTCTAAATTAGAAGGATTTTTTATATTTAATAATAAATGTTTTTTTAGTCAACCAAAAATTGCCTTAATTTATTTCATTTTTGAAGAGGTAACTACAATGTGTGTATAAGAAAGTTGTATGTGTCAGCTATACATGTATCTATAAAAGTATTTCTCACAAAGAGATACTTCACTCAAAGAAAGAACAAAAAAGCTGACACATGAAGTACATGTATCTATGCAAATCAGATGATAAGCCTAAAAGCTTATAATTCACACTCATAGAAGAAATCTTCAGAAGGACCTCCAAGCTATGAAGAACTTCTAGGATGAGAATAAGTAGAGCCAGAATCTAGGGAACAAACTTTAAAAATGTAACAAATCCAGACTACCCTTCGCACTCAGTAGGAGTCAAAAGAGGAGAACCATAAGAGTCAGTCAAACAATAAGCCCCAAAACTTCCATCTGAAACATATTATCAATCAGATAGGCAAAACTTGATAAGGCTCAACTGAACCCTTCAATAGATTTTCAACACAATCTAAGAACAGACAACCTGAATTTTTCTAAGAGGCACTTTAGATACAATTTCACCTAGAACTAAAAACAAACCATGAAAAAGAAGCTAACACCATGTTAAAAAGAACACGATAACACCATCTTTCAAGAGAATCCAGAAGAGAAACATCAAGAAGCAGATCAAGAAAGCAAGATAAAACAAAAAACCCAAAGATCACACAAAATTACTAAGCACTTTAAACTCAGACCAGATCGTCTTCCATAAGATATCAACTCCATTGTTTCTATTATCATGAACCCTGATATTTCTTTCACACCAGTTGTGATACAAAATGAGAGAACAGATGATACTAGAATTAGCATTCTTCAAACTGATAAGATCATTCCAATATGCAAGAATTCTATCCAAGAATCTTTCACAAATGGAAAAAGACCAGAATTCCATCACAAATTTATAACTGAAGCAAGCATGTGAAGTATTTTCAAAATTTTCCATACACAAAAAACATATGGAAGCAACCAATATACCTCTCCTTCTCTTATAGTCGGTGGTAAGCAACTTGTTATGTTTAGCTTTACACATATGAAATTTATTGTTCATGTGACTTTTGCAACTCTAGATCCAATCAAAGTAAGCATCCTCACATCCTCTATTTCGAGTAGCTCCCCAAATAGTTATGATACTAGCATATTTAGAGCCCTTAAAAAGAATATGATCACTCTCAGAGCTACTAATAGTTATGAATGAAAGCTTTAATACTATGGATTCATAAACCCTTAAGGAAGGCATCGGTCACCTTCTATCTTTAATAATGTGACTTAAAGGATAATCATTGGGCAAGACCTCTTTAATGATCATATTTTTTCCCAGAATATCATGCAACAACTTTCCATTGAACCAAGGATCTTGCCAAATTTAAAAAAAATCCCTAGAACCAATTTTGAACTCAATAAAGGGAAGCAAATACTCTCTCATCCTCAAAATGCTATTGAAAATCCAAGAGAAATTGGGAGAATCGTTAATACTCTAGAATGAATTCTTCTTCAGATATTTTTCACCTATCCCCTTGACCCATAGGGAGTCTGTTTTGCTTGCTATATCCTAGGCAGTCAAAATCAGACAAGCCGTAGAAACTTGTTTACTTTTTCTGACTCCAAGACCCCTTTTTTTGTAGATTCATTGAATCCCACTTGACTAAGTGAAGGTTCTTTTTACTCTTAGAATGTTCCCAAAAAAAAATCCTTGCACAACTTATCGATTTCTTCTAGAGTTGAGCTAGGGATAGGAAAAGAAAACACCCAAATTTGATGCATAGTGGAAAGAGTGGACTTAACAAGTTCCACTCTTCTAGCAAGAGGTAGCAACTTTGATTTCCAAAAACTGAGTCTCTTATTGATTCTATCAATGAGCCTTGTGTAGTGCTTCTTATTCAATTTACCTGAAATAAAGGTAAGCCAAGGCGGTTAATATTATTCATGTCACCTATCTCCATGCCCAGGATATTAAATATATCTCTCTCAGCAACATTTTTTCCAAATAACATCGTGCTCTTTTCATGGTTAATGTTAAGACCAGATAAATACCCCAAAGAGTCCAAAAGACCTTTAATATTATTTGCGTTCTTCAAATCATCTTTAGCAAAAATCATCAAGTCATCTATAAAGATGAGATGAGATCAAGAATAGTTCTTTGAAGCTTGGATAGGAAGAATATGATTATCCTTACACTTAGCCTTCATCATATCAAACTAACCCTACATGGAAATCACAAAAAGGTATGGGGTAATAGGATCACCTTGTCTAACACCAATGAAGGAAATATGGGTTCAAATGGTTCCCCATTAACAAAAACTTGATATAAAGGGTCTGAAAAATGGTTTCAATCCACCTAATCCATCTCTAGGAGAAACCCATTTTGTGCAAAATGGTGTAAAGAAACTTCCAACTCACCGAATCATATTCCTTGGAGATATGTGCTTGAATACACATATTAGGAGATTGGTTTTTCTTTAAATCATTGAGTATCTCATTAGTCAAAAGGATGGCACCTTTGATACTTCTTCCCTTAACAAACGCACATTGATTAATATCAATAATACCAGACCGGACCAATTGAAGCCTATTATCTAAGATATTCGAGATAATCTTGTAAAAATTATCACATAGAGATATAGGACACCAATTAGAGATAACAGTAGAATCTGCACCTGTAGGCAGCAAGGTTAAGAAGGTTCTATTTGCCTCCTTCAAAAGATTTCACTGATACCGAACTCTTTAACTGCTTCATAAACATCATTCCCAATTATATGGCAAGCACTTTCTGGAAAAATGTGCATTACAACCATCAAGACCTGGACTCTTGTCCACATTCAGATCATTAACTATATCATCCACTTCCTTTATAGAAACAAAATTAGTAAGCATGATGTTATGTTGTTTAGAGATACAGGGACCATTCCACTCGCCCTTCCAAACATTATCAATTTCAGGTTTGTTCTTACCATTCCACTCACCCTTCCAAACATTATCAATTTCAGGCTTGTAGAACAAATCCTTAAAAAACTTAGCAATGAACTCCTTGATATCTTCAATTTAAAGCACCCTCAATCATCAAGTTATTAATATAGTTCCTAACTCTCCTGGTCTTAAGAGAAGAGTAATTTTTTTTGTATTAGAGTTACCATCTTTTAACCACTGAACATGAGATTTTTGTCTATATAAGGAGTCCTCCATGTCAGTCTCCAACTTAGGTTCTAATCTAATACCTTTAGCAATATTCCTCAATTGCTCATCACTAGGATTTAGATCAAAATTCTTTTGATTAGCCAGAGCTTTATTCTTGGCCCCAACATCATTTTCAATAATATCACCAAAGCTCTTGTTGTTCCATTCCTTAAGCTTGTTCTTGAGATTTCCAAACTTTCTATATAACTTGTACATTACAAAGCCCTCTACTTCTAGATACCAAGCATATTTAACAATAGAAAAGTTATCCTTGTGTTTATTCCAACTATTGATGAACATGAAAGGTGTTTTTAGTCTCCTCAGATTACCAATAATCAGATTTATCCTTTTGTGATCACTAGTGATATTAGACAAACAATCACCATGAAAATATTCTATACAAGATTATCAATCTTAGAAGTAATAAAACCCTCATCATCTTGTTCATTATCGTAGGTAAAATAAGGACAACTCAAATCCATTTCGAACGGACCAAAATTAAGACAAAATCATTCCATGGATTTTTTTTGTAGGTGGAAGCTTATCAATTTTTTCAGCATCCTTCCTCACAACATTAAAATCCCCCATAATCACCTAGGGATGACTATACTTATCATTAATCATCTCTAAATCAGACCACAGACCCACTTTGTCAGAATCACCATTATGAACATAAATAGAAGAAAGAATAAATCCCAAGTTCTCTTTTTCAACTTTAAGATGCAAGGCTTGATCATAATTTGTAATCTTTGTTATCACACAAGAATCAGTCTTCCACAAAACTACAACTCTCCCTAGAAGATGAGATTCAAGTTTGGCAAACTAGTTATAACCTTCAAGATATTTCTTCATGACTTTCTCAATTCTATCAGATCTTAGCTTTGACTCATTCAAGTTGATGATATCATTATTTGCTCTCCTCAGTTCCTCTTAAACGCTTAGAAGTTTATTACTGATTCCTCTGACATTCCAAGAGGTTATAGTTAGGGATGTATTGCTTTTGTAACTAGGGATGTTGAGTTGACAACCTCAACATTTTCATTTATGATACCTAGACCTCCTAGATTATCAGTCATAGGAGAGATTGTTAAGTTTGCAACTATGTGATAAATTCCCACACTAGGTTTTGCCTAACATTTTGGTGTAGATTTTAATTTCTATTGTATAATGTTATCACCTAAACTAGATGATGCCTAACTCAATCCGTTCCTTGGACATATATTTGAGAATATTGGAACAAGATTTAAAGGTACTGACCTCCCCACTTCATTTGATAGAATACCAGCTTGCCTCACAAGTTCTGCATTGTGTTGTTTTTCCACTTCATTAAGAATGAAATCAGTTTCAGTATCAACTAGAGCCACCCATGGAAGAGGGTCGATAGCATGTACTCCTTGACATATTTCTAAGTTTGATGTATTGGAGTATCTTTATTTTTTTCCATATCAACATCTTCCCACTAACCTTTTTTTCAACATGAATCTATTTATATCCCGATGTATCATAACAATCATTATGGCCCAGGAAGCCACATAACATGCATCTATGTAGAGACCATTCATATTTGAGAAAGATTTCATGTTCTTCCCCTTCAATACTAGATAAAATAATTGATTTAGGACACTTTACATCCATTGCCATCAATACATGAAGTCTTGCAAAATCGACCCGCATACAAAACTTTGTTGGATCATCTATAGACAGAGGTGTACCAAGCATCGAAGAAATTATTTCAAACTTTATGTTGTCCCGCAATTCAAGAGAGATACTATGCACACAAACCCAAAATGGAACTTCCTCTAGCTTAGTCTTGACAAATTTGTCTCCAATCTTCCATTTTTTCAACATAACTGGTCTACCTTTTACGTACCAATCTCCTTCAAGTATAGAATCTAGATCATACAGATCTAAAAATTTAACAATAAAAAAACCATCGCCTCTATTGAAATACTCAAATTACCCTCGTAGATCGCATACCCCATCAAAGTAGTTCGCAAGAGTCGGGATGTGCAGCCTGAAGTCGATGACATAGCCTATCAGTCAATTTTTACATTGATATTCATTCTGCAGTGCTTCCTTCTTTGGAAACATCAGCTTCCCATCAATAATCGATACCTCTTTATCACTCAGAGCCAACATGTTATCATCATTTTTCTTTCGAACACTCTCCCAACTGACTAGATCTAGATCTTTAGATGGAATTGGTTTTTCAATGGATATGCATCTTCAATATCCTTCATAGATCCTCTCGATTTCCAATGTTGTGAGTTAATCTAGGGAGGCGGTCGACAACGAGATGCCCAGTCTGTCGCCCACCCTTTCTGTTTACTACATAGGGCGTCGGGAGCCATTACTTGTGATAATCTTAACAAACTTTGTAATAATATATGTTAAACTACTTTAAAAACTATATATATATTAGCTACAATATTAATATAAAAGTCATGGAAGTACTAATAATAAATATAATGTTCATATAATATGAAATATTGTATATACATCAATGAAATAATGACTAGAATAATTTTCTTGAGTATATATATAGACACATACACATAAAAATATATAAAGTTGATCAAGTTCGGTTTGATCAGTTCACCAGTTGCCCAGATTATGACGAAATTAGTTAAGGATGGTATGAACACTTTTTAAACCAAACTTGACCATAATACTCATCCAAACTAGACTTAACCAGGTGGTTTGGTCAAGTTTGGTTTAGTCTAATGGTCAAATTTTGTTTCCTATCCTTCCCTAGGGGAGGGTATGCGGGCAGTAAGGTCTTACCCTCAGCCTTATCCACCAAGAATGATGGACAAGGGTATGGGTAATTCCCCACTCTTCCAATATCCTTACCCTCCCATTACCCTTACCCTTATCCTCTTATCCACAGGGTAAACAAAGAGGGTAAGGGTGAGGTGAGGAATGTATATGTCTTCTAAAAATGTATGCAAATATTAACAATAGTAGGTTGTCTAATATATTTATATATTTAAGTGAGATATCAAGATGCTCAAGAATGACTATTAACTATTCATAATGATTCTAATTAATCTTCTACAACATTATGCATATAGTTTATATTGTATTGAAATATATTATCAAGACGATGATTGTTGTATATATAATTAGTAGTATGTCTAATAACGGGTGTATGAACAAATAAATTACACCCAAAAGAAAATACTTCTACACTAGAATTATATAAAATAACAATACATCACAACAAATTATTATTACAAACATACATGTCTTATATCATCCAAATTATTGTTATATATGAAATCGATTGAGCATAAATGAAGTAGATAAAACCACAACATGCATATCAAATTTATATTAACAATTATTTTTTTCTTGTAAATTTGTGTCTTACAACTTCATACTTTGTATCAAAACTGTTCAAATAGGTCCCAATAGAAATCACAAACACCATACCAAAAAGTATTAAATGGCGCATAAACTAAAAAATATCATTATTTCATACATGTTGGTCTTACACCTCCAAAATGGTGATGTATACACGAAAAAATTAGCTATATAGAAAGTAGATAAGAATATCATATGTTGTATTAGATGATGACTACATAATATTAAATATTTTATAGACTTAAACAACACAATGACAATATATTTAATATATTATTTATATATATTAAAGGGTAGCGGGTTAGAGGGTATGGGTAAGACCTTATCCTTACCCTTATCCACTAATGTGGAGGGTTAGAGGGTAGAGGGTAGGAGTGTAAAGGATAAGTAAATATTTTACCTTTACCCTTCCCCTACATGGCATGGGTAAAGGGTAAATGGGTTAACCCTTACCCATTGAGAACCCTACAACCTAGTAAGATACTTACTCTAGAAATAACTTAAAAGTCATACGACTGGATGGGACTTGGTTTGAATTACTGTTTGCAAACTCAAAAACATATAGTATGTCTAAAAGAACAACTTTATCATGTATGAGTCCATGGCTTCTGAATTGATTATTGGACTTTGATGTTTCTTAAACACATGCTATACTAACAATTTTATTTTTCTAGTACATAATTTTATAAATCTTTGATCATATTTGATGGGGTAGGTGGAAGTGGGTGGGTTGGAGTTGGGGATGATTTTGTTGTGCTTATTAAGGGTGGGTATGGTCTAGTGAAACTTATTGTCACACCTGCATCCCATGATTACCACCAATCATGAGATTAGGGCATGCCTATGAGGATAGTACTTGATACAAAGTTCACTCCCATTTTTTTTCCTTTTATTTCGAACTCGTTGTTTGCTCGCATCCAGTCACATATTCAAACTTTACAAGAGAATTAAACTTTTATTTCTCTAATATGATCTCAACATTAATGATACACATCCATACATTCATTCTGTTTCCCACACTTCCATGTACATATGACATGACAAACAAATACATTCTCTCTTATCAAGGAAACAAAGATACAAAGTATCATTTACAACTCACTCACATCTACACAAGGACCTACAGTGACAAGGACTGACTGAACTCAACTCATCTCATACTTAACTCATGTGGTAGATCTACTCTGATACTTTGACCTTCTTCTATGTCCATGTGATTTTCCTAAAAAATTTTAGTAGAGGGGTGAGCCTACTCGCTCAGTGAATGAGTACTTCAAAGAAACAGTCTAAAACACTGATATAACTACAGACATACCTTTGAGAAACTGATATCAATTATAAAAACAGTAAGCTTTAAAGAGTTTAATCATTGACAATCATAAATATGGCAGGATACTCTAGATATCTACAAGAGTAAATCAATATATGAACATGCTTGATTAATCTCAAAGATAACTAATAACTCAGAAACATACAAAGGATAATTGAATAACTACACACACTTGTTTAACCTCTCATCATCTTATTATGCCCTGAACCCACATGAGGTGTACCACAATATGTGAAAGAATCGCAGCAAGCTACAATCTCACTGTAAAAGGCTTAGAAGCATGCTCGGGTTCCTAAGCCTATCTCTTGAGTAAGACCCCGTCTGCAGCGGGCCTCGACACGTCTACCTGTTTGCGGCTAATAAGAGTGGCTGAATATCTCATACTCCACCTCTCAACCTAGGTACTCAAGCGGCGAGTCAAATCTCTCAGGCTTATTATGTATCAGTGGACCTACTGACCACTGATCACTCAACAAGTAACACAGGTACCACCAGTATCCTCGGTTGGTGTTGGATACCACACAATTATAAGGAGTCTACCCTACTGGTCAAGACCCCTGCACCCTACTGGTGCAATCTTCCTTACCTCGATCTAGACTACCTCCAGTCGGGAAACTATTCCCTCCTCATAGCGCATGCTGATATCACAATACTTGTTTCACTAAACACCCTATCATTAGGGTTTCATTTACCTCATTCACTTATCACATAACTCACATAAGGATTGAATTCATCATAATATCATTCAATAAGAATTGCTCTTAGCAGTTCACATATAATTGAATATATATAAGTAACTGTGTAATGAACTGAACTAGGGTTTCCACATTCTTAATGATATATCAAGCAAAAATTGATATCATCAGAAGAAATCCAAGATCTTATCTAACATATATGTAATACGCACACAAATTAAACAATCATTCATAACCAAAGAGATTCAACTAGACAAACCTCTTTATTCAATTATACAACAATTTTAGTATATTTAAGTAACCTCTACAACTACTTTAAGAATTCTCATTTAGATGGATTTTGCTCATTTCTAATCTGATTTCATAATATGAAATTCATCACCACAGAGGATTAATCCATATCAAATCATCTTGCTAAAGCTAGATCAAATCAACCATTCAGGGTTGTACTTGCATACTAATCAATTGAAAATTATTAATGATTTAACTAATTTTTGTGCAATATACTATTTAAAGGAAGTACCCACCCACTCTAACGTGTGAAAACACCCTAAAACATAGCTCATCTTTGAAGATCTCGAATCCATATCAAGATCCTAGAAAAATCCACGATTTCTTCTTCCTTTCAACCTGAAACGGGGCATGTTGTAGGTAGAAGATGAGATTAGAGGTTAAACCAAACCTCCAAATCACTGGATCAAGGGTTTCAATCAAGGGGAAGTGAAGAGAAGAAGGAATCCACAATTAAAACTACTTACCAAGTTGAATTTATAGCAACCCCTTATGATTTTTGCGGTTCTTCACATTCATCCCCAAAAATCACCCTCCAGGTCACCTCCTCACAGAGAAAGATGCCTGAGATGATAGAGGATTGAATCATGGTTTCAACGCACTTTGTTTCATTGAAAACGGATAAGCATAACTCGAGATAAGATCATTCTACGATTTGTTGTCCTGGGCGGCGTCGATCGCGGTTGTAGTGTCGACGGCGCGTCACGGTCGTGGTGTAGAATGCGGGTCGCGGTGTCGATGAAGTTTCGTGGTCGTGGTGCCGACGCAGGGTTACGGTCGTGGTGTAGACTGTGGGTCGCGGTGTCGATGCAACATCGGTCGCGGTCCTTAATACATGCTTACTAAAAAGGGTATAACACTCTCATTTTAACTCTGATTTGGTTTATTATTATTTTTGGATTCATAATTGAATTGTCTACAATCCTACAATATTATTTGGATAATATCCTCAAATAAAAATAATTTATTAAATATTTCCTCCAATGTCATTGACTCTCTTCTTGCACACATGTATGGGTTGATGTTATCTTAACCCCAACTCGGATCTTTGTAGTATGCTTAAGTTTTGATTATGAGTTGCCCAAAAAAGTATTTAAGGTTATCAAAGTTAAGATAAAGCAGAACATAGAATATTACTAATAAAAGTATGCCAAGCATCAAGATTATCTTAAAACTCTAGGATTACCAACAAAGCTAGGAATGAGTTGTAACACTTATCCTAACACTAAAATCACATAGCAGATTACATATAGTGGTTTAGAAGTTTTTCAGACCAAATTTGACCGTAAAAGGAAAACAAATAAAATCTAACTTGATGATGTCTAACATTCGATCATGCTTTGTTAAATTGAATCTAAACTCACTACTACATAGTATTAACCAGTAACAAACTTAATTAAGATCATTTTTTTAAAAGGCTTCAATGATAATTTTGTTCAACGATGTTGTCCAATAGTAATTGTACTTTTATGACATAGATTAAAATACTATTATCTGAAAATAAGATGAAAACTTTGTATATAACATGTAATAAATGATCTTAAAAATATTCAAAAGATTATCTATATATCAACTACATCATTAATATAAGTTATTTACTCTATTAGTTGTAGTTAATATTTATTTATATATGAACCACTCTATGACTAGAATATATATATATACTACTTACCATTCTAAGCACTAGAACTCATTTCCGTCTTGGCCGATTGAGTGCCCAAAAATAATCAGGGATCCAGGAGTATTTAGTTGAGAGTCCTCATGACATTAGTCTTTAGTCTGTCATTTAGTGTCCCACCATCTGTGAACTCCCCTCTCTGTGAACTAGGGAAATAATGAAGAAGTCTCCTCTCACCCCTGGTCTTCCTTAACAAGCGATGTGAGGCCATGATGAAGATGTCCAGAAGCCGTTTGGAAATTGCATTTGTTGCCCAACTGTAACAAATGAGATGACCATGAGTCTTTATCTTTGTTCTTTTTCTGATCAACCTATGATCTATGTATCTACTTCATTTTGTACAGGATTGTTTGAAAATAAACGTTCTCAACAATTTGTTCTCTTTTACTGGGATAAACATTTCATTTTCTATCATATAAATTATGAAAATTGGAACTGCTTTCATCGCTGGAACGGTACTGCCTATTCCAATACGATCCACAAGGTAGCGGTGATCAAGAAGCCTTCCTATGGACGTACCATGGCCTACCACCGCACCTTGTTTGTCTCTACAATCACATCCACTGGGACAAATTTCATCTTTGAATCACCAACATGGCATAAACGTTAACTAATGATCAATAATACATGTGTTATCTACATCTCTCAGTAGATAATCAAGTTACATTTCAACAACCTTATTGGTCCCACTAATTGATAGTTGCAACAGAGACCAACAAGAGTTATGCCATGTTGTTTTTCTCTTCCTTTAAAACTACTTTGATTTTCTTTGATGTATGCACCGGGAGGAGAAACATGTGATTTTTCCTTATAATCTATAACAACACACCCGTTATGGTGGGGGTTGCACCACAATGTAGCAACTATACTCGGTCATCTTCTACTTCCAAATATAATATGACGTCGTTTGATGGATTAATTTGTTGTTAATGGTTGTCTGTACATGACATCAGTCAATCATAGATCAATATTTCTTACAAAGAATCTCCAGGAAACTAACATTATCCACACAACTCCCATAGGTACAAGTAAGATAACAATGTAAGAGGAACATAACAATGCAAGTTGTATATAGGAGGACATTGTACAAGGTTGTAGACAAAAGCACCATTGAGGAAGGGGAAGAAGTTGGAATTTGAAATGTCAAAGATCATGCACATCCTAGCTAGCATGTAATAAAATGATCCATACAATAGAAAATGCATCTCAATTAGGCAATTATCTCCTTTGAGAGCATTGTTGTGAAGTATATCGCCATGAAGTTTTTGATGTTCTCTATAATTCTGACATTATGTGAAATCCACTTGTGGTTCACAATGTTCTACCAAAGGAATTTTTGTGATCTTGTAGCAAGATTATGCTTATTATTTCATCGTGTTATTATGAAATCACTTATAGAGTAAGGTAATGCAGAGTTTTCAGCATCTATCAACTTTTCCATGTGAGGTTTCCCCAAATCCACGTGGATCCATCATAACTCAATAAAACATAGGCTTTAATGTCATTTTATTTAAATTTGATCATGGGTAATATTTTGTATTCTATTTTGGCTATTCACGTCGGTTGTTCTTTTATATTTACTTTTGCATTTTCTATTTTTTCAATCATTCTTCAACTTCCCAATGATATAATACATCATGTTACATTTTCCTTTTTCCATTGTTGGGCGTAGATTTCTCAACTTTGTTCCATTTACAACTTTTTCATGTTTGACAAATGTTGAGTTCATATCTTGGCACCTATATCTCTTGGTTATAATGTAGGAACAATGTTTCTTCGTTTGTTAAATTCATTACATGTATTTTGATTTTTGTAGATAGGTTCATTCACAAGCTTTAGCTTATTGGGTCCATTTTTCCCTTTAATGGAGATATATTGAAATTATATAATGTGTGTATGAGATGTCACTATCTTCGTATTTAGTTTTGCATATAGGTTGGATTTAAGTGAAAAAATAATTTATTTTTTGTTGTTAGGTGTATAAATACTCATTTTCCATGACATCCTTATCTACCCCACAACATTGTTACTCGCCAATGAATGATTTTGCCTTGGCTCCTTAGCATGATCAGGTAAATGTTACCCATTGGTAGTAATAACCTCATGGTGATGTGTCATCTTGGCTCTTACTACTGATCATCCTTAAGTAAATTTCAATGGAATAGAACACAAAACTTGAACACAGAACTTATAAATATTTCTATGTATATCAAAGTTGATGTTGACTTCATCAGTAGTGTTGAAGTCAACTTCATGTACACATGTTAAATGTCTTTATAGTTTGAATATCTTTGAGTACTTGTAGTAGTTGAATTTTTGTGATGGGACACTTTATGGTTCATTTAGCCTAAATATACCAATAGAAATCTAAGCGTTATTTCATCATCAACAATAATTGTATTATTTATGTCTTGATGTATGATTCACTAAAACTTAACAAGAGTACAAAGCCAACCCTTTTAATGAACTAAAATGAGCTCAATCTTATTCATAAAAAACAAATGATAAGAACTGATTTTTCATAGTGCATTTCAATATAACTTAAATATGTAGTTCATATTTCCTTAATATTCAATTGTGTCATGTGCCCATTTCTTGAGATGAAAACTCATAGGTACATATCTCTTCCATTGAAATGCAGAAACCACAAATGTTAGGGAAAATACTAGATAAAATACATTTAAATATCCTAATAGCTACGAAAAAATGATCAAAGAGAAACATAAAATACATAAATATAGGTTTATATATTCTTCACTTGTAACTATAATGACAATATGATCATCATGATCCACCTATAAAAAAAGAACTCATTGTTTTTGGTTTTATGTAGAGGTGGTATATAGAGGTGTGTTAGAGTGAAAATGAAAATACATATTACACAAACTCTTCAAGCAAAGTAAAGTAGGTTTTATTATATAACTCTCTATACACAATTGACAGAACCTGGGAGCAATCAATAGTAATGAAGAAGAAGAATTGGTGATACCTTTTTCATGAGAGAGCTAATGTGGAATTATCTAAGAATATTATGAGTATTCATAATAACTTTAAAGTATATAACACATTTGAATGATAATAAATTTGACTTTTTTGTTGTTTCCTTTTGTAGGATGATAATTATATATCATGCTTAGAGGATTTGTAATTATATAGAAATGTGTTTCAAATTTTTTTAATCTTTTCAATAAATAAAATACAAATTCATTAAAATTTAAGAAAATCATGTCATCTATAGTTTTAAAAAATAAATACATTGTTGGTATTTTTAGATTGGCAACGAAATCATGGGGTTAGTTGACAACCAATATCAATGTCTACATTATGTTGGTTTAGTAGTTTAATGATTTCAAGTATACTTAAGTAAGTCTAGCCATGTATATATTACTTTAAGGTATTACACTTCTTTTAATTGTTAGAACATATGTTTAGTTTTCAAGCAACAAGATAGTGACACGGTGATACACTTTGGTATGTGTTTTTCTTAACTATCTCTCTATATATTGAGAACAAATGTTAAAATATTCCCTCATATTCTTACTTGTGAGTTTATTTTTACTAAAGTAATTTTTGTTTCATCAAGATTATAATTTTGAAGTACTAAGAAGAAATAAATTATGCCATTAAGCTAATGAATCCACATATTTAAAGTAAATAATAGATACTTTATTAGTTAGACATATTAAATACCACCTCCACCATGGATAAGAAATGAAGACATCAAAGATAAAAAAGAATGTTAATAGATAGAGGGCAAAGAAACATTTCAAATTATGAAATTGTCTATTTTTTTCTCTTATAAATAGGATTGTCATGTCTTACTTATATTCTATAAACTTATAACCTTCATGACAACCATTTTAATATCATGAGTTCATTATACTTTTTTTGAAAATATCTTATGTGCAAAGAATGTGCAATGACTAATATATATATATATATATATATATATATATATATATATATATATATATATATGTGTGTGTGTGTGTGTGTGTGTGTGTGTGTGTGTGTGTGTGTGCGTGTGTGTGTGTGTGTTCGATTGGCCAACATCTAGATACAGTCAGAATTATTGGGTGAGATTGTAGCAGCACAGTTGGCCAGTGGAGAACTTGACAAGATGAAAGGCTTGATGAAGAAGCCTCAGACCCGTCTTTCTTTGGGAATAGACGGAGGGATTAGATTTGAGAATCGTATATGGGTCCCAAATGACTCACCGTTGAAGGGACGTATCCTACAAGAGGCTCATGGTTCTAAGTACACAGTGCACCCGGGAACAACCAAGATGTTTAAGGACATGCAGAGGTTTTTCTAGTGGCCATGAATGAAGAGAGATATTGCGGCATATGTGGCCTGTTACAGTCTATAGAGATTCCAGAATGGAAATGGGAGCAGATCACCGTGGATTTTGTGGTGGGTCTACCTCAGACTAAGAAAGGTCATGATGCTATATGGGTTGTGGTAGATCGCCTTACCAAGTCATCACACTTCCTTGCCCTAAAGACCACTGCCAAAGTGTTAGATTTAGCTGAGTTGTATATCATAGAGATAGTGTGTTTACATGGTGTACCCAGTTCCATCATCTCTGATAGAGACCCAAAGTTTACTTCCAAGTTGTGAAAGCAAGTTCAAGAGGAACTTGGTACAAAGTTGAGGCTCAATACCGTTTATCACCCCCAGACAAATGGACAGTCAGAAAGGACAATCCAGACCCTAGAGGATCTGCTGAGAGCTTGTGTGCTCGATTGGGGTGGATCATGAGAGCAGTACTTACTGTTAGCTGAGTTTGCAGACAACAACAATTATCAAGCTAGTATTGGGATGCCTCCGTGTGAAAGTTTATATGGGAGATCGTGTCAGTCACCACTTCACTGGAATGATGTTGGTGAAAGCACCTTGTTGAGGTTAGATGAACTCCAATTGTATGTTGATAAAGTCACTTTGATCAGGAAAAGGCTAAAGAGAGCCTAGGATCGACAAAAGTCATATGTTGATGCAAGGCGGACTGATGTGCATTTCACTGTGGGAGAACATATTTTTCTGAAAATCCGACCACTCCGAGCTATAGCTAATAACAGAGGAAAGTTGAGTCCCTGATACGTAGGTCCGTTTGAAATATTGGAATGGATTGGCGAAGCCACATATCGTTTGGCGTTACCCCCTCAATATAGTATGATGCATGATGTGTTTCACGTGTCCAACCTGAAGCGATATGTGCAAGATTTGAGCCATGTGTTGAGCATTGAACCCATTGAGCTTCAAGGGAAGCTAACTTATCCTAAGTTACCTTTACGGATTCTAGATACCAAGGTGAAAGAGTTTAGAAATAAGAATATAGAGATGGTAAAGGTTCTTTGGAAGCACCATGGAGAGGATGAAGCCACATGGGAGGTGAAGACGGACATGGAAAAGACATATCCTAATTTGTTTGTTTGATTGATGAATTTTGAGGACAAAATTCCTGTAAGGAGGGGAGTATATTATAACCCCATTTTTCTAAATCATATAATGAGATTTGTAAATATTCTTTTAAGAAATAAATAAAATCAATGGTTGGTTTAATGGTTTGATTTGAATGAATTTCATGTATGATAGCCTTGTATGTTTTCTTATGCATAACAACACCAAACATGTATGTTGGAAATGTAGAATAAGTGGATACTACTTTTTAGATGGAAATTTAAGATGAAGCGATGTCAAGTCATTAACAAAAGATAATAAGTGTTTCTAGCAATAAGAAAATGCAGTGAGGATAATATTTTTATTTATGATTGGAAAAGGAAGATGTCATACTTGTTGAAAGCACATCCAAGTAATCAATATTAAAAGCCAAACTACAAAGTAAAGGAAAATTATATAGTAAATATATTGAGTCAACAATGTAGGACATTATCGCTATCTATGACAACTATGGCAGGTTATTTTGTAAGCCCAATTGAAAGAAAAAGAAAAAGAAAAGGAAAAAGAATCCAATTGGATAAAGGAATAAAATAAGAAAATATATAAAGGAAGAATAAAAGGATAAGGAATATTTTCCAAAATAAAATTTTGAGATATTAAGGTTCCTTGATGTTCAAGGAACTCAAGATAATAATATAAAGGCTAGGGAAAGAGAAAATATGTAGAAAATATAAATAATTAAGTGTTAACTTGCAACTGAAGAAAAGGACTCATTTTCTTTAGATAATAATCCCAATTTTTGTAGGATGAAATATAAAATCATAAAAAAGATTCTCTTAAAATTTGAGGTAAAAAGGAATTACGAATTGGGAGTTATTGCTTTTTCAAATTATCCTCAAAATAGGATTTATCTTGGAAAATTAGGAAAATCATTTCCTTTTTGTTTGAGCGCAAAGGATGTGGGTCATTGGATGTTAATCCAGCAGCACTACTACAGAAATGGCTTATAACGTCACATTCACTGTCGTCAGTTGTATGCAAAAACCGACACCTTAAACATACAATGTCGGTTATTTCATAAAACCGACATCTATCTGTGAAGAGTGGACAGACATGGGTACCACTTTTTATTTAGCGTCAGTTCTATATAAATAACCGACGCCTAAGATCGACCTCCAAAACCAAATTTTTCATGGGGAAAAATTTACCTCTAAAATTTTACGCGTGCTAATATATGGCGTCGGTGTTGAACTTAAAAACCGACAACTAAAGTATTTTCGTGAGACAGAAATTGGGCCCAATTTAATTGTCGGTTTGGCATTAGTAAACGACATGGATGAGTTTACGCGTGTTGTCCCAACGAAAATATCGACCACCTGTAGCGTCGGTATTTATAAGGTCACTGACGACTATTGGCTGAGTTCGAGAACATTTTTTGTTATCAGTACATGTTTATAGGCGTCGGTTTTTTTGTGGAAATCGACGACTAGTATTGAACATAGTTGTCGGTTTTACAAGAGAACTGACGCTGACTGATAACTTAACCCCCGCGAGCCTGACTGTTCCCCTTTCTCTCCTGTTTCATTCCCGATTAGTAAATCATCTGGCGATTTCGCTCCCGCTGCTGCTCCGCCGCTCCTCTGCCGCTACCGCTGCTCCGCCGTTGGTCTATCGGTCCTCCGCCACTGCTGCTGCTCTGCCGCCGCTAGCTGCTGCTCCACCGCCGGCTTTTCTCCTCCGCCCACTGGGTTTCTCTACCACCGCCGACCTAAAGCAAGGTAACCCTTCTCCGCCGTCTGCCTTTTCTCTTCCGCTGGCTTTCTCTGCCGCCGCCTCACAATGTAAGTTTTAAAAATATATCATATATTTATATCTATATGTCCATTTATAGTTATATCTTGTAAATGTGTTTATTTTGTCAAATTTTAGGTTGATGATGCACATGTACCATCTGAAGCACTTGAGGCACTTGATCAGCAGCACTAAAAAGTTGACAAGAGAAGGGGCATCACTATGATGAAGAAGTTAATAGTGTAAAAGGGCAATGGACCCAAACTTGTTGTGGATTTTGATAATGCAGGAAATGCATCTGGTGTGAATCGCAATTTGTTTGTTTCATATGTTGGGTATGTTACTCGTAGACATTGCGGTTGTAAGATAGATTCTTGGCATAAAGTTTCTAAGGAGAAGAAATACGTAATATGGAAGGATTTATGCGTGAGTTATTATTAATTTGCAATTCTATTTTGTAGATTACTAATTTTTTAGATACTAGTTAATAGCAATTCTATTTTGTAGAGTATATTTGAATTGGATGAAAAGTTGCATCGTAAATGCATGATGCAACGCTGTGGGAGAGTCCTAAGGAACTATAGGATAAATCTCACCCGAGAATATATAAAAGAAGCTGACAAGAGGAAGAAGACATCCACTGAACAGTGGAACTTCCTGGACAAAGAAGAATGGGACGCGTTTGTTGCTTCAAGACAAACTAATGAATTCAAGGTATTAGGTGTCAGTCCCAATCTCATTAATATATGTTGTATTCACCTATTCAAGATTAACATTTAGTGTTACTAACCAAATCATTAATGTGCATACTAACTAGGCCCTCAGTGAGGCACAAAAATCAAGGTGTGCACTGAATGTGCATGACCACACAATGAGTCCAAAGGGGTATGCATACATTCGCCAAAGACTACAGTTTGAGGCTACTGCTCAGTCTGCTGCTACTCAGGAGTCCTCTACTATAGGTAGCACACCTCTTCCTCGCCATGATGTCTGGATAGCTGGGAGGAAAAATAAGAAGGGAGAAATAAGGAAGCTCACAACTGCTGAGGCGGCTGCAAAAATGGTAAAATACAACTCTTACAGCAATCGTTCGAATATTGATTATTTGTGGTGTTTACTTAATTACAAATTTATGTTTTGGCGATTAGCGGGAGCTACACGAGCTTAGGAAACAAGGCAAGTTCATCCCTGAGGGCACAAGGGATGAATTGACAGTTGCTCTGGGTAACCCAGAGCATCCTAGACGTGTTAGGACTGCAGGCGCTGGTGTGGGCATCAAAGCTTTTTTTGGGCCATCCCAGCGCAAACATATCCCAAAAGTGGGACTTTCACAAGAAGAGGTAACATATTCTTTATTTATAATGTTACTGTAAAAGAGAATTCAATAATTAGAAGCTAACATTTCTTTTATCCATGTATATGTAGATAAGCTAGTTGATAGGAAACTCGAAGAGGCACTGAAAAAGTGGCAGGCATCTCAGACTGCCACTCAGTAGACAGTACCTATTATGGCATCCCGCTCTACTCCTACTGCAGAGGTTGGGAGTAATCCTGTAGACCCACCACCTAGCACATCCGCTGTAAGTACTTTTATGACATAGTAACTAGTTTTTTAATTCAAGATGATATGTTTTCAAGATGATATGTATATATGAAATTGTAGTCGTTTCAAAAAAAGATGATATGTATATATGTATATAACATTCTTTACACAAAAATTTGTAGGGGTTGAAGCCATGCCGTCTAAAAAGTAAAGAATATGTCGTTGCAGAGGCGTCAGCTTACCCATCCCTACCAGGGGAATGTTTCACGGGTCTCTATTACCAGTTGGTTGGATTCGTGTGAGCCCGGTACGTATATTCTCCAAGTGGATGGATCTTCCATTGCCATATGCCCACCCAGATTGTGAAACGCTTGGTGAGGCAGAAGGCGGAGTGATATTGTGGCTAAAAGCGGATGTCCTCTTTACTGAAACTGTATGGTAAATTTACATTACGTTAAATTGTTAGTGTGTGTATATGATGTCAGTTGATCTGAAATTATATATATATACAGGTTAAAAAGAAGACACCCACATCATCTAGGCCTCCACCTCCACCTCCTACATTACCCAGTTGGGTTCCACAGGACCTACCTGTCCCGTTAGGTCCTAACTGTAGGGGTATGGCAATATAGTTAGGCGAACATGATATAAATTTCCCTATAACTATTTTTATAGATTCAGATGTTGTAGGTCAATCATACGAAAGCAACCTATTTATACAAGATATTTTGGAGTTGTTTTGATATGATTGGCTAAATACATCTGTGATAGAGCTATGGATAAGGTGAGATCTTCTTTATACATCCATATACCTTGTGTAGGATCTGGTGATCTGGTTTCTTATTTATTAATGCATGCGTAATTAATACATGTTTTGCAGCTACTTAGACAAGATATGTGCAGATTTTGCATTCGAACATGTAGGATTTTTGATTCCATCTTTGATTAGTCTAGTAGCTAAAGACCCTCCGTCAGTTCAACAATACTGCTGTGAGGCTTTTACAAATTTTTCTCAAAATAAGAAGACGGTGATAATAGCTCCATTCAATGTAGAGTAAGTTTACTTTGCTTATTATAATTTGGTCTTAAGAAAATTACATTTTTATTGTGGATTTTGAGTTATTAATTTTTAACTTTTTTACCTCTAGTGGTATGCATTGGGAGTTACTAGTTATTGTCCCCGAGACGTTCACTATCTATTATCTAGATCCTAAGGGGAGTAAATTGAATTCAAAATATGGACACAAAATGAAAATGGCATTATTCCGGTGAGAAATATTTCATTTTCATATCCGTTAACATATGGTATTACATTACTATTTAATTATGCAATGTACTATGTTACATTAACATGTAGGGGTTTAGATGAGTTCAAAAAGGCGGGAGGAAAGGTCCCCACAAAAAAGAACCAGCAAATAACTTGGAAGAACGTGGAAGTAAGTTCCCGACTGCAATGTATATATTATTTATGTGAACAGTGCTTAATTAGTTGTATTTTTTAATATTTTATATGTTTCAATTTATAGTGTGCTATACAAGACAACGGATGGGCATGTGCATACTATGTGATGTGATTTATGCACATGGTTATCAAATATGCCGTAGTGGACATCGATACTATTATTGAGGTATTATATAGTCTCATTAGATAATATGAAATATATCAATCTTATTTATAGCTCATTAATTATATATATACATCATTCTCTTTGCAGGTGTTTAAAACTGACCACACTACAGGAAAGGCCTTACCAGATGTACATGCTCCCTATATGACGGGAGAATTAAATGAAGTAAGAGAAGAATGGGCAACAACCATACAAGTAGTGGGGGTTTTAACATATAATTGGGATGTTGATAGCGAATAATGACTAAAGAATGATATTTTGTAAATGAATTTCTGAATTATAATATATGTGTGAATGTTTCTACATGTCTGGATGTTTCTACATGTGTCTGAGTGAAAATGAATGAAACTGTTGGTTGCTATATGAATGTTTCTACATGTGTGAATGTGAAAATGAATGGAACTAAAGATTGCTAGCTACATGAATGTTTCTAAATGTGTGAAAATCAAATGGAACTGCAGGTTGCATTGCTAAATGTGTGAATATTTTTGTTGTTAATTTTGTAGGTTTGTGGCCTGTTGTTGGCTGATATCAATGGATGTCGTAAAACCTGTAGTTCATAACTGAACTGCAGGTTTCTCATCCTGTGACCAGCCATACAGCAGGTCTGCAGACTGACAGAAAAAAAAAATAGGCGTCGGTTATTTTTATAAAACCGACGCCACATAGTTACAGTGTCGGTTTCTACTCGGAACCGACGTCTATTTACTTAACACCACGACCTGCTGGCCAGCACGGCCGTGGCAGCAGACCAGACACCACGGTCGTGCTGGGAGTGATATGGCGTCGGTTACAGTGTCAGTTTCTACTCGTAACCGACGTCTATTTCCTTAACACCACGGCCGTGCAGCAGACCAGACACCACGGTCGTGCTGGCCAGCACGGCCGTGTTGGGAGTGATATGACGTTGGTTTCTTATCTAATAACCGACTCCTATAGTGCCCAAGATGGCACCCATAACCGACGCCTATAGTCCCCTACTGGTGCGTTTTCGGTGGCGCGCGAAGGGTTTTGGCGTCGGTTTGTGAACCGACGCGTAACGGCTGGGCTTTTAGCGTCTCCCACATAAGTGTCGCTTAGAAACCGACACTAAAGGCCTTAAATAACCGACACTAAAGGTCGGTTATGTACTAGTGCAGGCACCACTCATCGTCTAGTCCCAGTGGGATGCAGACTGTGGACGAGTTATAGGGGAAACTTTTCCCTTTGATTCTGATCGTATCAGCGCATGTGCACGCTTGGAAATTGTCCCAATGGATTTGGGAGAAAGAGACGAAGCTTCTCGACCATATATTGATGACCTTTCATCGTGACTTCACAAAACGTCCAGTTGGGCTAGGAAACAGGTTATGACGGGGATCAGGAACCCTAAAAGGGACCCCCATAGCCTATATATAGACCCTCGCACTCTTCCTCACACCCTCACGAATCTAGGCGGCCACTTCCCGAGCCTTAGAGCCCTCTCCCTCTCTCGATTGCCCTTTCTCCGGTGATATAAATATATATATATATATATATATATATGTATGTATATATATATAGCCTGACTCTCTTTGAGTCAGGTTGGAATACACTCGAGTGTACAGATCACACACTACACTCAAGTTGTGTTTGTATATCAAGACTATTTTTTTACAAAATGTAAACTATTGATCTTCATTGTCATACTATAATAAGGCTACATATGAATTTTGAGCTCATTTGGATGAGTGTAAGTCACTCATCCGAGGGCAACAAAATCGACGCACAAAAGTAATTTGAAATGTATAATTTTTGTGCTATTCATAACATGACCTATAAATGTCCAAATGGGCACAAATTTTGTATAGGAGCTATTCACAAGATGTTTTAGAAGATCAATGGATTAGATTTTTGAAAAAGATATTGGATCATGGAAAGCTACCTTTTTTTATAACGACATGAAAAGCTAGTTGAGTGTATTCTAACATATATATATATATATATATATATATATATATATATATATATATATATATATGGGCCCATCCTTAATACCCGCGCGGCTAGCTACCCGCCCACCCTTCCAGTCACTTTTTTTTAAAAAAAATTGCAATTGTAGAGGAGCATTTTATCTAGCTCCCCAAAAAATTTCATCCAAAAATAATATCATTTACCCCACCAAAATAAAAAAATGCGTCCATATATTTACAGACTGTATATTTTCTGCACATTTACTATTATAGTCATATTGTTACTTTTTTATCAATATAGTTTCTCTATTGATCTCAGAGATACTTTTGTGGCCAGAAAAGTTACTTTTTGGGCTGTCAGGTAGCGAAACTCCAGGCTACCCGCGCGTGTGTTCAATGAACGCCCAATATATATATATATATATATATATATATATATATATATATATATATATATATATATATATAGTTAGGCTAGAATATACTTAAGTGTATTGTGCCCCCAATACAATAGAGTTTTTAGCCATTGGATCTCCATCCAGATCTCGGCTCCCAGCCCCACTCACGGACGAGTAAACATCATTTACTCCTGTCCCTCTCTCTCTCACTCGCTCTCTCTCTCTCTCACTCTCTCCCTCTCTACGCGCGATTCCCCCTTCCTCCGACCTCCGACCCGCTCCTCTTTCTCTCACAGGAAGCGCCGACGGTGGGTGTCTGCTGTGCTGTCCCCCTTTCACCGGACGGTCGACGACCAGCGACAGAGCCCGCAGCCCCTTAGTGCCACCGATTCCTTCTCCTCCAGTAAACGACAGCCGGAAACGGAGGGAGGGAGAGGGTGCGTCTACCACAGTGGGTGAGTCTCCATCGGAGGAGGGTTCGTGTTCGAATTCGACGGTGAGCCAGAATGCAGCCCGCAGGTGTTCCAGGTCCAAGGTGCTAGGCGCCAGCCCGTGTTTACAGGCAAGTTCAGCTGCCGCAACCCGAGCAGCCGAGACCCTCCGCCGGCCCCTTCCTCACTGCCAGCCAGCCCTCACCGCCAGCCAGCCTCCTTCCTCCGACCTACCCCCTCCGACCTACCCCCTTTCTGCTTTCTTCTTCCTCATCCTCCACCTCGCCTCTGCCTCCCTAGATTCCTTCTCTATAGCCGGCAGCAGTGAGGGCCGCAGCTGGTGCAGCCGCTAGAAGTGAGGGCTCAATATTTCCTCCGCCAGCAACTGGCCCCCAAATTTCTATTGCAAACCTGCTGCAGCAACAGTAAGCTTCACAATACAGAGCAACATCTTCAGGTAATTTATTTCTATGACCATCTTCAGTTGCTTTTGATCCCTATTCTCTGAAAGTGCTTCATCTATCTTTGCTTTCCGTCTGTGTGGTTGTGCAGTCATCCTTGTGGCATGGCTAATAACAAAGATAACAGTTGGACAATGTCAACGTGTTCTAATCATCTTAGTCAAGTATCAACGATGAGAAGAGGGTCTAAATATTGCAAATGTGGCGAGTTAGTGCGTGCAAAAATAGCCAAGACCCCAAAGAACTATGGACGAGTATTCTTTGGTTGTCCCAATTACAACAAAGAGGTATGTTGTTGTTTTCTTACAAGAATTTATGTGGAATGTACTAAGTTGTTGTGTTTCTTACAAGAATTTATGTAGAATGTACTAAATTTAAACCATTTGATGTTGTTTGCAGGGGCTTCCATATTATAATTTCTTTGAATGGGGTGATTCCAATTCAACTACTGAGAAGTTTGAGCATGAACGACTTGAGGGAGAATTAAAGATTGCCAACATCAAGGAACAAAAAGCAACTGCCAGATTTAGATGTTGTTTTGCTGGATTGGTGGCTTCCTAGATTCTGTTTATAGTTGTGTATACCCAATCAAATTGTAAAATGTAATGTGGAGGTTGGCTGAAATTGTAAAGTGGTGGGATTTAGTAAAGCATGGGTGAAGTTGTAAAGCCCTAAAGTGTTTGTCCCTGAACCGTTGTAATATTTTCTTAATTATTCAATGAAATTGCATGAGTGAATGTTGAATGAATGCATGAGTGAATTGTCTCTGTTCATTATCCAATAAGGGTCATAGATTGAATGATCAACCTACCTGTTTGAACCTTTGTAGACCAAGTGGCCGTATGAATACTCTATTGCATACTGGTTACTAAGCTCTAATTGGTGATTTTTAAGCTTCATCGGTGGATGAGTTAGCCGTCTGAAATAGAGTTAAAGTGTTGTGTAACCTGACATAGATACTGTCCATGAAATTTGAACTGATCTTAAAGCTGTGTTTGATAATTTTAACGATGACATTTAATGAATCACTAACCATCTTGCTTGCTACCTTCTGGTTGATTTCGTTACAAGTCTGGCTCTAACGCTTATGTCTGTTGCTGTATGAAGATTGGATAATATTTGAGACAACTTAGTCCAAGGTACAGATATGTTGATGCACATCTGCAGCTGTATCTCAAAATGCATTGGTTCTCAAGTTAGCCTATCGAATGTAACCTTTCTTGCTTGTGAAATCTGCGTTAAGGGTATTGGACAATCATCAGTTGTTCATATACGCTGGTGGTAAGTAAAACTATCTTTACTAAACATGGACAGAAGAGTCTGAGGTATGAATATGTGGAGATACATCTGCAGCTTTTGCTCAAATACATTGGTCTACAATCCAAAAATGAGATGTTTCCTAAAATTGCATTGATGTAAAATATGGAATTTTCAGATATGCATGCCCTATCTGCTCCAAGTCTGTATGTGATATGTCAAAAGTATGGGAATTGCTCAATGAAACATCTGTGTATTCCCAGCTGTGATGAACGATCTTGGTGGTCCATATGGTCAAGCACCCCAATAGTACTGACCCATGGTTGCATGCTAGTAATAATTGGTGGGGGTGGGGTGGATTCAATGGTTGAAATTATTGGTGAATGTCAATTAGTTCATTAACGTGTAAGCATGAAAGTCCAGCTTATATTTCTTGTTTTTCTTGTCTAGAACTCCAGCCTCTGACTTCTGTTTCAGAATTGTGAATGGTTGGTTTATTCTAGTTCAATAAAAAAAATTCATAGATGATCAATCAATAGCTTGGAAGATAATTAATTAAGCATCCCATGGTTGGTTTATTCTGTTTCTGACTTCTGTTTAGCATCCCATGGCTGACCTGATTACATATTCTTACTTAATTGAAGATAATTACATGCATAAGTCATTTTATTCAGTTACATTTTATTCAGGTCAGTAAATCATGTCAGTAGCTTAATTCAGTTGTTGGGGTGTATTGTTGAAACTCAAATTGGTTTGGTATTTCAATATCGAGGCTCAATTCAGTTCTTGGTAGCACATGTATTTATTTGAATTCAACTGATCTTTGGTATCTCATGTACTTGAATTCAACTGATCCTTGGTATCTCAATGTAAGCTAAATGCACTCAAGCCCTCTTATTAGTTGGCTGCTACTATCAAAATACTGGAAAACAACCATGTCAGTAAAATGCCAATTAGTAATCCATGACTGGAAAACAACCTGCTTATTAGTTTGTTGTTTCTATCAGATGAATGACTGCAGTTTTCATACCTAATGTTTGAACCCATTTTCATGCCCAATGTCAGTAGAATGCCAATTTGCAACCACAAAACTGAATTGAGTACTCATGGGATTCAAAAACAGTTGAACCCAATTTTCATTCAGAATTATCCATGCATTCAGCTACTGAATTTTAACCACACCACAAGCTGCCAAGTTACAAAGTTGATCCTAGTGCGTGAATGGTTGCAGTAGCATATGAATTCACCCAATGAATGAGTGAGAGGGCATTCAACTCACTGTCAACAACTGAATTAAAACAAACCAATCAGTGGATGATTTATTTCCCAAAATAATATGTTACTAAATTTGCAAAATGCAACCAACAACTGAATTGATTCAACCATACACCCAATGAATGAGAGGAATGCAAAATGCAGCACCATTTTAAGAACCTGTTGATCTACAAACATGACCGATCAAGAAGTGAACACACATGAACGATCAGGAAGTGAATAACCATGCCATAAAATATATATTGACCACATGAATTACATTTCCATGAACATAGAGGAGATCCAAATAGCATCATTGCCAGGTTCATGTTTATCAAGTACATACAAGACTGAATTACCAGCCAAGTTCATGTTTATCAAGCTACGGCTCTGAATTACCAGCCAAATTCAGTACAACATAGTACATTCAAATTAAGATACAACCCTAAATTACAAGCCACTTCGATCTCCAGTCCTACTGCAACGTCGTGAAGTCTCTCGTATCTATTCTTCACTGGATTCATGAATGTCTCCAAGCACACCCGAAGTTGAGCAATCTTTGGTAGCCTATCAATGAGATAGATAATATTTGACTTAAATTATTAACAGATACTTTAAACTATAAACAAATAATGTACATTACAACTACCACATACCCCTGTTTTGCATGTTCGGCTATTATGTCCTTTCCCATTGCAAGTACTACAAGTTCTTTGCTTTTTGGATTTTAACTCAGCTTGTGGTTTAAATCTTTGTGGTTTCCTGCTCCCTTTGCAATGAGATGTGGACGGATCTCTCAATAGGATATCTTCTTCTTCATTGTGGATTCTTGGAAGATATTGGCTACACTGAGTTGGAATATGCGTTTGAGATGATGGTATGACTTCTTCACTAGATATGGATCGTGTATTTTTCTGCATCAACAGTATCTCATCATAAGATTTTTTAAATAGCTCTTGCACTATAATGTAAGTGTCCTTGTCGTGGGAAGCTATACCAACCAAGCGCATTGCAGAGGTACAAAGTGAATTATACCTACCCAAAGGGGTACTACAATCAACATCAACATGTAACTGAGATTCCTCAATACAATGACTCATATTGGTGGTTTTTGCTTGCATTGTCCAACGTTGTAGCACATACAAAGACGGTATCTTATGAACTTTAAGAAAAAGCAGCACTTTTAGTATATGAGCGCATAAGATTCCAGAAAATTGGAACAACTTGCATTCACAAAAGAG